>JRHT02000011.1:0-238776 GCA_011800875.2 Suillus brevipes Sb2 | reverse complement strand
AGTTGTGCCTAAACGACATTCATGGCACCGCTAACAGTGTCAGCTTACTATTTATATATAGAGTGTTGTAGCGTCTACGCCGAACTAAGAATGTATGGCTCTCCCCTTTTATGTTTTGCCCCCGTTTGTCACTCGTCCGAACAGTAGTATACGTACTTCGGAACATTGGCAGGGGAACTCGTCTAAGTTCATTTACAACTTGCCCAGCACCTCAGGTTCGAGCTACTACAACGCGACCTTGGCTGCCTTTCGACGTGTCTTACTTCATGTTAAACTATGCGACTGCAAGACATCAAGCTCTGGACCGGTGCGACTGCTATACTAGGTGACACTGCTGTTACATGTACGATAATAACTATACGGTAAAAAGTAATGACAAAACGCCGAGAACGTTACTTAGGAACTATAAATACCTAGGCAAAAAACCTTATATATGAATCGGTTCTACTACTATAGTCAACTACAGTTGCTCAATTTTTTATTACTGACAACGTAACTCTTGAAGGGAGTTCTCGTCTCTTCACGCCGCTCAGACCGACTCTCGCTGCCACCGATTGTCCGCCGTGCCCCGTAACTTTTAGTTAAACCATCTATGCGATGCTTTTGTTTGGACGTCTTAGTTGTTTCACTGAGCTACCCTCACCACGTTTTATTACCACTAAATGTTTTGTAACGTATTTGTTATGGTTTAACTAAAACTCTGAGTGTACTGTGTTTCGTTCGTGCGAGTAACAGTACTTAGTACCTGTTGTCTGTTAACGGAGTCATATATCTTCGATATAAGCACTCTAATCTGCTAATGGGGTACGAATGGAAGCCATTCCGGGTAGGGGTCTAGTGATACTCGTACTCGTAGCGATTATCTGGCGTCGGCTCAAAAGGCAGACTTCCGTCTCCTGCTGACAGCGCGCCGCGACGCTTGGCTTACACTACTAGCGTCCTTCCCCTTCGACTCCTCTCAAAGTTTCCACTCCGACGAAAGCAGTTCGTGGCTAACAGTAGAATAAAGACCGATCTGGTATGTCTTTCAGGCACGTCGTTTATTACCGTTGGTGGACCGGAAATTGGTATAGGACCTGTAACGGATGCCTGCCCATCCATCCGAATTCACCCTTAATTACCTCCATTACTCGAGCTCACGGACACACGCAACGAGTACTAGTGGACTAATGAAAGGCCATCGGAAATGACAAGCTGGGTTTGCGTGGTGAAGGAGGCGGCTAGTAGGGGCCGTTTCTTAGGAGTGCGGGAGGGCGTATGAGGGTTCTCGAGTGACGTGAAGAGTGAAGCCCAGAAAGTGCGTTCTTTTTTCGTTTTCGAAACCATGAACTGCTGGAGTCGAAGGGTGGTTATGAAGGGCTTGCACGTCTGGGATTAAGTAGACTACGGGTCTATGATCCAGGAAAATCATTTGCGGCCCTTCATTTGCGAGCGACCTTCATGAAGTCTGTCCTCACCTTTTTTCACGAGGGTGGAGAGGTCTAGAGGCAAAGCGGAAGAGCCCTTCAGTCGCTGCTTCCGTCGCTTAACCCACGAAGCCGACGACAGGCCTTTTATCCGAAACTACCATGGCAACAAGAGCTCCTCGACCAAGTAAATTGTTGTTTCAGCCTCTTATGTAGACCACGAAGGAGAGGTTCTGCTACCAATGCGTCCTCTATAGTCCTCAACGACCCTTCCGAGGGGTAGGAATGTAAGAAGAGTAGCGGGTTACTGTACTTTTAGTTCCCGCCATCGCCGAAGAACCATAGTAGAAGCGGCTTACGCGAGTTCTGTGCATTAGTTCCCCCTGGTAATGGGATGCGCTGTCGGACGCAAAGCCTCAGGTGCATTTTCCCAGTCCTCCGAAAAGACGATTGGCAAAGGACGATCGCTCGAAGAATTATGCTGCTTTCCGTTTCTTATCTGCTGTCTGGCATTAAGGCTGCAGCAGCAATTTAGACCTGGCCAATGGATGCCGCATGAAACATGATGGTTACTCACGTGGCTAAAAGTGAGTTTGCATACACTGCTCCGATAATATCCCCTAGCAGGTGAGATGCATTCGTAAGGATTTAAATATGTCTTACATTTCGCTATAACAAAGTGAAGACCTAGGAATGTGCGGTTGTCAGGCATAACCAACCACTTGTGACATTTGAGTGACTGAAACTTAGCAGAAGAATTACGAGGAGCTCACGCAGATCAATGATGCAATAGCCGCAGCACTGTACAGAAGGCAGCGTTAGGATAGGATTATGGCTTAAATGTATCCAGATGACACCTTGTTATCGATCCATTGCGAATCGTCCAGAATGTCAGGGTGTCGATGATACGTATGGTGCTACCAAACGAGTAAACGCCAGCTCTACATGGTCAAGATAAATTACCTTGTAACAATCGTGCGATTCTTACGAAGGAAGTAGCACATAATAGCTGTGATCATGATGTCCACGAATGCCGACAGTGAAAGGCCCACGGTGATGATCCACTGCAAAGATACCCAATGTATGTTTGATATTACAAAGTTGCTCACCACTTACACGTGGGAAAGGGTGTTGAATGAATGCGGCGTATGAATGCAAGCGGAACCTGAGGGAAAGATATTTCAGTAGCTATCGATCATGTTTAAACGCTGCTCACATCTCGCCCATCGAAACTATTTGATTTTTAGAGGATAAACAGGACTGGAAGAACCGAACATGGTGTTTAATAACTTACCGCTAGCCGCGACTGAAGTAGAATATCAGTATTAATATTAGTACACGCTGTTGCACCGCTGAGTACTAACCTAAACGAAAGAAAGCAATCGCGACCTGATAATAAGGATTTCATCATCAAGTAAAAAATTACTTAAACACGAACTCACAATTGGGACCACTACTGTAAGCCTCTTCTTTTGCACTTCATGCCGACCACTTCAGTACCGGAGAAACAGTATAGTGAAAGGTACGAACGTCTGTAGATTCGGTACGCGAAAACACTGAAACGACGAGTGAGGACCATGTATTGCTTGTCTAGCCATAACTGACCATTGGACGAGGAAAGTAATCATTGCCTGGAGAATATTCTGGTTAGCATCAAATAGCTTCGTACGTCGTACGAAAACACACAGTAAGCTCGACTGCAGGCTAGATGAGCCTATGTTAGGGGTAGTCCAATAGATCTAGATTACTACTAATACTCACACCGACACTCCTGGTGGCACATTAGATTCAAGCTGAAAGTGAATAATGAGACCACGCGTACCAGGGGATCTTGTCAAATTCATCCATATCACCGTAGGGCACAATGATAGAATCCCATAGGGCGATTGCGACAAATGCAGAATGGCACAAGTCAAGCAGCCTGAAATTACATTGTCATCAAACTCGTGCTAGAAGCCGCTCGAACGTACCAAATTGCAATGACCTGTGTAAGGCAATTAAAAAGTGGAAGCTCGCAGAAGAATTTCCATACCAATGACTTGGCACGCCAAGACTCGTATGAGTACAGTTGCCAGTACACGATGAATTGCATGTTTACACAGCCCGACAAGCTATGAAGACTTCTATTAGGAAGGTTGTGTACTGAGACTAATCACGCACCCAAAAGCTAGCAAGCCACCGAGGAGAATGGCCCCATATTCCTTGGCAACCCCGGACATCGCAAATACGACAACTTGAAGGGGAGCAGTGGTGTAACCGAAAAAAGGTCTAGGACGCTCTACCTCACGGTATAAGTAGTTCACGGCGGTGAGAAGGAGTTGACCTAAAGTAAACACGCATATATGAGGGTCATGATATCCAATACCCGATAGACACATACTTTCCATTGTTGTTCCACCGGTGTTGTTTGTAGTGAGCAGTGAATCACTGGATATATATACTCCATCACAATCTTGATTCTGGAGCGACACAGATTGATTGCATCCATTGTGGAACGGCCAATATCGGTCGGGATTCCTTTCCCAATGCAAGTTGACTCCATTCGCGAGAGCCTTCAAGCTGGGTCAGCTATCGTGGCAGTTATTCCAACGCGACGTGCGTGCCATTGCGTGAGATCAGTAATTGAAATCTCGCAGGCAACTTGAAACGAGCCAAGGCTGCCAGTGATAGTAAAAAGCTCTGATCTGATCAACCTTCTCAAGAGCTTGATGATCGATACCCACACGTCAGTTTGAGAATGGAAAAGGGAACAGAAATATCAGAGCGCTTACTGTCAGAGCGCATGATGCGTGGTGCTACACATCATGATATGCTCCCCAGACGTCACATCAAAGCACTGCAAAATTGCGTTGGAAGATCTATTGTGTACAGGTTCCGCTCCGACAATATTAATAGCAGCTAGACTCACCTGTGCCTGTGACCCCCACATGAGCCCTGTAGTTAAAGTTTGTTCTAGTAAGTACCGGTTTGAGTCCACACGTTAATACAGGAATCGCTCCCGGGCCCTTGAGCTCCCGCGGTGTGCCAAGACTGTCGTCCGCCTACTACTGAAACTCGTGTTTCAGAGTGCTTACATGCGGGCCACAAGTGATGTCAATATCCATGAACAGGAATAGCAGCACACTCTGGGCTAAGAATCAGCTTGTCCACTTAATGTCTGGACAACCACAGCTGCCCCAGATCGATCCCATCGTATTGGGAGGAAAGGACTTTTTAAAAACGACGGGTCAACCAATCAAGTAAAATGGGACCGCAGGAAGAACCTCGACACTGAAAGTTTGGCGTCCATGGAACACCTAGAGAAGGCAGGATTGGGTCAGTCCCATCCTCGTTCAAGAGCCTGTAGCCACCTACCACTCGATACAGCGGCTTCAAAATGTCTTGTTCTACGACTCGCAGGGTCATCTCAGACAGTAAAGGGGGGTTTACTACAGGTGTGCATGTGGCAACCCTGGGGCTCACCACGTTGTTAAAGACATGGTATTGGGTTGACATGTCCTAACATAACGGAGGTAATGCATGAGATATTTGACATAAACCAGGTTAAAACCACACCAAGCGCGGCGAAAATGATCCCATATTTCAGGACGGGAATGAGTACAGATACGACGCGGAAAGAACATTGTGTGAGCAGCAAGTGGCATCAATAAGTCAAACGGAACATGAACTGAAAGCTATACTGTTTCGTATCGGGATCCCAATATGACCAGTTCCAATATCCGGCATCGTCAGCATCGTCTTCTATCTCGCGGGCAGGAATGCGGAAAGCAATTGTCTCGTACGGCTCAGCAGCCACCTGACATCCAATAAGCAATTTGTGACTTGAGAAGTTATCGCACCTACAATTAGATACTGGTATGCCTTGTTCGGAGGCTCCCTCTTCTGCTCCCAAGCGCTCATAAATCGCCGGCGAGGGATGACGTCGGCTTTTATTTGAGGAAGGTGGACCTGGACCATCATACCCTCCTTGCCAGTGTCTTTGTCCCGCACTTTTGTAACTCGGTAGCCTGGGCGTCCTATTTTGAGGAACACTTTGCGTTGCACACTGCTTTGAGTGGGAGCAATCATCAACTGCGTGTCCTTAGCATCGCGAGCTGCACGACGAGCGAGATTGGTCTGATGCTTCTTTCCCTGAGTGTGAGCCAGGTATGAGCCTTCGTTGGTATGAAGCGTCAGACAGAGACGACATTCGAGGCCACCCAAATGATTCCTTAAGATATAAGGATCCTAAACAACACGTCAAGTTGCCATTAAAATACAGGGATAATAAAAGCGTACTTTGGCAAGATCAATCGTCTCAAGCGCAAGTTTGCGTAAACGTTCACGCCTGTCCACGTTGGTCTCCGAAGCCCCAGCGACACCACCTCCACCGAACTTAGAGCCGACGCGGTTCTGGAGCAAGGTGAAATTGACTTCTCATATAGCACCAGAAGATATGACTTACTTGAAAATCTAAAAATATTGATAATCGAGGAATGTCATTCAGAACAAAGAGAGCGACTTACCCATAAGCTTGCGAATACGTTGAGGTGGATAGTGGAAGAAATGCTAGCGCTGACATAATCAGCTACCAGTTTGTGATTTCTCGGAGTCGCTCAAAGAGTCGAAAGTAAAAGTCCGTGACAGGCAAGCAAGTTGCAACAAAATTCGCGCAAGGGAAGATATCCTCAGCCTTCCCCTCCATCACTTATCGGGCGGCAATACCCTACATGTTACGGTGTTGACACCGGCCATTTATCAAGAACATGGCGGGCCAGAAACGCGTTCTAGAGGATAACTCATTCCGCAATGTCAAAAAGAGTAAACTTTCGACAGACAGGTCAACAAATGTGCCAGAAAAACCTGTCCAACTAATATCAAATCTCATGAACGAGGAGGTCGATTTTCCACGAGGAGGTGGAACTAGCTTAACAGCTGCAGAGGTTAAAGCTATCCAAGCTGAAGCGACGCAAGAAGCAAACGAGGAATTATTTGCTGTGAGTTCTGCCATCTTACTCCGAATGAACTTGGCTGAACAGAATTTGCTGTAGGCATCTGGGAAGTCTCACAAAAAGAAGAGTAAATCTGACGCCAAAAACAAGGCGAGTGTTACGCCGAAGAAAGATTATATTCGCATCGAGCATCTCAACCATAAGGTATCTTTTCTATCATGAAGCTGGACTGGAGGGCTCAATCACATATTTGTAGCGTATTGTTCCGGGTATGAAATTGCTTGGTCAAATCGCATCGATACAACCACTGGCTCTAATTGTATCCCTACCAAATCAACTCATGGGTCACGTTCCTATCACACAAGTTACAACTCAGTTGAATAATCGTCTCGAATCAATGCATGAACAAGAAGAGCCTTCAGAAACCGAATCTGTTGATGACGGGGAATCCGATTCTCAGACGGAGGTGCCGGATTTGTTTCAACTCTTCCATACGGGACAATACGTCCGTGCAGTTGTAACCAATGTGCACGCATCAGGGTCTACGGATGCTTCTGCCATCGGAAAATTAAGGGATGAAGCTGCGAAGGCTAGTCGTCGCATTGAGTTGAGTCTTGTACCCAAGACCGTAAACTCTGGAGTCCTTAAAAAAGATCTCAAACCTGGTTTTGTGAGCAATATTTTAGATCACATTTTATCATAATTAAGCCTCAAATAGACACTCTCAGCGGCTGTGCAAAGTGTAGAAGACCATGGGTACATACTTGACATCGGCATACAGGGCTCCTCTGGTTTCCTATCCTTTAAAGATGCCAAAAAAGGTGGTTCGGACGGTTCCAAACTTCATATAGGCCAACTACTCGATACATCTATCGTGAAGATGTCTAGCAACGAGAGAATATGCACAGTTTCGGTCGATCCTCGAGGCATACAATCATCTTCAGTCAGTCTTGTTGACCATGTTTCGCGGTTCCTCACCATGTTCCAATTCACAGATCACAGAAGTCAGCAATGTCACCTCCGTATTGCCAGGAATACTAGGTCAAGCATTGATTACGGCGATTTCACCAAGCGGTATCAATTTACAGATACTTGGCTTTTTTGACGCAACAGCTGACGAGTTTAACGTGCCCAATAACCCTGCCAAACCATTTAAGATAGGGCAGAAAGTGAAGGCTCGAATACTGTACGAAATTGCCGGAAGTTCGCCGCCGAAGTTTTCTGTATCGCTCTTGGATCACATTATCAACCTGAAAGAGAAACTTTCCACTGGTGATGCTGCCATTCACTTGGCGTATCCCATTGGTACGATCTTGGATGCTGTTACTGTCAAGCGCGTAGAGCCGGAACGAGGACTCGTCGTTGAAGTACAGCCCCACCTTGATGGATTCATTCATGTAATGTTTCACATCATCTTATTGTCCCAAACTAACTCCACTTCATTTTATAGATATCTCACACGTCTGATAGTCATGTCCCAATACTCTCTTCCTCCTCGGGCCCATGGAGATCGAACACCATTCATAGAGCGCGTGTCATAGGCTATCATCCATTGGACGGATTACTGCAGCTCTCCCTCCGACCCTCAATTTTAGATCAAAGGTTCCTCCAGGCAGGTGATATACAAGTCGGAGAGGTCTTGAAAGGCACTGTCAAACGCCTTACTGATTCCGCCCTATTCGTGTCGATCTCTTGTAATGCGGATGGCATCATATGGCCAAATCACTACGCAGATATACCACTCAAGCATCCATCAAAACGATTCAAGCCCGGAGGCAGCATAAAATGCCGGGTACGCGTCCATCATTAATAGATGTGATTCATGCTAAGGAAATCTGCAGGTTCTTGCGGTCGACCCCGAACGCATGAGAGTTGAGTTGACGGCTAAAAAAACGTTGGTTGAATCTGCTCTGCCAGTCCTGACCTCCATCGAGGAGGCGAAGGTCGGGATGATTACAGATGCAGTAGTGTACCGGGTTGTTGACAAGGGCTTGATTGTCCGATTCTACAACAATCTCAAAGCATTTGTACCTTCTCGAGAAGCAAGGTTTGTTCACCTTCACCGTTGCTCTGCTTTTGATTGACACTTTGCCTCACAGTGAGTATTCGAGCAAACTGAAGGACATGTTTGTCACGGGAAGAGTCGTCAAAGTACGAATTCTAACCGTTGACCTGAATCCACCACGAGTTGTCGCAAGTATTCGTCAGGCGTCATCATCAAAAGCTGCAAAGGTGACCGATACCAACGACATTACATCAAGTGCCATCGCAGAGGGTGTAGTGGCGGTCCACAAAACACCAGCTGTTCCGTCACTGAGCTCATCTCATGCTCACGAGCCCATCCCTTCAAAGGCATTGGCTAGCAAACGTAATAGTCCATTGCCACAAGCGAAGGCTGCACCCACCCAGTCTCAGTCGATGCCGAGATCCCCCATTTCCAAACAAGCTGCACCTCTGAAAGTTGAAGGGTTTTCTTGGTTCTCCAGTGACGTTAGGTCTGATGCGGAATCTGACGAAGCCTCTTCCGACGAAAACAGCGAAGAGGATGAGTCAAGCAAAAAGAAGAAAAGACGCAAGAAGAAAGAGATCGAGCAGGATCTCACTGCTGACATGCACTCGAAGCTTCCAGAGTCAAATGCTGACTTTGAGCGGCTTCTCCTGGGTTCCCCAAATTCGTCCTACCTGTGGGTGCAATACATGTCTTTCCTCCTCCAATTATCCGAAATCGATAAAGCACGGGAGACTGGCCGTCGAGCAATTCAGACCATCAGTTTCAGGGAGGAGGAAGAGCGGCTCAATGTTTGGATTGCTTTACTTAACGTCGAGAATGTCTATGGCACCGATGAGTCACTAGAGGCTGTCTTCAAGGATGCTGCCCGACATAATGACTCCAAAACAGTTCATCTTCGCCTGGCGGCCATCCTAGATCAGAGCGAGAAGCACGAGGCAAGTTTATCGCCTCAGCTTCACAACTGTACTAATGACGAGGCACGCAGCAAGCAGAGGATCAGTACAAGCGAACGTGTAAGAAGTTCGGCTACAGTTCGAAAGTGTGGAGTCTATTTTGCGAATATTACTTGCGCCGCCGAAACTTGGAGCAGGCACGCAAACTGCTACCGCGTTCACTGCAAAGCTTGGAAAAGCGCAAGCGTGAGTCATTTGGCGACATTCCTGTATTCCAGACCTGAATCAGATGTACAGACTTGAAGACAATATCAAAATTCGCTCAGCTTGAATACAAACTTGGTGATGCGGAACGAGGCAAGACTATATTCGAAGGGATCGTGGACTCTCATCCAAAGCGTTGGGACCTATGGTCGATTTATATGGATATGGAGGCAGGGCAAGGTGATATACAATCATTAAGGTAAGCACTCTGTCTCCGAACGCATTGTCCTCACTGACAGCACACAGAAACATCTTCAATCGTGTATTTGCCATCAAAATGACTAGCCATAAGGCGAGGTACGTGTTACACTTCCAGGCGGAGTTGCATGTGCTAATGTCATGTAAAGGTCATTTTTCAAGAAGTGGCTTGAATTGGAACGGAAGATTGGGGACGAGGAAGGTGCATCGGCTGTCAAGCAGAAGGCAGTCGAGTGGACACAAAAAGCTGCATCCGATTTACAATGAGTCAGACTCGGACGTCGCAAATGTTGATGTATGTCACAATATATATGGAGAATAATCGACGTCGAATGAGGAAGTAACCGAGTATTGTAAAAGTACGAAACGAAATGAGTGTGAGGATGAGCGGCGGTCAGCAATCAAGGTAATAAGGGTATAACTATATGTGCAAAGCAAAAAAAATAACATGACACAAAAAGCAAGTGTTACGATCGCGACCGGGTTCGCTCATGTCCTACTAAATGAGAGGGAGATTCGAAGTCGCTTAGCGGTCGCCGGGCGCCAAAAGAGCTAGCCATCTGTCGCTGCCAATCGTCCAGTTCGTTCGACAGGTGCTCGAAATTCTCTGAGCTCGTCATGCTGGATGGTCGTTTGAGAGGCTGATCGACTTCCAGGAGAAGGTGAATTTTATGCGAAAGCTGTTCATTGTCCCGTTTGAGGTTGGTATTTTCGACGGTGAGCTGTTCCAGTAAACTGGCACCACTTCCTTCCCGATATACAGCGAGAGTAGCGTTCATTCTCTCAATCTCCAACTCTAGCTCCTCCACACGAGTCTGGCGTTCGTCAAATTCTCGTTGAGAGATAACGAAGTTATCCTTCATAATATCAAGATCTTTCTCCAGGGTTTCCATTCTTTGACGGAGATCTTTGTTGCCATTGATTAAACGCAGACTTTGCTTCTGCGCATCAATCAGTTGGCCGCGAAGGTGCTAGTGATTGTCGTCTGAAGGAGTGCTACGTCCGTTGACACCACGTCGCGGTTCAGTACTGGATCGTCCTCGAACGGTGTCCAGTTCCGCTTGCAAACTAGCATAGGCAGTTTTCGTCCTCGTAACATCATCTTACATCCTTCGCATCATTTTTTCGGTTCCTCTGCGATGAACGTTTACATCCAGGACATGCACGAGTACTTGTGAAAAAGCTCACTTCACATAATGCACAGCAAGTTGATAGTCCTCTTCCATCTGACGTATTCGAGGCTTATAGCTCCGTCCCGTCTCCTCGAGTTTTCGTTCAGCTTCAAGAGCGCGTGCGTCAGCGTCTGAGTCACCTTGGTTCACAGGGCTCTGCATCGACCTCGATAGATCTTGTTGTTGTGACATCGCATTCAACTGTGCCTCAAGTTCGCGTTTCCTTCGAAGAGCTCCATTGAGTTCCCGTTCTGAGCGCTCGTGCATCAAGGAGCGTTCTTCCAGCTGTTTCTCCAATTCTGCCAATCGCGAAGCACTTCCCGAATTTGAGGAAGGTTCATCCGAATCTGGGATGATGCCATGTTCAGAAAGATAGTTCCGAAGCATTGCCAGGCGGATATTGGTATCGGCTGTCTCCTTCAACGCTCCCCGCATATCATTATCTTTTTCCGCAAGATCTTTGCGCAGACGACCCTGCTCCAAGACAGAGCTGGATAATTGCGCTCGGAGGCCCACAATTTGCGATCGAAGGAATGTTTGCTCGGATTCCGTCTGCAGTACCCTGCGCCGTTCCTCTGAGAGGTCTCTTTGCACTTCCTCCAGTTGCTGTGTGGCCTCCTTCAGCATCTTCCGTAGAGAAGTAGCTTCCACCTCCATTGCCTCTACTTTCTCCGCATGTCCTCTCGTTAATCGGTCTTCGTCTGCCCTGAAGTCACGATGCGAATCGAGAAGCTCGCCAAGACTGCCAGTGGTGAGCGCCCGGAACGCATCAGCTTCTTCACGAGACTTGGCCCACGCATTCTCAACTTCTATAAGCCTGATATTCGCTTGTTCCACTTGGGCCTTGCGAGTCTCAAGGTCACCGCGAAGTTCTGCAATATCTGTCTCTAGCTGAGTGATCTGCTCACGAGCGCGTTGGTCCTCTTCAGAGCGGGAGGATACAGCTTGCAGTGCCGTACGAGCTTGATCGAGAGCGCGAATGTGCTGATCCCGGAGTTGGCTCAGCTCTTCAACCTGCCTCCTGACATGGGAAGTCTCGGCGTCTTTTTGCTCAAGTAGCGAAGTCTGGCCAAGAAGTCGATCGGCGTGATCTCGAAGAGTGGCCTCGACTTCCACATAACGGTCGCGAATTTCCGAGTGTTCACGAACAATACGGTGGTGCGTCTCCTCCAAGGCATCAGCACGATTGCTGGCCTCAGAGGATCGTGCCTCGGCCTGCTCAAGAAGCGTAGTCTGCAATGCGAGCGAGTCACTCAGCTCGTCTGCTGTCTTCTTCTGTTGAGTCTGTTCCGCCAGTAGGGTGGTAAGATGGCGTTCGAGCTCAGCAATACGCTCTCGCTCTATTTGCGAGACCTCGCCAGGTGTAGATGCTTCGTGGGCAGTGAGCTTCGCACGGTAGTATGCAGCTTCCTGGATCGCAGCCGACTTCATGCGCTCAGCATCGGCAATTCGCTCAGAAGCCTCGCGGGCTTGATTGGCCAGAGTAGTCTTTTGCCTCCGTCAGAACATTTATATGTCCTTGAAAAGAGACAACACACCTGCATCTGGGTCTTAAATTGCCTGAAATTCATGACCATGTCAGCAAGTTTCCTTTGTTCCTCACTGGTATCATCTTGGAAGTCAATATCTTCGGCTTCCAATGCATCTTCGTCAAGTTGAACAAAGCCCGACCGGGAGGCCTTCAAAAGCGCCGTCTTCATCCAAGCCTCTCGCCTCCGCAACGTCTCGACCTCCATCTCTTTGACCTTGTAATCCCGAATCAGGTCAGCCGTCACATTGCCCGTTGAACCAAATTTCCCTTGGGCATGCCCGTTTCCGTTCCCATTCGCACCGGGTGAACCACCTGATGGCTGATAGAAAGCATCAAGAGGAGGCCTGCTACGATCTACCACGGGTGATGGACTTCGGGCACCCAGACCGCTCATCGCCATGCTCGCCACGTTGGGTGGCTGTACGTTGCCATAGGGATCGGATCCACTCTGAGATGTGGGGGACATTGCACGGGTGACGACACTAAAAGAGTTGGGACTCCGCGCTCGGGTCTGGTCTGGAGATGGTGCGTGATCTCGGGATGTAGTGATAGATTCGATGGTAGCACCAGTGTCTGTCCCGTGCCCATCATCCGTTCCGAACACATCACCACCATCATCTCTTCGCGGGCGTGCTGGTGCTTTACCTTTAGTATTGGGAGATGACTGAGCAGGGGCACCATTCGGTGTACGAGTTCCAGGCCGGGTTCCTGGCGGAGATATAGCTCGGCGGAGGTCGTCTACGTCTTGAGGGGCACCGGTCGGAGACATGGCACGGGTACCATTAGGTACAGTGCTGCCTGGTGCGGGTGGGCCTGGTGGAGGTGTAGGTGTAGTAGATGATTTTCGATCAACCTTGTTGGCTGGTGGTCCTTTGCTTGAATCAGGGTATTTGATGTGCTCTGAGCAATCACGTCAGCAGTGGCATTGGTGCAGGAGAGTGGTCACGTACTGGTATCAAGAACATTAATGATTCCATGGTCATCACCCTTGGTTGGCGTGAATGACTCTCCACCAAGAACAAAAACTCTAGTTCCCATGGATGCCATAGCATGACCCGAACGGCCGCTAGGCGCTGGACCCATATTTTGGAACATGTACCACCGCTGATCTGTACACGATAAGCTTAGAATACACGCCTATCATTCATGAAATCACGCACTTGACATCTTGAATGCTGCCAAGTCGCCAAGGTCCTTGCCGTCTACACCCCGGCCACCAAAAATATAGATGACGTCGTCAACTACAGCGGCTGCGTGGCCTTCCCGGGGCGAGGGAATAAATCCAATGCACTGTAGTTCCGACCAAGTCCTGGTATTAGTATCATACGACCATGTATCATTGTAATGGTATTGGCCATCTGTTCCTCCGAACCTGTGAAACGTGAATACGAGCCAGGATTGGATGAATGACACACATACACGATGATGCGATCCTGGTATGTTACACAGGCATGTCCTGTGCGTTGGGCAGGACGGGCGGCTCCGACAGGTTGACACAGCTCCCAAGCTGTTGTTGTCCGTACTAAGAGCATAACATCACATAAGGTTTAGGAAATAAGCTTAAATTGAATGGGGACTTACGAGTATTGAGATCAAATGACCAGAGGTCATTCAGGAACTCGCCATCTACCTGACCTCCAAAGACGAAAAATTTGGTGCCGACCATAGTAACAGCATGGCCATATCGTCCAGCAGGTGCAGGGCCGTGCATAGCTACCCGGGTCCACTCTCGTGAAACTGGAGTGTACATGAAGTATGGATTTTCTGAACAATCAGGATGAACGCACCGAGATTCAGAAGATACAAGCCATCATCTTGTTTTTCTGACTGATCGGACGAGGGGTCTGTTTTTGTGTCGCCTCCCCATATGATGAGAACGCTGCTGACGATTGCACTAGCATGACCGACTCGCGGCGAGGGTATTTCTCCGCCTGTCTGCACGAGAGTCGCGGAAAGATCGCGAGTAGAGAAAAGATATAAATCATTGCGGGCGGTTTCACGAACGAGACCACCAAAAAGATACAACTCTCCCGAAGAAGTTGCTGTCGCGGGAAGTGCATGGCCATAGCGAGGGAATGGCGATGGTGACGGTGAATTTGATGCGGCCACGCCAGGCTTTGGGATTATGAGTGGGGGCGGGAGGAGTAAGCGCCGTGCAGACCAGGGATAAGCTGGCCGTTGTTGAGGATGCTGGGAGGCTTGGGGTGGTGGTTGCTGCTGTGACTGGGGTGGCTGTTGCGCTATGATGGGGCTGGAGCCGCGAGCTTGTTGACGTTGAGCGAGGGCTGCTACGGGGCCATTCGTGGTATTTGAACTGAGACTTTTGAGTAGGGATGAAGAAAACAATGAACGGCTGTGGGAGAAGAAGAAAAGTTGAAGGACTCACGAATCATTATCACGTAGGTGTTGAAGTTGAGCAGCATTGTCCTTTGCAGCCAGCTGCGCGAGAGCTTGACTTGGAGTCTGAGCTACTGTTACGGATGAAGCAGCGAGCTGACTTGCGCTAGGCTGCTTCTTCCTTGAGAAGAATGACATTCTCCGTGCTCTGTTTACTAGGATGGACGGTATGGTTGGCTAATAAATTTTTGTTTGAAGAATTAAGAGTGAGTATGTGAAAATGGCGGAGTCTATCGTCGTTGTTGTAGAGGTACCGGTACGACCGTAGTTGTATACAACTATTTACTTTCAATCCATACTACTACTGAGAGTCTTTGGTGAAAAAATCTGAACTTCATCATGAACATAATTCGGTCTCCCTCGCAACGAGCACTACAGCTGTGCGGTTCTCAAAGGGAATCCAACAGGAAACCGTCTCACACTCGCACCCATCAGATGAATTTCTCACTGCATACTAGTAAGCTTTCCATTAACGCCCAGCTATCATACAGGTCGGCTTGTTCTCTTATGCTTTCAGGAAGTTGGCGTGGACTACAGCTCTCCCTATCAGTACTCGGCGACACATTTCAAGTCGAAAACTCACAGTGAATATGGTCTGATGCAAAAGTTGATATCTGTTCATTCCGTCGTCAGTACATCACTCCCATCATCCAAAAGCAGAGACGCACAAAGTAGTAGCTATGATCATACCCTTCCTGCTTCCTTACCCGTACCTGTACCTCATCATGCCCAGCCACACGCGCAGCCTCAAGGAACTTGTCTGGGCGCAGTTGGTACAGGAAATTATCCGCGGTACCCTGTTACTACATCAGCCTCGGAACTAACGAATAGACAAAAACATCACGCACGTAATCCACAAGTATATTCACTGCTCCCTTCACCTTCCCGATCATCGCTGTTGCATCGTATCGGTCTTTCCCCTCCGCAACACCGCCCGCAAGATACCCAGAGAATGCTTTCGTCCCCCATGGCACCTCAGATGGCTCGCAGATGGGTGAAAACGCAGATGCGCTGCGATACTGCTTCGTCCCCGATAACAGTGACGCAAGGTACACAGTCAGCGCCCCGTGTCCGCCCATCGAGTGTCCAAAGATTGACTGGCGTGTGAAGTCCTGTGAATATTGATGTCAGGGAAAGAAGGGGAGGAGATAAGGGACGCCGTGACAGACAAGAGGTAATCCTGCTTTTTCGAGCACCTGAGGGAGCTCCTGAGTAACATGGCTGAGCATATTGTAATGCTTTGACCACTTGGTATTCGTTGCGTTCAAATAAAACCCAGCACCTATCCACAGCGTCTGTTGTTAGGTAAGGATAAGCACCGACTTAGAGATTACCCACCACTGCCAAAATCCCAATCTACATCTTCACCATCGATGCCTGCGCCACGCGGAGAGGTGTCAGGGAAGAGCAGTGCGATGCCCTGAGCTGCCGCATCGCGCATGAAACCGCCTTTTTGAGCCCTGTGGTCATGTGAGTTTGCAGGGTCAACGGAAGGGTGTTTAACACGTACCCATTATCCTCCGTGCAAGTCAGTCCTGCAAGATAGATAAGTACAGGAACTTTCCCCTGAGCCGCGTTGGCGGGGAGGAAGAGATTGAATTGGGTGTAAGTATCGCCCAGAGCAGCAGACTATTAGCCTTATCAGCGTGGCGTTGCCACCGCTGCCAAACGACGTACTCTAAACTTGTATTTTACGAGCATCCCCTCGTAGTGCTTGTTCGACGAAAGTTTTTCGAGCGACATGTCAGCGGGCTAGAGTCAGTGTTATGATTCACGATGAAAAACCAAAGCTATTAGATGTGCAAACTTGGCGAAGCAGACAAGAATAATACGCGCTTGTTGGACCCGGGTGAGATGGCTTGGACGTTTGTCCCATGACCATGATCCCCCGCTTCTCCGGTCCACCCCCCGGTCATGGTATTAATTTGGCCTACTCCAACTCACATCGGATGAAATGTGTTTTATTCCGTGAGAGTGATACTAATCAATGCTGAATCCCAGTAGTAAGCAATTAGAATACGATACGACTAATAATGCGGCAGATACTTAATCTTGTATTTACGGGTATGGCACGATGTGTGCAAAATGGTCTAGTCTCGTTCTCCCGTGTGTGCAGGCGGGGTTGATGACTTTGTAGGTGGGGTGGGTGGGGTCTCCTCGTGAGGAGGCGTAGGGGGCAAAGATCTCTGCTGCTTCATTGATAGAGGTGCTTCTGTGGATGTCGGAGATCTCGATGCCTCTGCCGGTTGGGAAGCACGCTGGGGTACGGACATTGATTCTTCTTGCGCGTTTGATATCATCTCTCCAAGTGCAGGATGCATTCTCAGGAGTGGGCTTGGCGTCGACCTGGGAGACGGACTGCTACCCAAGAGGTTTTGCTGCATTCTCTCCCGGTGACCTTCAACCATGCCGTTCTCTACCGCATCCTTGTCGCCCTCGCTCTCCTCTACTCCGGCCAGCAAGTCTGCAACACCAAGGTAGAAAGAAGCAGGCTTGAACAGGATCTCCTTGCCCCAAATCGAGGCCCATGTATATCGTGCAGCGTTCGTCCATCCAACAAGGTCTAGATGGTTCACGGGAGAAAGGGTGCCGAGATATGTGCCCTGCATGCATATTCAGCAAGATAAACACACCAAGGAGTCAACCTGCGCACTCACCCACTTGGCTGATTCAACACTAACCAACCCATCGTTCGGACCCTCCTTCTCCAAGATGATACTATGCGGCCATTTCCATGTATCAATAAGCCCCGGTTCATAGCATGCACCCCAGCTAAAATAACGCACACCCTCAACGTCAGGTGTCTCCTCGTTGAACTGGCGCATGCTCTCTAGAGTAAGACATTCAAATGCCTTTCCATCGCCGCCACCATTTGATAGGAGCTCAAGTAGCACGAGGACGGAGGGTAGATGCTGCGAGGCGAGCGACATGAAGTGATCCGCGAAGGATGTGGAGTAGCAATCGTGGTAATGCTTATCACGGAAAACTTGCGTTGGGTGAGGTGCGTTGTAAGGTAACGACAATCGAGGCCGCCCTGCAATATATCAATAAGATTGACCTTCCGCTTCATTGCTTGGCTTACCATGCTGTGTCCTATGAGATGGACAGCTCGGCCGGGATAGACTTCTGAGATCTTTTTTTCGAGAACTTTTGCGCGCTCTACAGGAGAACTAGTTGCAGGTATTCGCGTGTTAAGGACTTCGCAACCATTTGCCTCCAATGCTTCCTTGATACCACGCCAATGTGCAACCTGTAAGGGTGCAAGGGATGGTCCAACGGTCACAGTGTCAAAACCAAGAAGCCCGTGGCAGAACACAACGGGGGCACTTGGTGAACGATCTACACGCAAGCAGTTAGCTAAGCTCGAAGGGTGGACTACAAACATACACTTCTGATGGATTTTATTCAGCGACGAAGCCTGATCTTCCTCATTGAGTAGTTTATCCACGTTGTCCTTACTTCCCGAGTCTGAATCACTCTGGAACCACCATTTGCTTGAAATAGGAAGAGGCGCAATCTGTGGTGCAGTAGATGCATGGATTGAACGCAGTGTGTCGATGGACGAATGTATGGGTAGGGAGTGATTTAGCGATATACATGGCTCATCGATGTGAGCTGCAGGATCTGCAGAGGATAAGGGCAGCCCATTTTGAATGTATGGAGGAATGGAAATCACAGATGCTGACGGGAGAGTAGATAGCAAGTTACTGAGCAATGGAGGTGGTCGACTGAGCAGGCGAGCAGGCGAAAAACATGGAGGCAGTCGTGCACGCGGGGGCACTGTTGGAAGAATGCTGTCACTCAACGCCTCGTTTAGTAACGACAGTCCCGGAGATGGCGGACGCGACGGTGATGGTGAGCCATCTGGGGTTGATGCTGAACTGGATGATATATCTCGGGCAGACGATGATAATGGCTACCGCACAACAGGTACTGACTGTTTTTTTTATTAATACTAGTAGACATAGAGAGCGAGTGCTGGAGTGCCCATGAAGGAGTGGCAGACGCTGGAGAAGCGCTGAACGACCTGCCGTGAACCCCACGTGCAGCCCTGCCATTGGCCTTCGTCATTGCAGCAGACGCCGACCAAGTACCCCACATTCCAGACCAACTTGCAGGTATTTCCTCGTCGTTTCGACTGTTGGTTGGATGTTCGAAGCGGGAATTTAGCGTCTTGAGAGTGGAGCTCACTGTGGTCGATGGCGACGAAGATAAGTCATACATGCCCCACGAGTCGTACTGCTTTGCAGGGGTTGAACTTGGGCTTGAAATGATGAAATCATATTTCGAAGTGGCTGTGCTGGGTTTCTTTTTCCTGTAATGCATGGTCCGTCGCTGCCGTCCGTCCTCAAGTCGAAGCCTGCGACCCATGATAGTAAGCAAAGATATATTCATGATGCCATGCGAGCTGAGTGACCTTTCTGATAGCAACGACTACGCGTGATCATCTAATAACTGGTCTCGCCCGCGTCACATCTCCTCAAGAGTAAGTCATACTAATCATATTGCACCAGTGTGTTCTGATTCACCCACTATTGTAGGACACCGATATACATATGTGCATTTCAAGGTACGCGCTATGTCGTCTGATATTTGTCCGTTCACTAGCACCCGTAGATTGCAACAGACTGTTCCCTTCACGCGAACGTGTCATGCTGCACCGTAAACGTGACCACAACTCGGAAGAAGATAGAGATATTATTACATGGAACGAATAACAGCTCAACATGTCCAATATACATGCTCAAGCTCTGATCCCATTGACTTGCAGCCTGATGATGCCTCCCGCGATTCGTGCAGTTTTGTCACTACCACACTGACGACAGATACATTTATCTCAATTTTGGCTAGAATTGGATGCGAATTGTTGCAATTGAATACCACGAAAGCACTGTACAAATCTAGTGCCACAAAAAAACGCACAACAAGAGAATAAAAACAGAGAGTATCACAAACTGAATCACGTGAAGTGCGCTCGAATCCGCTCTCGATACGCTTGATCCAACTCTTCGATGTCCATACAGATCCACCAACTCTTGAGCGCAGTGTACACAGTTGCACGATCCTGTGGGTCTGGGACAAGAAGGTGCGAAACGAGGATCTTGGCTACATATCCACAAATAGTCAGGGGATTGGTCATTGATTTGACAGACACGGTTTGTGGAACAGTGAAAGCAATATGTAATCCTGGGGTACGCACCGTCGCGAAGCGGACCCCAGATTGGTTCATGGAAGCAAATCCGTCCATCAAGGATACGTTGTTTCGTTCTTTGATCTTGAGCCGTCGCATGTTGGGATTGAACGAAGCCCTGAGAGTCCACAATATCTTCAAGGGAGATGCAAGATTGAGAAGAACTGGCGAAGTCGAATGGGTGACTTCCGCTTCAGCAGTCCGAGCATCAACTCTGAACGCGATTTCTGTGACAACAAATATAGCAGAACACGCACGTTAACATCGCAAAAAGCGTCACGCCTGCGCTCCAGCAGTCAGCTGGCATGCCAACGTAGCCAAGGTGTTTGTGCTCGAGTGCCAGAATACCTTCTGGCGGAAGATAAGATATGGTGCCACAAACATGCAAGGTTTCTTGGTAAGCTTTTGGACGAGCAAGACCGAAGTCGGCGATCTGGATGCGTGGGTAAGGTCCAGGTGAGAAAAGTAGAATGTTTTCCGGCTGTTGATGACAGTATGAAGTCAGCAATATAAAACACGCACAGGGCGTCACCTTGAGATCTGCCTTAGGCTCAGCTAGGGCCTCGTGGGAGATATGGAACCTTACCTCTGTGCGAGATCATACGATCGTGCAGGTACTTCAAGCCCCTGAGAAGTTGATACATGATGTACTTTGCCTCCCCTTCGCATAATCGTTGCTTGGAGTGCGTCGTGATGTACGTGAAAAGGTCACCGCCAGTACAGAGTTCAAGAATAATGTATCTGATGCACGCAATTTGTCGCTTCAGTGGCGAACCAAAAAAAACAAGCGACATACAAGAATTCCGGATCCAAATCGACAGCATATACTCTATTGATGTTGGGCTGTTTAAATCAAGGTCATGACATTTCAGGACGAAAAGATAAAATCGTGCACGAACGTGGTGCAGGTTCATGAGCAGTGTTGCCTCCTTCATCTCTTTTTTGAAGTCACTACCTTCCTTGCGCCTAATTATCTTGCAGGCGGCTTGTTGGTGACCTGTGGTATCAAGCGCAAGCTGTACAGTGGCATAACTCCCGCTCCCAAGACAGTGCGATGTGATTAGGAATCGACCGAGGTCCTGCGTGAACTCTTAAGAATCAATATGTTGTTTTGATGAACTGTAGCAACTTTGTATGACTGCGTTTGTGATTGAGAAGGCTGTGACGTGTGTTTTTCGTGTTTTTCATGAAGGTGCCTCCATTTAAGTATGCACTGGAATGCTGGTAGCCGGTCAACAATGCACAAAGCGAAAGCGGCACATGGTTGAACACATACTCTGCGAGGCTGGTATTCTGAATGTATCGCCATTCATGATAATGACAGATGTTTTGCGGATTTTGTGCCCATTCAAAATGAGTCCGTTTGTTGACAAGTCCTTCGCAGCAGTTGAGCCAGTAAGATAAGACGGCACAAATAGCTACCTGGCACGATACAATGATTCCTCCGGTGCTGGACTGAACCCTGCTCAGCACACATCAGGAGACGCGTAAACTTGTAAAAAATGTGAGCTGACGCGTGTATCTTGCAATGTAGGCTGGATACCACGATATCTGGTATCACGTACGAGCTGCATATGAGCGAGTGAGTAAACAAGACAACCCAGGACAGAAGGTGCGTCAAGCAACCAAAGAGACGGGTTCCTTCCAATGGTTATCGGCTTCCCAATACTCAAAGTTATTGCTGCGCAGCAGATCGCTGTCAATGATCACTGCCGCATAGAGGGATAAGATAGAATTCATGCCTTCCGTGCGTCCATCCGCGGTTGTTGTAACGAATTTAGCGCATACATCCGATCTTGACAAGGTCTGAGAACGAGCTGACTTTGACGAGACAAACGAGGGTACAGGTTGAGTCGGTCCTAGCGAGCGTGTCTGTGTTTCCATGCTTGGTAGATTTAGAGAAGGAACAAGAAGCGATATAGATGCGACTCGAGGCATTTATCCAACTGTAGAGGGGTCATTGCTACTTTTGGAATTTGACCTGACCACTCTCAACAGTCCTCTCAATTGTGTGTTCCACCAGCGCGTCAGGCATCAATCGTATCCCTTGCCGCTCCTCTGCTTCACTCGCTTGTTCTTTTTATTATGCTTCTTCCCAACCTCACTAGCACTCGCCGACATGGCGGCCTCTTTCGCGCTCCCATGTCCCAATGGTGTACCATCGTCAGCCACCATATTCTGATGAGGATATATCCTTCCCCTCGAGAACTCTTGCCCGTTACGAGAGGTACCTTGTAAAAACGCTCGTGCTGATAGATTCGAATTATGAGCAAAGAAGTCTTTGTCAAGAGCTTGAGATTTCAGGCCCTGCCCTTGAGCAACAAGCATGGGGGACGGATTAGCCGGCACGAATGTATCCGCGCCTTTTCCAACTCTTGTGACGGGTGCACGTTTCTTTCCCGTCACTCGCAGTAGCGATAATTCGTGGGTTCTTTGGTTAAAAGATTCCTCAGGCGTGCTCGGCGGTGGGTGGCAGAAAAGCAGCTTTCCGTTGACATAGTCCTTTAGGACATACCGTGCTGCTCGTGCCTCGTCTGGGTTACCTTGGCCGGACCGCATAAACCCTCGAGCAACTGTTGACTGTTGAACAAACAGTTGTTTTAATCAAATGAGAAGTGCTCACTCGCATAAGCGATCAAAAAGTCCTCCGCAGTGATCTTCCCATCACCGCCTTCTTCTACGCCTTTGAATTTTACGGTTAAACCGTAGGTTGCTTCAAGCACCTCCTTTGGTATCCGCTTAGCTACCAGAGCTACCGGCCCAGAATATTCTCTCATTTGGTCAATTGGTAACACCCCATCGCAAACCAGTGCAGCCTTAGTCGTCGCAAATTGCGGGAATACCAAGCCAGGACAGTCGCAAAGTATCATCGCTGGAGAGAGGTGAATAGTTTGGAAGTGCTTTGTCTTTCCGGGAGTTGAGGAGACAGAGACCTTTTTCTCTCCAAGAAGGGCATTGATTGTGCTGGATTTACCGACATTTGGATAGCCAACGAGCCCAACCACTAGTTTTGTTGGAGGTTCTCCAGATGGGCCAGCAAATACTGCCAATTGGTGAGCTGTAAGCCTTGATCAATGAAACAAAAAATAATCGAGCTTCACTTGATAGATCTGGAGCAGCTGTGACGAAGAGATCTTCGAGCTCCAACACTGAGAGGACTTTGGTACGAGGATCCTTTCCGTCGGGACTATCTTCCTCTGTGTGAACATACTGATGTTCATCGTCTGTGTCACTTTCGGATTGAGGTGGCGATTTCGGCACCGACTCTTCTGTGAAATCATCTTCACTGACATCGTCGCTGGGTGTATCCGGACCATCTGAATCGGACAGTGAGGCTTCGTCTGGAAGTTGTTCTTCTTCAGCCTGTGCGTCCCGGCGGGCTTGCTGTAATGCAGCAGCATTCGCAGCAGAGAAGAATGCGTATTGTATCCCTTGACCATCAAAATAATCCGCCCATATTCGCCTTGGGGTTGGGGTTCGAATAAAGATAGACATTCGACTAGGAGCAAAACCACGCTCACCTTTGTGTCGCAGTGAGCAGATCGGCCTTATTGATCAACAGGAGAGTCTTGCGCTTATCTCTTCCGGTACCCGCCTCGCCTTCCGCGCCTTCTACATCTTTGACATACAACTCAAGATCCTCGCACCTGAATCTTAGCGGATTGCGAGCATCTACAATTTGTACGACTAGATGTGATCGCTCCAAGACACGCCACAATTGCCTCCAGACTTCAATATTGCGTTCAAATGGCGTTAACAGAAATTTGTCCTCCTCCTGAAGTCTTTGTCGATATCGGTTAGTGACTGTAGAAAATCATGTGTTTTCCCACATACTGAGCGAGCCCTCTTCGCCACTCAAGGAAGGCATCTTTCTCTTGCCGGTCTAGTTGTGATGTTGTAATTGCTTTCGTCCATGGAGGTCTTCTGGGCACCCTGAGTCGCTCCTTATTCAGCTGGTGCTTCTTCAAAGTCGACTCCTCCTCCTGATCGGAGAGAAGATAGGGATTGTGTGTCGATCCTGCAGGGGTCTGGATAATCTTCACATTTCGTCGCTCTACCTTTCCGCGTGAGGCTATAATCAAAAGGAAATCATATTCACACACCCGCCGTAAACTCTGTGCCCGCCAACTGTGCTGTGTTCAAAAATTCGTCTAAGTCTCTCTCCTGCGTGACAGATTTTAGGCGAGTTGTCGAGTCAACTTCTGTCGTATACTGAGTACATGAGTAAACGCATGAAGAACACAAAATATCGCGTACAAGGCCGGACTCTTGTCTTTCTTTGGCATCCTTGAACTTTTTATTGATGATAGCTCGACCAAGTCCCGAGGGGTTCTGGTTCTTTTGTCTTGGCGGCTATAATTGCACACCGTAAGCAATGAGCGTTTCACTCTTGCTTTTGACTCACCATGACTGATCAATCAGATTCAAGTTAGAATCTGAATGAAGATGGCTCCGAGGACCGACCCGCTATAGGACACTGATATCAATTGCTATATTTGGTCATGAGCTTTTGACAGTGGCAGTCACTGACCGTCTGATGTTCCTTTCAGGACCATCATAGTTTGAACATAGAAAACTACTCCGTTCACTCGGCCCCTAGTCTTCAGTCCCAAATCATACTAGTACTGCCATAACCAACTTGATCAGACCAGGCACTCATCCACTTATTGTCCTCGATTGCAGACGGAACGCCATTTTTTTGAAGCAAGGCCCAGTGCCTAGCCCCGCTGATCATCTGTTACTCGGCGAACGAATGCATTTTATAATGCTTTTAATGCGTATCTAAACGTACCCGTTGGCAGGGGTTCACTTCTGCCTCGCCATTAGAACGGGTTCGAACAGACGCTGGTTCATCTATAAGATCAGTGGTAGAGACAGTTACCATCGTCAACACAGCACTCTTTTTTGTTCTTCGTGTAGTCACACAACCAGACTCGAGTCAATGTTGTCCGTCGGATCCATAGATAAGCAAATTCCACCTGAGCCTGGCTGGTCGTCGCTTCCTTCTGTAGGTTTTCACAGCCCTTCCATCTCCTTCCATCAAACACACGCTGACTGCAGCACTGCAGTTGAATGCACCACGAGCAGGGACAAGGATACAACATCGTCCTCCCGAGTTTGGCGTTCAGTTGGATATCGTACGCATTGCCCATTGTGAGCGGGCTCAAACAGTCCTCGATCGACATCAACTCGCATGGGGAACGATTTATGAACTGGCACGAGGCGTCACTCGTGGCATGTGGACGTTTGAGGATATGACGGAACATCGTTTGCGTAAACTCGAGGGTTCAAATGTGCAAGCTGCATGGAAAGTGGTTGCCGTCATGAAAGACGGAATGGGGCCGTCATCTGCGATGAGAGCACCATCGGAAATTTGGTACACAGTTCAATCATCTCACAAATCTTGAGCTAAATATGACTGAAAGGCTTGAATACGATCGAGAGGAGCTTGCGATTGTTGAAAACAAAGGCCGAGGCCTAGGAACTATGGGCGACTGGGAGGGAAAAGAGAATTGGTACGGAGGCAAGATCCAGCAGGTTGCCCATATTGTAAGATCGGGAAGTTCGTTTAAGCTCGAGCTCGATAAACCCGAGATTCGACGGTCGTATCGATTTTCTCGGTTTTTGGGGTCTCGACGCATCCTCCAGATCCGTGTTCCGGCCAGCCTGACATATGACACGAAAGTTCTCAGATTTCTGGAGTCCAGCAAATTTGTGTTGTGTGGCCGCGTCTTCGTACCATTTCATGCGAAGGAAGGGAGTGTCTACCTTTTTCAAACCAACGAAAACATAGATCGGCAGACTAACCCTGGCGACGGCGACGGTCACCGATTGACACTTTACGAATTTGTACAGTGGCATAATCCACTGAGGTTGAATTTAAAGCAGGTGAATATCTTTTCGTCTGAGTCCACGTGGTGCAGCTCTGACGCACCCCCGCCCCCCCTAGCCCATCAGCAAATGGTCTACCCGATGGACGCTCGGCCTGTCAACTTCGGTACCAACAATTGAGTTTGCTCCTGAGAATATATTCTTCAGTGACGATCAATGTAGCACTCTCTCTAGCTTGTTAACTACAGTGCATTGACTTAGATCTTGCAGATGCTGAGGACTGGAACGAGGGAGAGCATCCAGCTGAAAAAGTCATGACCGATGGGTGCGGGTTCATCAGCGGTGCAGCATTGACTGCTATCATGCGAGTAATTCAATATCCGGGTCGACCAACAGCCGTGCAGGGACGTATTGCTGGTGCCAAGGGAATGTGGGTTCTACACCCAGATCCTCAGTATCAAGTCGCCGATGGACCACCAAAAATTTGGATACGTAACTCGCAAAACAAAATCAATTGCGGACCGCTGGACAAGGTTGACGCCGCCCATAGAATTTTCGATCTCGTTGCGCCATCTCGTGTAACTGGACCGAGCCGTTTGTCCAAAGACACTCTGGTAAACTTAGAACACAATGACGTCCCCATCGGTATTTTGAAGGAACTCATGGCTGATGGGCTGCACGATGAAGTGCGCCAGCTCACTGAATGGAATGGCCCCGATTCAATGCTTGTGGTTTGGCGAGCTGTTGAGCGTGCTGGCCGTGTTGTGACCTGCAGACTGCGGCGACGCATTGCTGGCCAGGCCCGTGCACTCGGCCTTGGTCAACTCCGACCTAACGAGGAGTCTGGTGATGAGATTGATGATGGCGACGATGTCGCATTGGACCAGCCACTTGCTGCCTCGGGTCCCCGAAATCGCAATCCCCATAGCGGCCAACCAAATTCTCTACATGAAAATGTCCTCGAGCTTCTCCAGGCAGGATTTCACCCTTTAAAGTTCGACCTACTCTTTTCCAAGCTTCAAAGCGTGGTGACACTCGTTCTGGATGATTATGTGAAAAATTGTCATATTCCAGTCAAGGAGTCCCTAGAGGCCTACATCATACCAGGCAAGTCGCGTCTTTTTCAATCATTGTTACTCATCTAATTTAAACCACAGATCCGTATGGTGTCCTTGAGGAAGGCCAGATCCATTTTCGGTCATCGCGACTCATCACCGATCCTGAAAGTGGAACCCATATGGATACCATAACAGGACCTGTTTTAGCAAGTACTTTAGTTTTGTGCAAAATTTGTCCTGAGACTTGTGATTAGGTGTGGAGGACTCCCACGAGATTGCCCTCGGACATCCAGAAGGTAAGATATCTGTATTTCGTGGAACTGCCTAGTCATCACACGTGGGTCAGGTCACTGCCGTCAGTCACCCAAAGTTGGCAAGTTACTTTGATGTCGTTATATTTCCGGTGAAAGGCAAGCGTTCACTGGCGAGCTACTTGGGTGGTGGAGGTTGGCTTTTTCCCTTCGTGCTTATTCCAGAGACATTTGCTGACAATTCCACTTTGTAGATTATGACGGAGGTGAGCTTCATTTAGTTCTCACTTATTTTCACCTGATTTAGTGATTGTTTTTTGAAGATACTGTCGCGTTGGTCTGGTCTAAAAACCTCGTTGAGAACTTTAACACCGCTCCGCTGTGCGAGACACCCGTGAATCTGAGGAACGATTTCGAGCGAGAGGTCGAACACCTTCTTGATTTTGACCAACGAGTGTCCAAGCTCTCAGACAAAGAGGCTCAAACGGCTTTTCAAAAGGTTTTACTGCTCGGGCTCGCGGAGACGAAGCGCGGACTGTATTCTGGTTTTCATGACGCAGCTGTGTATCGAGATGGCTATGACAGTGCGGCAGCTGTTCGACTTGCATATATGTAAGTGCTTCAAGTTATGTCACTACCATGCTCGTTTTATAATATGTGATGGAGGTTTACGACGTGCCTGGATGCAAGCAAGACTGGGCTTCGAGTCAAACACAATGTTTTCGAGGCAGATCGCAAAGCTTTTGGGAGCCGCAAGCCATATTACAAATTGGCAGTTCTTAAAAAGAGCGACTCCCCCAGAGAAGACCCGTTGCCATTGCAGCGAATGATATCATCACCTTTTATCCTCGATGACCTTGTGAACGAGGGCAATCGCCTCCGCAACGAGTTCGTTCAGAGATACTCAAGCCTCCGCAGTTCCTCACCCCGTGTTCCGGATCGTGATGAACATCTCACCTCTCCTTACAAATCTGCATCTTACAGGGCAACACAAGCGGCGCATGCCGGTTTCAAGGCATTGCAGGTCAATCTGACTGTTACCAAAAAGCATGTCGACAATGCATACCGAGACTGGCAATGCGCCATTGCAATGCGGAGCTCCTCTGATCTCAAGGAACAACGGATACAACAAGCTGTGAAATCCTTCGCACAGCAGCCTTTGTTTCAAGACACACTCTTTTTTTCTGAAGAGGAACTCAAGACTATCAAGGCATCTTATGCTTATACTACCAACCAGTCGTTCGGGTTCTCTGTTGCTTTCACAGAGCTTTGCGCCATCAAAGCGCGAGTACAAGGCGGAGTTCTTTTCGAGGATAAATTTGCACAGGTTATGAACATACCCAACAATGTCCTACGAGCCCTTTCACAGGCACAGGATGATATATATGATTGAGGGTTTCATGTCATCCGATCAGTACGTACCTCATTGAACCAGTTGTTTTGTTACTGGTGTGTTCGCATGATAAGAGGCATTAACATCCATGGATCCGAGGGAGAAGAAAGCGTTGGAACATGGCTATCCGGTACTAGTGTAACTAGTGTAGTTGGTCAAGGACAGACTATTAATGAAAGAAATTACACCTTAACGACATCCGGAATCGTGACAATAGAATGCACCAAGTGAGTGCATTATCCATTAATTATATGTGTATACCACGAGCGGAAAACTTCTCTTCCAAGTTGACAATATTGTGATCCGAGTGCGAAACGGAAAACCTCGAGAGTAAATTTCATACGTCGTCGACTTCCGTGATCAGTGGGAATCGGAAACAAATGAGGACACATTTATTACTCGGGACTAACCGAAAATATGACTATCACAACTACAACGTTGGTGCTTTGAATATGAACAACTCAGGTTGATGGTGGACCCATGATATTTATCCAAGGTTCAAACGGCCGCCGGTAATATCATCTGCATCATGATGAAGTGAGTAAGTAATAGGATTAAGATATATCGCTCACGAACATTCAACAGATTCATTTAAAAGAGTTCTAGAAGTTCAAAATCCATTGCATTGGTTGGGTACTAGAAGCGATCTATGAGCCCCAACAAGTCAATGCGGCGAGCCGGCGGCTGGCTTTCACGTCATTCACCACTGATTGACCCAAGTCAGAAACGTCCTGCGGTTGACTCTGAGCACATCACGCAGTTGGTTCCAAGTTCGATGGAGGTGGTGTTGCTGGGCTTCGGAGAGGCGTGAAAGTTTGCGCAAGCTTGCACTTGAGACGTTCGATCTTGCCAAAGTAAGCTCCTGTATTTTACCTGCCCTCCGATGTTCATTTTATGTGTCGTGTATTTTAAGGAATCCGTGTCATTTTGACTCCCACGAATGTCGTCTCTATCTGACGCTTCAAGCGGCTTCATACCAACGAAAGTTCAAAGTTCAAACCTGGCTCACACTCAGGGAAAGAACCATCGGACCAACCGATGCCAATGACACACAGTTGATGACTACTTCGACTCAAAGCAATGTACGCAAAGTGTTCCTCAAAATAGGACACCCAGACTACCGAGTGCAGGACAAAGACATTGACAAAGAAGTATGATGGTCCACCTTCCTCAAATAAAAGTCGACGTCATCCCTGGCCGATGACCCATGAGCGCTTGGGAACAGAAGAGAGCCTCCGAACAAGGCATACCAGTATCTAATTGTAGGTGCGATTACTTCACAAGTCACACGTTACTTATTGGATGCTAGATGGCTGCTGAACCGTTTGAGACAATTGCGTTCCGCATTCCTGCGCGAGATAGAAGACGAAGCTGATGGGATCCTGATACGAAACAGTATAGTTTCCGGTTCATGTTCCGTTTGATTTATTCATGTTGCCTGCTGATCGCACTGCGCGGTGCAATTTTCTTCTCTTGTCATGTATTCATCCATGTCCCTGATTATTTGGATCAACTTCATCCCGATAAATTTAGCTTCCATCTCGAGCCCTCAGATGACGAGTAATGTATATGGTTTTTCATGAATTTGTTCTAATCCAAGAGACTTCGATTCACATTTTGGACAGTAAATGACCTGTCAGCATCAAAATTGCCACTTGTGTAAACTTCCCCTTGCTTCATCAGACTCATTCGTGGAACTTCCTAGGGCAAGAAGTATGATAATTAAAGCTGACTATATACACATCATGATCCAACTGATGAGTTGCGGCCCTAAGGTTCGCACCCCGTAATCGATGTATAGGCTACGTGCAGCTCTTTCATAGTCAACTCCACTATGCGTTTTCGCGCAAGGTAATGTGCACCAGAATTGATTTCCGTCTCGGTGGCTCCCGAGTCTCTGGCACGACTGAGACAGAAAAGCCATATGACCTCGAGAACGACGAGAGCTATGGAACATAAGCGGCGTTGTGATCACACACTTGAAACGCCATCAATGACAAGATAGCAGTCTATTCATGTCAATTATCAAGTGGGATAGGGTGATACACAAGTGATACACCTTAATTCGTCATCAGAGTCCAGCAATGAAGTTCTTCACGCAATTTATTCGATGTACCATTGCTAAAAACTTGAATGAGACCATTATCTGGGTGTCTTGCTCTAGTGTGTATGTGAAATCGTTACATTCAAGCATCATGTGGGTCGTCGCCGTCTAAACATAACCTCTGCCTGCCGGTTTGGAGAGCAATTCATCATGAACCATTCATCTGGAGGACGCTCGCCTTCTTTCTCCAATTTAATATCATAGTTTAGCACAAGATAAGCCATCATGGCCTTCATCACACTAGAAGCAAAGAAGCGACCGGGGCTGACGAAATCAGTGAGTGAGAACTCAAAACCAAAGATCGGGCAATTTTAACGTACCAAGCGTGATGTCCATACCCAAAAGGGATATAACTTGCACTTGTGGAAGCTAGCAGGATTTGTGGGTCTTCTCCATCGTCCTCGCGTCGCTGTGAGAACCGGAAAGGTCGGAACTCAGTGGCGTTTTCAAAGTATTCCTCGTCGAGATGCATGGGTAATGAAGCGGCAACGACGTGTGTTCCACTGGGTATCACAGTACCATCCGAGAATACGAATTGCCGCATTGCTTTGCGCATCATAGGGACTAGCAGAAATCAGCTTAGTGTCATCAAAAATGAACAACAACTTACAGAGTGTGGTGCTATTGAATCGTTGAGATTCCTTGAGGAAGCTGTCCATTTTGATGAGTTTCGTCATCGCAGACTTCGTCCATCCATCCTCATTAATAACAACTGAAGCTTCCTCTCGAAGGGGTGTGCAATATTGAGGGTATGTAGCAAGGTTTAATAGAGCGTGGGTGAAGCTCTGTGAGACCAACGAGGAGTCAGTGATCGGTTTACTCTGTAGCATATCGGCATACCTGAGCTGTTGTATGTAATGCTGCGAAATTGAGAACCAAAATCCGCAAGCATATACTCCGAAGATTCCTGTGTTCATTGTCGGATACGTCAATGAGCCAGCTAATCATGTCATTCTTTACAGGGAAACATGGTCAAGTGGCGAACCATGTCATAGGAAGATAACACACCGGTTGAGCGCTCAATTCGTCCCTGAATTGATCTAGAGTCTGCAGTCGTTCCCGCACGATAGGTTCAAGAAGTGTCATACATCTCCTAATGCTACTAGGCGTGTTCGTCAATAATCGACCAATGATCCTAAAAGTTAAAGTTGGGTCCTCGCACCATCAATTCGGCAACACTGCTTACGGATGTACGAATTTGGGGAAACAATTCACGAGAGTTGCACGCAGTACCACTTGTAAAGCGAATTGCTGTTGCAGGGCTTCAAATTCAGGGGATCGGCCTGTGAGCGGGTTAAACAGATGCACCCTTGATCTAAGCGAACCACTCACACAACGGAAGCCCAACAAAGAGGCGATTGCTTACGCGACACATAGCCTTCATGATCTCCGGGTATATGCGAACCTTAGTCCAACCTGCGCAAAAGAACGTAAGAATATCCTCACGGAGAAGGTGGCGAAACTTGCCATCTTGGTCTAATGGTGTAATGACACTGAATGCGTGGTGGATTTCCTCGTAAACAACAGGAAAGAGCGCCTGAAGGTTTCGGGAGAGATGGTTACGAGTGACTTGGGTGTGATAGGGATATTCTTGGGCATCGATGCCAAATGTATATTTGACTTGTAAAAGCTGTGAAACAGTGGATCAAATTTCAACGTTATAGAACCAAAAAAAACTTTCAACGCACATCTCGCATGGCATGATCAAACGAAAGCTCGTCTTCCGGTACCTTCCTCAACTCCTCTATTAATTGCGGCCCAGTCAGGACCACTACCCATTTGTCAATCAATGGCACTCTAAACATTCCGCCTTTGTGCTTCATTGACGTTGAAAACATAATTGCCTAAAATAACATTGTGACCAACCTTCTGATAGCCTTCTTGCACCATGGCTGGAGCATCCTTTATGAAGCGGACCACGCCGAGCCACGAAGAGACTGCCCCTGACGGACCAATCGCAGGAATAGCATCAAGCTAGACTAGACGTTAGTCAGCCCAATGCGACTACATAAAAGTACTTGCCTCGGAAAACCTGCAACGGTCATAAATGAGGACGAGTAGAAGGGCTACTGCGACAGACAAGCCATAGACATAGAGACCAGCACTGTCCATGGGATGAACGTCGGGGGCAAAAAGAGGTGGAGGGCATTTCAGACACCACTTCCATGCGGGGGAAGGGTATTTATGTTGGGCGTATCGATTAGTAGTATGGTGGAAAATAGAGTTAAGCACAAGCCTCTTACCGGGTAGGCTAGATTAGATCATACAAAACCCGAGCAGTGGCGCGGAGTGTTGAACATATAGTTTTCCGTTCTCAAGGTCGCCGAAGTTTTCACAAGTAAGGCTAGTGGTCCTTATTCTCGAAGCTATGAGACAAGCCAACCTCGTCAATCGGGATTTTGTCATGTCAACGAAGCCATGATCCATGGCCCGCATCAGTAATAAATTTACAATTTTTAGTAACGAGGACAGCCAGGGACAGTCCTTCCAAAGCTCTCGCCTTTTGCGAACTTATCCTGAGCTTCTGATGTTGCAAAAGGCCATGGAGCCAGCACATCTCCGCTCAGACTGCTTAAGTTTCTATGTAGGGCGTCTCACCTCCGCAAGAAATGAACGGAATCGAACGGAACTTTGCCGCGTGTCCAATTGAGTATGCAGGTCGATCAACTGCATTGCCATTGTTTTGGTTAAAGATGCAACGTTGAATCACCTCAAGGCCGCCATCATTGGTTATTGTTGTCGTAATTAGAGCGGAAGTTAGTGGGCTGGGTGTGCAACCGCGGAAGGGGGTAACACGTCCATGAAACAGAATGGAGGTGAGTGTTTCCGATCGATGGCCTGACCACGGTAACCCAATTCGCAACATTGTTCCATCTGTAATACATGTACTGCAAAATAGTAGGCTATCTAGCGAATAGAAGCGATGGTCCCCAACCAAATTTCCCTTATTAGAATTGGGCTCGGAACGATATCCGTCTCGCAAGCTTGAGGCCTTCAAGTTTCAGCACCGGGTTTTCCCCTAGTCTTAATAGCGTGGCAATACGTCGATCTATCAAAAAATCAGCGCAAAAATACAGGTACTGGAAGGAAAGTGCATCAATTCCACAGTCGTGCTAAAAACACATACAGAAGCATTTTGCAAGAATCAAGAATACTGCGTGGGTTATTAGTTAATGCGATTGGTGTACCAAGGTCCATAGCCAAGACACCTCGATAAGTGCACGGATCGTCCTCTATGAGGTAAATCAAATCAATGAGATAGAAGACAGCTCAAACAAGAACACCAACCCATCTCCGTATCAGAATCTGTCAAAGTCCAGAAGCAGAATTATAACATGAATCAGATATCATGTTTCCGTTTACTCAGCCTTCGCCGATGAACTACTTCCTTGACTTTCCCAGTATCGGTTGCTGACAAGGACGGATGTTTTGTCAATGGAGGATTAGAATCAGCATGGGCTCCAGGCGCATGCGTTGGTAAAGGTACATTTCCAGGGAAGACGGCCGTTTTCTTCCGAAGCAGTTTTCGGCCTTGGTGATACATTGCTGCCGGTTCGTGAGTGTAGCCTTTAGTTGGTGGGAAGGGGTCAGGGTCAGGATAAGGATAAGGATAAGAATCGTAGGAATCAGCTTGTGGATATATATCCATGGGTTGGTGTTGTTGTAGGTGGGGTAGTGGTTGTGGGGGCTGAAGAAGAGCGGGCATGACAAGCCGTTTTGGAAGGTGATGATTGCGTGGTGGCTGTGAGCTATTTTGAGAGCGAGATGTAGATTGCGTAAATGTCGTGGTGCGCGTGAGCGAACTGTCCAATGAGTGAGTTCTACGATGTCGAGGAAGGATGTTCGCCAAGTCGATCGATTGACCACCATCAGGTGGTGGCTCAACGATGGGCGGTGATGAAAAAGGCATTGCCTGATTTGCATCTCCGCGAGCTTGTGACTGAGCTAGATATCGTTCATTATTACCCCGTGGTAAATCGGGCACAGAATGTATTTGATGGAGGGGATAAGGCGCCAGCTCATCATGAGCTGGCCGTCGTGGTATGTGAGGTATATCGTCACCAAAGCGATGGATCCGAGAAGCGGACTTGCTGGCGGGTGCATGTGACGATGAACGAGAAGGCGGCATTTCGGGCGGATGGTTGTATCTGTGGTGACTGGATTCTGACTGGCCTGAACCTAGATTACGAAGATCTGGGTTTGGAATTGTAGTGTTGGCCTGAGCGGTATGCAGAGGCGGCGATATAATACCAGATGGGATAATTTGTCCAGGAACAAAATTTAGAGACGATTGAGTGACCCCTGGACCAATTGGAGGTAATCTGGGGAGCTGTAGCAGAATATGTAAAGATAAAAAGCTTTGTTCTCAACTAACAAACATACTTTCTGGGTCCGCAGGTGACGGGGGGCGTTCTTTGCAAAGAGGGTGTAAATATCAGTCGGAAAAAGTTTGGCATATCCAACCCACCTCACGCTTAGATTTAGTATGGAAATCGCCTCGCAGGACATCAATGTCATTATACATGTGAGCGGGCCCAAGTTGCGCAAGATTGCTACCAATAGCTTCGTAAGGACCGCCATGATGCCATCCTGCTCCAAAAGGATCTGTCTCATCCAATTCGTCAATTCGATCGAGGGCACGAGAGCTTGTGAAGCGTCGTATGAAATTCTTCATACGACGCTTTCCCGTAGGTCTATTACTGCCATCTGCATGAACTGGAGCCGAGTCAGAGCGCACTGTGGCAGGTTTCACCACTTTTTCTCGTTGCTCTGGAGCTGTAGCAATACGTGTTGGGGTAGGTCGATTAGAAGGAGGAGGATACATGGCTGGCGAAGACACTGGGTCATGGCTCGGAGAAGATGAGGCCGGAGATGCTGAGAATGGAAACGAAAGCTGCAAAGGTGAAACAACACGAGGTATCTTGGGATAATCCAGCGAGTGGGAATGAGATGTAGCGGATGATACAGTAGGCGACGTGAAAGCAGAAAGAGCTGTGTGAGAGTCAGAATCTAAAGATACAGAAGTCGAAGCAGTCGTGGACGGGTGAGCTTCTTCCGAGCCGGGTGAGTGTGAAACACAGTCTGGGTCCTCCATAGGACTGAGCACTTCCTGATGAGGCGAGATGTCACTGGGAGTAGTCTCAGAGGTCTGAGAGAGATTGTTGACAACCATAAGAGGAGATTTGGACGGGAGTTCCTTGTAGAATGTAGGGCTAACAAGTGGAAAATGTGGATGGACGCGAGGATCGGAGGAGAATGCAGGGTCATTTAAGATGGTCTTTGACAGAGGTCTCGAAAAACTGGGAGGGCTGTCACGGCGATAGTATGAAGACGGAGATTGATCGAAGTCAGGAGTGAAAGATGCTGGAGATACAATGGCGTATGGATTAGGATTATGGTGCTGATAAGCAGCAGAAGTAGGAGACTGAAAGAAACCTAGAACGTGCTCATCGTGGACTGCGCTTCGGGCATCCTGAAGATGATGGTTGGCTTGATGTTTGTGACGACCTGCACCCCAGTTTAAAGCCATAGATAGTGGACGGATGGCAGAGCAAGTCTAGAAGGAGAACTAGCCAGACAAATAATCGTTGTCAGTCAACAAATGTTCTTGATTAAAAGAAGAAAGACTTAGAAAGGGACATACAGAGCTTGTGCCCACATGCATGCACATGAGGTGAGTCCATCATGATCAATAAAATTAGACTGCACTTCTCTGTTTGGCTTGGCTTTGTGGTAAACCTTTGACACGGTTTACGTTCAACACATCTGCGTGGTTTCTGCTTGAACTCAACTAAATGGCAGACGTTGTGTCTCTCCGGGCAGAAATTAAAGCTTGGGAACGCGAGTTCAAGTCAAAATTCTCTAGAGATCCTTCTGTTCAGGATATTAAAGATCAACCTGCCATAGGTGCGTCTAGTTGGTACTTTCAAGTCTTGCACTCAATATCCTTGCAGCTCACAAGTACAAGTTATACAAGAAACTATCCAAGGCAGTAGCAGCGGCTACCTGTATCTCTCAGACACGTCCTTCTTCCTCTCAGACGCCTGCTACCCCACCGAAATCTACTGCTAACCCGAGTCGCTCCCGTATCATTTCCAAGCCTCGCGAAATTGAAGTCGTCGCCCCTCTTCCAGGCTTCAATCCGTTCTCACCAGTAAAAAATAAAGGCAAGCAGAGGGATTCCACGCCTGCACCCTCATTTTCAACTCGAAAGGCGCCTTTACCAAATCCTTTCGCAACTCCGTCCAAGAATATACCAAACCGTTCCTCCTGGAGCGAATCGCCAGATAAATTCCCAGAAGGACAGCCACACTTATCAAATGGTACACCTCTCAGCTCTCAATTACCTCCTGCGCCGAACACGGCGGTCTCGCGCGCACGGAAGAGACTTCGCGGTGAACCTGTCTCGCCCTCGCCCAATAAGCAGAAACGTCAACGTATCGGTTCTCACTCAGCTTTACCCTTCCGATTATCACATTCTTTGTCTAGCGATGATGAAAGTGATGGGGTAATGGGTGGCGCGGATGTCAATACCTCTTTTGTGGATGATTCTCCCGTAAAACTACCAGCAAGCGGCAAGTCATTCAGGCTCCTCTTTGAAGACACACTACCAACTGCAAGTGTACCTAAGAGGCCTGCAAACGTTTCCAAGTCACAATCACGAGGCTCGGATGATGCTGTAATCTCACATGGGGTCGATTCGAATGATGCCACGGGACTGGAAGCATCTCCGGCCAATGTCCATAAAGATTCTAGACGCTCGAAAAGCCGTCAAGATGGAAGGAGATCAGGGGCGGGTACAAAACCTACTTTGATGTCAGAACTCATCAAGAAAAACGAGTTCCCCAGCGCTGCAAGCCGGATAAACCAGTCGAAGTCTGAGTTATCGCGTACAATTGCTGTGGATAAACGAGCGCACAGCAAGTCCCAGGAACCGAAGTCGTCGCTCAAGCGTGTCTTAGAGGCCGTGTCAGTGAATGATGGGGTGTCATCAGCTTCTTCTCCACAGTTCCTCTTACTTCCGCCATCTCCCACCTCTGAAGAGGCCTCTTCAAATCGACGCGTTGCAGCAAATGGCAAAGGAAAGGCTGTGACGAGCCGAAAAAAGGCCAAGGTTGCAGATGAGGAGGAGGACGAGGACGATTCAGACGGGGTTGCTGTTAAAGTCATCAATCGGACCCAGACGGCACAGCAAGTGTCGGATCATGCTGATGAGCTTGACTGGGATCCAATATTACATAGCGGTGCCCGTGACCGTGATCAATATGCCGCGGCTGATGACACGAGTCGTGACGAAAAGGGAACGTTTCGTGTTGATTTACCTGACGAGCTTCGCCTCATGTTGGCCATTTCACCATCAAGAACCCACAACAGCATGGAGGAGCGTGTCTTCCGCGGTTTACTTTACGGCGATCGTGTTGGCCATTATGACGCGTCGAGAGGTGGGAATATATGGGATATCGGTGAAGCGGAAGATGACCCCCGAGGTAGCACCGAGGGGGAAGATGATTGGGAAGGCGAACCTATACCATGGGAAGTTGGAGAGTTGTAGGATTTACTAGCCGTATGTGGTCGTGTTTTATGATTTCGGTGCTTTCACAGGACGTTTCCAGTGCTTCATATCGAGACGCTTCGTGCAATTATACTTGCTATCACTTGCAGGATCAAGTCCAGAATGAGGAACACATGCTAAACACGTGTCTGATGCCAGCGTCTGACCCAGCGCGTGTGGTGCCCGCCGCCCCAAGCCATGCACTGCATAGAGTGAGGCAGCAGTGTACTAATGTATAATCACTTCGCGATAGCGGAAAGGTGGGACTTGACACGCCCCAGTCTAGACACCAACTATTCGCTTCTATTGCGTAAGGGCAAACCCTTGACGCGTGTTTCACCTCCGTGTTCGAAAGGGGAGCATGGCTCGGCTCCTGAAGTCATTGCGCACATTCAATTTGTTATTTGAACCAGCCCTCATCCTGCTGGTGACTCCTCACATAGTCCGGGCGTTACGGCGTGTGAGCGCAGTAAGTGGTTTAAAACCAGATGCTTAACCCAGGCATCCATGTCTTCTACCTCCTTGTTTTCCGACGCTTTAGCTTCTGTATCTCTTCGCCTTCGCCCCTCCCGCAATCCTGATAGTCAAAGCACACAAAACGATCGAACTTCCTACCGCCCTTACTCTGTCCATCAGCAGACAATGTTCCCCACTATCCTCCGGGATCCTGATGCAGCCAAAAAGCTGTTTGAGACTATCATCGACTCTCCTAATGGCCGCCGCTCCATGTCACGCCTTGCGCGGACCTGTAGAGCCATGTGCGAGCCTGCTTTGAACGTACTGTGGAGGGAATTGGACTCCTTGCTTCCAATTATTTCGCTGTTTCCCAACACCCTGATGAAAAGATCCCGCCGCCCTGGGCTCGGTTTGGTGGGTTTTTCTTAACAAAAACCTCTCAATTACTCAACTAGATACCTCTCGTAGGCCAAGGCGCCCAATGCCGAGGACTGGAGCCGAGTTCTCGCTTATGGTGAACGTGTACGCCGCATTGCCTACATCGAGTCCTCCACCAGCGTCTCTCCATCTATCTTTGCAATCATCGCAGAGAACCGACCCGTGCAATACATCCTTCCTCACTTGCAGCAGCTCATCTGGCGCGTGGACACTGCTGCTGGTCTGCAACGCTGTACCATTTTCCTGAACCCAGAGCTTCAAAGCCTGGTTTTGGAGGTCAGCACGAGGATCCCGCAACTTGCCACTTTCCTGGCGGAGGTATGCAGCACCACTCAGCTGTCATCCTTTTCCTTCACGTCGCCCACGAGCCTTCCCGAAACGTTCACTGATATCTTGAGGTCCCACAACACGTTGGAAAAGTTGGTTCTAGTTGCACCTGGTGCGCTCTCATCGAGCGTTGGGCAATGGGCTGCATCTTTGCCTATGTTGCGTGTTCTCGAGCTTGATCTTACCGGGCGGTCTGTCATCGCAGTCGAAGGCTTCTTCGACGACATCGTCGCTTCGGGAGCTTCCACTCCCAGTGATGCGTCGTCAGACAGTGGTGTCTTTTCTGGAGATGAGATAGATTTCACGGAAATCCGCAAGTCATCCTTGCGCTTGACCGGCGACCTGCGCTCGGGTGGCGTGTTTACAGATCTCCGTCAACTATCGTTGACTGGAGAGGTTGCAAACATCGCGGTGTTCCTGAAGCATCTGACAAGCAATCTCACGCACCTGGAACTGGTTATTGAGGATCCTCCAGATATGGCCGACTGGCAGGACCTTTCTGGTCTGATCTGCGAGCGCTTCAGCAAATCGCTCCTCTCGTTGCGTATCAATGCAACAGGCTCATCCCGTTTCAATGAGCTTGTGAGATCAACGTCTCGAGGCGGAGACCCACCTTGCCGTCACCTTCCCCTCCAGCACTTCACTTCGCTTCCATCTCTGCTCCGTCTAGAAATAGACTTGCCAGAATCAGTCCTCTTCCATAACTCAGATCTGCGGGCTGTAGCACAAGCATGCCCCAACATCGAGACCCTCCGACTATGTCCTATGGCACGTTTTCCTGCCTCATCTGGGCCCAGCCTTACGTTAGAAGGTGTTGCAGTTCTGACTCAGGGCTGCAAGCGACTACAGACGCTTGCACTCGTGCTAGACGCCCACACGGAATCCGAGGAGACTTTTAACTCCCTTGATGTGTCCTCGCGGTCACTTCTCCGCCTACACGTGGGCCACTCCGTTGTCAACGACTCTCTTCAGACAACCATTCTTCTCAGTCACCTTGCGCCCTATTTGGAGACAATAAAGTGGTTCCATGAGAAGAACCGTCCCGGATATGTTGAGGCGAATGCAACAGGTTGGCAGAAAGTCTCGGACTGGCTGCCACATATGCAAGGCATGCGATTGATGGAAAGGGCTAGAGCTGTGCATCTTGCCACGCAGAAGCCCGAGACCCGGGAACAGAGTGTAGATGCTACTGTGACGCGTATCACTGCGGACAAGTCTCTGCAGGCCAAGCCTCGCTTGGTTCAGCGCTATGTCCAGGTGTCGCCCAAACTGGTTGACAGGTCAACTGAGGCTAAGCCAGAGTTGGTCTCGATGTCCATTGATGCTACACCGTCAATCATGGATACAAGCGTCGATGCTACTCCGGTGGTCTCACATCAGTCTGTCTCCGTTCGACCCAACATGGTCTCCACCGAAGTCGATGCATCGGTTCACACGGAAAACAAAGCTATCAGCGCCATTCAGGCACTACCCTTTGAAGACGCCAATTCAGTTAACAAATATGCCGACCCCTTCCATGCTTTTCCTTCCGTTATCCCCGCGGTCCTTGCTGGACTGCTTACTTTCGCATGCCGTATTCTCACATCATACCCTCTCACGATCCCTATGCATATGCTCGACAAATCTCTCTCCATACTCCATGCTCAACCAAAAGAAGGGGACGATTTGTCGTCAGAAAAACATGAACTCAGGCCTTCTCCTGCGCATTCGGTTTCATCATCCACGTCGGAGCTCCTGGATCATGATATTCCTCCTGTTTGTCTATGAATTCCTTATCGCGACGGGACGCTTTACTCATTCGGTACATGGTGCTGGCGCTTGTTATTAGGGTTACTATCACGCATATTATTCTAACGCAGACTGGAATGGCATGAAATTCACGAATGCTATGGATGGTCAACAAGACATTAAGGAAGTGGGCGAGGAGGCGAGTATCACTCCAATTCAGGGGTCAGCCCAAAAATGGAAAGTCAGTGCAGAAAAGCAAATAATGCCAAACATTTTTGCGACGCGTCACTGCACGCCGAAACACGACAAACCATATTCTAAGTCTCACTACTCAATTGCAATGGCCGAGGTTAGAAAACAGGAGAAAGACTTCACAAAGGAAGTTGATGAGCTCCTACCAGAGACTTCCGCTCTTGTTAAGGTGTGTGTAGAGTGGCATATGTGTCCTACTATTCGAACTGACGGAGTGCCGTGCCTTGACTTAGTCTGAGTCTGTTCAGCTGTCAGATGCCTTAGAGAGATTGCTTGCGCTAGAGAAGCAAACACGAAATGTACGTCTTGTTACTTTGACGACTTCTACATACTAAACTTTCCATGCATAGGCTAATGATCTGCCTTCCACGACGCGCCTAGCTAAAGCGGCACTTGAACTCTGCTACGAATCCCGAGACTACACACAACTTAACAGCACCATCAGCTTACTGAGCAAGAAGCACGGTCAATTCAAAGTCGTGGTTCAGGCCATAGTTGAACAGGCAATATCGTGGCTACCTGGGATTCGAGAAGAGCAAGGTGTCGAGAAGTGGTTAGAGTTGGTCGAAACCCTGCGATCTGTGACTGAGGGGAAGGTTAGTCCGTCACGCCATGAAACATCAACACATGCTCAGTGTGCTCCTCGCAGATTTTTCTTGAAACACCCCGAGCGCGTGTGACTCTCGCTCTCTCCCATTATCATGAAACTCTTTCCAAGGCTCCAAACGCTTTGGCAGCTACAATCAAAGAAGCACTGCAAACAGCTTCGGATCTCCTTAGCGACCTGCAAGTGGAAACTTACTCTTCGATGGAGCGGAGAGAGAAAACGGAGTTCATTCTAGAGCAGATGAGGCTATTGATTGCTGTAGCTCGATTGAAAGATGCGGAAGTCCCCGCGAAACAGGGGAAGAATGCACTCGGAAGTGGTGAGCCGGAATGGGTCAAGGCCAAAGTTGGGGGCCGCAAAGTCAACGAGTCGTTCCTCAAGGAGAAAGCAAATGAGGTTTGTCCGTTCATGGACCTGATGGGCGAGGCGCTCAATGACTGACTGGATCTAGGATCTCAAACTCAAATACTATGATCTAATGATTCAACAAGCTCTCCATCAAAGTGCGTACCTGGAAGTGGCGAAGCACTATGAGAAGGTTTGGGATACGCCATCGATAAAGGAGGACGAGAGCAAAAGCCGTGCTGTGCGTACCTCTTATTCCCATCAAGCCTATTAACGACTGACGGATTACGATCTTCAGGCCCTCGAACACATCGTTTATTACGTGGTGCTTGCGCCTCATGACAACGAACAATCAGACATGCTGCACCATCTATTTGCTAACCCCGCACTTGAGAAGCTTGAACTCCATTTGTGAGACCATTATCCTTTGTTGACGTCAATACTGATTCTTGGACAGTAACCTTGTCAAGTCGTTCGTAACCCGTGAATTGATGAGGTGGCCTGGAATTGAATCCTTGTATGGACCTTTCTTACGAACAACGCCGGTGTTCTCGGTTTCCAAGCAATGGGAGGACCTCCACACCCGCGTCGTCGAACATGTGAATCTAATTCATGCATCTAACTGAGTGTACTCCTAATTCATGGATTTTATTCAGAACGTGCGCGTGGTCGCGCAGTATTACACTCGAATCACCCTCTCCCGTCTGACGGTTCTTCTCGACCTTACACCACAGCAAACGGAAGAAACACTTGCTCGCCTAGTTGTTTCACATACCATCTGGGCACGTGTAGACCGACCAGCAGGTATTGTCAACTTCAGGAGTAAGCGCGGTGCAGAAGACGTGATGAATGATTGGAGTTCGGACATGCAAAAGTTACTTGGACTTGTAGAGAAGACTTGGATAGGGATGAACGCGGCACAGGCCGCTCAATCTCGCATCAAGGCATAGTTGTGCATTATTATTAGCGGCTTATGCTCTTGATATAAAGCTTTAAAACATTGACGAGTGGATGGCTGAGAAATGAATGATGTCTATGGGTTCGCTGTCAGTATTTCAGCAAACTTTAGACTCGCGGCAATATTATCCTGCTCCATGGCTTGCACAGGCTTCCCAGCTTCTGACGTAGCCACCATTCCATCTACCGGTAGGTAGGTCGGACGGACACCTTGCTTCCAATTCCTGGTATATTGTTGTCCTCGTTCGAAATCTCCCATCCCACTGTCCACGTCCAAAATGGCCTTCCACCTCTTGCGAGCGAGAAGAGCCCCTCTGTCAAGCTCAACCTTGCGGTCTGCCGATTGATAGACTGCATCTTCCTTCTCGAATGTCCGGTCAATTTCAGATGAGAAGACAGTGCCATAAGCTTCAGCCTCCAATCGAGCAAAGGTGTTGGCAAAATCGTGCCCGGCTCTTAGTGATCTGAACTCTGCAACAGCACGTGTGTATGCAATGCTGAGAGCCATTTTGTGGTGGTTGTGCAGGTTAACAGTAAAGTGGACAGCGCTATCAAAACGGGAGTTGTCATGTTATTCGATGGTTGACTGAAAAAAGAAGTACATACTCCTCCGGGGAAGGGTTGAGTCCTCTTTGAGCTAACCGTGTCCAATCTTTTCCTCGTACTGGATGCTCATCCTCTACTTCGCGACCTTCTACAATGCTGACAGGCCTGAATGCTTCAAATGGATGGTCGCGGAAGAATTGCCGACGAACTTTGTCCTCCAAGTAGAATATAGGTAATGGTTCAGTTTTTGGTTTCCGCATTTGTCTACTGGAGGGTAATCGACAGTCTTCACGGACTGGGGGAGCTCTTGGAGGGAGAGGAAGGGGAGGATGTTCGAGAACCGCTTGAAACCACACGGGCTCGTTCTTGATATAATTCGCGCGCATAAGCCGCGCGGCCTGCTTGTGCACCTGCGAAGCAATTCGGCGCACCATTTTAACAACGGCGGCAGTAAGACAAGAGCAAAGAAATGACCGTCAAGTTTGTTTGGATCACAAGCCTTTGCCAAACAACTGTCACAGAATGATAACAGCTTTTGTAAACATGATGATGATATCAATACCACCCCTTCCCAACATCTGCACGTAGATAACGCGTTACTGATTCTCTACGATGGAGGAAGAGGAAGCTGAGCTCCGTGATCCCTTCCCCTCGCCGCCATCTCACTACAACAACTTTACATCGCATAACCTGAAGCTACTAGCTTTGCTCAAGGAACGAGTCGGGGAAAAAGATACGGATCTCGGGGTAGTGGATCAACATGAATTACTCTCAGATCAAACCGATGTACCTACATGGTCCCTGGCCCAGCTCCAGAAACCACGAGTAGATTGGGTCCTTGAAGAAGGCCACTATAGCGTCTTCGGGGATACGTGGTTTGTATGCATGCTGCTTTGCATTCAATATTGTGTTTGATATTCTCCCAACTAGGTAAAAGAGACTATCCCATCTCTAGCTGAAGTTGGGAGACATCAGCTCTACCCTCCTGACCCAAGTACAGGTGAGACAGTCTTCAAGTATCCTCAATACGTTCGGTGTCCTGAAGTTGTACTTTTCACAGATCGACGGCCTGCACTTCTTGGCGTCTTGAGGTCAATGCTGGTCACGTACTCCAATTTGACAGATGCAATTCTTGCACCACCACCACCCCCTTCGTCTTCAGCACAGCCAGAGTGGCAACGCCAGCTTGAGTGGATCACGATACTTGCTCAGAATCTTATGGCAGCTGCAAATGATTTACGGCCCGTTCAGGTTTTTACTATCGCACACTGGCCCATGCGGTTGGCTGATATTTAAATAGGCTAGAGGAAATCTTGAACTCATGATGCAACGACAGCTGGAGTTGAGGCGCGAGGAAACGAAGAACATCCACTCGTGCGTGCACCACTCTATGATTTTCAATGTTATCAAATACGACAAGCTAGGCGATGCGATGCTCTCGAGGCCCGGCTGTTGGAGCTACGTTCCTCGGCTCAGGGAATTCCGGGTTCAGATCAGGTGAAACCAAGCGACTCTCAGGTAATTTTCCTCATACTTTTCGGTGCATAACTGACTTCATGTAGGTACAGACATCTACGATCAATGTGTCTCTTGAAGACATGTTGCGCTGGGCAGAAGAGGTCCCATAAAATCCTCAGGTTCTCTTCTGGCGCGGTCGTGACACTTGCTTATATTGAGCGTCGTGTCTAACAGTCTGTTATGTGTATGGCCCACTGAATCGTATGGTAGGACTTGTGATTTCGCTGACGTAGGGCAACGAATGAATCGGGCGGTGGCCGTATTCTGACGTCCATTACTTTGTCCCTTGTTCACCATTACAAGTCATGATCACATACAGGTCGTATGCAATCCAACTTCTGCGCTACATTCCCTAGACCATGAAGTGAGCCCCGTTTTGCTACTCACTCGAGGCAGTGGAAGACTTCGTTCGCTTCACTCGAACCTTCCAAGTCCATGCGTATGGCGGTGACAGTTCTATTTGCTGTGTTGCAGCTGATTTTTTTTGTGAAGTCCGGCGTCTGGTTATTCGTAACTTATATTACACATATGTGCGTGTTGTACTGAACACATCACAGTTGAATGTACTAAATGCACACAGGTAGCTGTGTTATCACGTGGGGCACTGGTAGCTTAAACGATCGACCATTTTTTGGCACAGTACTTCGAAATAAATTCTCAGGATGACCACGACCCAAGACTCTTCCAAAGAGTCGCGCAGTTCTACATTGTATTGCATCGATCCTTTCTTCAATATTATTTTTCTTTCAGAGGTGACTCTTGCTAATGCTCCACCACGTCCCAAGCTCGAAGATTTTTGTGTTGTGAGGTGAACAGGTGTTATCTCACCTGGTGATATACCGCACACATAGCAACGCTGTGAAGTTTAGGGGGTGTTTGCAAGGCGTTTAGCGCAAGTGCTTCTCGTTCGAACTTTATTGCCTCGATCGCTAACTGCTCTCACCAGTGCACCAGCATCTGATCAGCTCCTTTCTGTCATAAATCCACGCGCGATATCATTTAATTTGGAAGATGACAAAACACCGGCCGGTTTCCCAAGCTCAAATGCGTGTGCGCCTGGTTTCGTATGCTGTTCAGACAGGGTATAATCTCGGTTGAGTAGCTTTTACTTCGCAACTCTGTGTACTGCGACTTGGACTATAATAAAATGTGACCGAGTCCCCTCAGGCTAGCATGCCCTAAGACCTCCATACGCGGCGTAGATTGATTCATGTCGATTTATATCCACCCACTGATGTTGCAGTCTGTGGCAAGAAGTTCGTGAGGGTATCGTCGGCTAATCACACTAGTACTATATCTCGATGGTAAATTTACCTTTGGTTTGTCTATGATGACCGGTGCTGGTGACCCCCAAAAGGGTGGCGGAAGTTTACTAGTAGTAGCATCACATTCGCGTCCGTGATTTGTTCAAAAACAGAATCACAACACAATCAATAGCACCTTCATCGTCTGCATACATGTCCACCAGGCGGAGAATCGGCGTCAGCATTGCAACAACGGAGGCTGCAAGACGCCAACTCATGCAGCCAGTTGTTTGCTGGGAGAAAGTATGGACCGTTTCAGAAAGTGCCGCTCCAAATTCTTCTGTGAAGATCTACAAATGGGTGAAGACAGACAGAAAACAAGTAAGTAGTCTGACCTATCGATAGAGTGACTTCGAAATTCTATTCAACCTTGAAGCAATTTAGTGACGATGAAGGAGAAGTGGACGAACCACTAGCGCCCCTTCCCGACGAACCTGAGGTAGTGGAAGGAGACGAAGAGATGGATCAGGACGAGCCAGTTGCATCTGTAGCTCTCGATGCAGAAGCCCCTGTGGTGGACACGGAGACGAATTCAGTCAATCAGGAAATTCCGTCAGAACCCCAAACCAAACCATCCTCGCCAACGCCTCCTGCACTTTCGCTCCAAGCTCCTGAACCTATATTGGTCACAGAGGAGGTCGCAGACTTGTTGGACGAGTCACTCAAAGCTCTTGATGGCGATGTAGATATCGATATTGGTGTGCACGAGAACGCCAATCCTGAAGAAGTTGGAGACCTGGATATGGCGGTGCTCGGGCCTGATGGAACTGCGTTTGAAGACATTCATAACCTCAGTCAAATGGAAAGCGGCGACACATTATTGGGTGGGCCTCTCATGGATCACACAGTTGACCCATTCGCCGTAAACCTGCATGATGATGAGTCTGCTGAGGGAGCACTGGCAGCTCCCTGACCACTACTATGATTGCACAAGGTATAACACCATGTGGTGGCATATCATCTACCTTAAAACTGACTCATTCGATAGTTCACTACTTCATCAATTGTTGCTGCTCATGTGCAAACTGCTAGACGCTTCTTGTGACAACAATAGGAGACGTAGTCAATTGTTCTCGACGCCGAAGACCCTGGAACCATACTTCCACCCCCGAATTTGACGTAGTATTCGGTCCTGTACTCCCGCTCATACAAAAGCAGTCGAGGTTTATATTCTTGTCGTTCTGAGGACGAGGTTGTACTGTGGACGTCGGTATTCGAAGCGGTGGAGTGTACTCTAACGTGCTTTCTGATCTTCAAGACGCTTACATTTACCCTCAAGCTAAGTTTGCGTTTTCGTGCTCGTCAAATGTCCAAGCGCTCAAGGGCTGCCGCAGTAACTACGTGGCCTAAGGATCCGATATTCAGCCGCCAATCACTACATAAGTAACTACCATCGTCTGGTTTAACATGGGGGACACATCACATTGTCTTATCCTCGCAAAGTATGCAACACCCATATTTTCAGATACGAAGTTCCTGCTTCATCTCGCTGGGCCCCTGTCGCCAACTTTCGTACAGTTGGTCGTGATTCCACGCACACAACAATGGAGGTCGATTCACATTTACCCAGAAATTAGAACTAAGGTCCTTTTGGATAGCCAATGCAACTCATCTTTGGCTTATTACTCTTCTGCTACTGATGTTCTGTCAAGCTCATCATGATCATTTGTTATATTTAGGTTCGTGTGTGGCGTCCCAGACTTGTGCGCCATCGTAACAATTTATGCGTCGACTCCAAACAACGTGGGCGATGGCGTGGAGTACTATTTCGCACATCTCCCTGTTGGGAGACTTCTGAACTGACAATTTCCATGTGTCACCCTATGGTTGGCTATTGCGGCATACAGGATCGCTGGGTATAGACTGGGCTGTTACTGCCTGTGCATTCTGTGTTCGGAATCGATGGACATGCCCACAGGTTCCAATGATGAGGAGGTTCAAGTCATCTGTCAGTGCACAACAAGCACGATCCAAGAGTACTTGCGCAATCTCTCTAACACTAGGTACTCTGCTTATCGCCCTTCCCTCTTTACATGTCGAACTGATACATTACTTGAAATTTCGCTACTGGGCACTGCCTGCGCTCTCCCGAGAGTTGATACCGGTTCCTGGTGACAAGTTCATTGCCGAGACCCGACAATTAACTTCAGAGCTGCGTTCGAAGAGATGCGCAAGAATGTCCAGAGATCTCACATCAGGATTGCGTTCAAGGAGGGCACCTGATAGCTGACTAGACAGTCACGAAATCGTCATCAGCGATTCCTTCGACTCACAATATATACACTCGAGCTCGGTCCTCCAAAATAACCAAATGATATTCTACACCCAACCTCGATGTCTCAATTTTGCATTTTCGTCCGCGTTCAGTCCGCTTGGTTCCTGGGCTGCTCGCAGTGGGACCTTACCGTCGGTCTCGCAATGCGGAAGCAAGCTAGATTGCTAATGAAAATGGTAGCACGGTACTGTTAAGGGGGGAGGTGGGGGGGATTTCGGAGCCTGAGTTTAGTTCCGGTTCTTGGTACCGTCTTGCACTGCCGTGCTTCCCTGGCCAAGATTAATTGAGCTTTATGTAAGTCTCCAGAATCGCTTTTGTTTGTCTGCCAAACAGAGAGCCCTAGTTATCCCCAGCCATTTTTCCACATTCACAAAAGTTCCCCACGTGACGTGTGGCACCATTTTGGGAATCTCAATATCAACTTGAATTATTCCCACACCCCCACGCACGCAGGACGAGTCTTGCACGATTTCTGTCAGAGTGTCGGTAGAATGCCGCACTGCGGTGGACACTGGCATGCGCATTGATCAGGAACTCACTGTCGTTCATCAAACAGGTCACCGTTGATGTAGCATGAGTCGAACGTTGGTCAAAAGACCTACTTTCAGAGTCCGACCATTTTTTAAGCCAAGCTTCTTGTTCTCATCATATAAAACTTGGCCGCAGTAAATCTGTGGGACTCCCTTAACAACCAATATCATCACATCGTACATTTTTCCAGATATACATCATGGGGGACACCCTGCGATCTATCATCCTCGCTAAAAACCCCACATTGATATTTGGGGTTACTGAGTTTCTGCTTGCGTCTATATCACTGTCCCCGACCCCGGCATTTGTACCATTGGTGCTGCTGCTGACCACCATGCGCATCCATGGGTTGCGCATTGCATGCCGAAGCACCCGGGTACTAGAGCTACTATGCTCTTGGGTAGCCGTTACAGCGGGGGCCTCCTTGGCCCATTACTCCTCCGCAACGAATGCCTTGACCAGTTCGTCACAGGCATTTGCTGCGGTTGCAGTGATGTCCGCCATGACCTACGTACTAGCAATCCTCCCATTTTATGTCGATATTCGCTTAAATCGCAAATTCCAAACTGTCTGGCACCAAATCACATTTTTACCTGTGTTATGGGCCACAACGTGGGCTATTGTATCCCACATCTCCCCCGTGGGGAGACTCCTAAATTGGAGTCCAGTCTCCCCCCATCCCTTTCATTGGCTACTACCCTATACAGGGCCAATGGGCATCGACTGGGCCGTCGGTGCCTGTGCGGCTCTGTGTTCGGAAGTCGCAGCTGCCTGGTTGATGGGCACTGACAGCGATGACCAGCTGGTCAACTTGTCTACTTCGTCCGGCGAAGCGCAATCCAACAGGCGCTCGCGGAGTCTTCTCACTTTAGGAACATTCCTTGTCGCGCTCTCTATCCCCTCTTTATATGTTAGTCTACCCGCGCGAATCGATACAATTGTCGATTCTTCGCCCCTGGGTGTTGCCTGCGCCCTCCCGTCTGTTCACAAAGGCCAAAATCCAACTCTCGGCGACTTCATTGCTGAGACCAAAAAATTAACTTCGCAGGCCAAGGTCATTCTGTGGCCTGAAAGTGCGGTGATGTTCAATAGTCGAGGGGAGAGAGAAGCCGCATTCGAATTGTTGCGGAAGGACATTCAGAAATCTGTTGTCGGAGTTGCCTTCGAGGAATTCCTCCACGAAGACCCGTCAAAGCCTGGGGAATCTCGCATGCGGCATAACGGACTTGCTCTCGTCCATGGAGGACAGGCGAAAGGGGAGGAAGTTGTTCAATATTACAAGCGCAACCTGGTACCACGTACGTCCTCCTATCTGAACGTGATCTTGCCAAACGTCTGACAGTCAGATAGTCACAGAATCGTTCTCAATGATGCCGTCCATTGATCCTCCTGCCATTTACAACTTCGAACTCGGTCCTCCGAAGTGGGCGACAAATTCCGAATGGTCTTCGTCGCCTAATCATACCCGCCCGGTTCCTATCACATCGTCTATATGTCTCGATTTTGCATTTTCGTCTGCGTTCACTTCGCTGGACTCTAGACCAGCTTTGATCTTGGCACCGGCTCGCACGTGGGACTCCACCGTCAGTCTCGCGATGTGGGAGCAGGCAAAGTCGCGTGCTAACGAAATCGGGAGCATGGTGCTGTGGTGTGATGGAGGGGCAACGGGAGTCAGCGGAGTTGGAGGTGGGGGCATCTCGGAGATAATGCAACTTGGCACCGGATCGTGGACTCGCACCATCAGCTTGCAGTTTCCTTTCGACCAAAGGAGGACTATTTATGCCGTGGTTGGAGACTTCGGCGTGTTCATGTTGTTAGTCCTGATCATGGGTGGAAGCTCAGTTGCTTGGCGTCTGCCGGCACTTTCTGGTAGCCTCTCCCGCAGCCGCTCGGTCCTGCAAGCAGTTCCACTCTTTCGGCGTCTCCTCCCTGCTAGACAGAGGGATCAAGAGAATTTGATAGATGTTACAGTGCCAGGAGAGAGACAGAGCCTACTACACTAATCTCCCTCGCAGTATGGATAAATTTTTTTTGTCTGATTTATTGTTCTGCTTGTCCTATGTACTAGTATGTACGGCTACCAATTCCTAGTGTCTGTCGCTCTGCTTTGCAAAAACGCATTATTTATATGTTGCTTTACTCACTCAGATGAAATAATGAAAATGATTGGTGTCTCGGAGCTGAATCAGGAGATGGACCCACAGCAAGGGACGATCATGATACTATTTCCCCCGTTCTGGTCCTAATTGTTCCTCAGATACCACTCTCGCTTGCAATGGTGTCCATCCGATCATCGCAGCGCAGCACACAGAGGTCCTTGTCGGCCTGGGTACCTTCAATTTGAATTGGGCCTTGCTTCATTCTCCGGCTGGACCCTCGCCTTGCTGCTTCTCGGCAGCTGTAAGACGTGCCTGTAAAGCATCTACAGGGGCCATCCAATACGAGTAAGTCGCGCGCTCCTTTTGTAGGAAGGGTTTCTCATATTGTTCCTGTAGATATCATCCGCATGTCGGACGACTCGTTGCGCCCAAGCATGTGTAGGGGCGATGCTGGCTTCGAATATTCTGATTTCTAAAGAAACCCTGAGCTTGCCATGAGCGCGTGAACGCTATAGAGCTCGATCACGAAGCCGCTGTAAGTGTCACGCGACGTACTGACGACATGAAACCGGGCTTCCGCGGTTTCGTAGTACGCAGTGCTGTTGTTGCAGATGCTCGGAGGAGCAGAGGGGCTGGTGAAGAAGGCGTACGTGAAAATAATGTCCGCTCAAGCTGACATGTGAGTTCATCTCCGATGAACATATGACATGTTGGAGCTACTCGGACATTGAAGCAGTCGAGTTGGGGTTTAGATGGGGATCTCTATGAAAAATACATGATATCAGAAGTTGAAAACGCTGCCTTGCTCTGATCGAGGAGCCTGAGTGTGACCGGTGCTAGAGCCAGATTGATCGAAGCAGTCTGACAATTGAGACCGGCAAGTACTGCGTATCTGATCATAACATAAGAGAAGACGGGCCCTTTTTGTGTCATGGCGGACTTACCGCCAAAAAACTCGAGTACAGCGTTGCCCATTGCATTGGATTATCGATTCATCGTTTCTGGCTTAACACGTATGTCATTCATGAAACCACGTACTAGTAATTTACATCACGATCTACTGCATGAAACCCGACCGTTTGCCTTGTGATACTGCGAGAAAACGGTATCAGAGCCAGTGCGTTATCAGTATGAGAAACCATCGTGGTGCTGATAGCCAGCGATAACGATGCATGCAAGGCAATCGGTTGTGATGCTTCTATCAGCGTGCGCAGCTCAACTCCAAAGGTTGCCTAGGAAGAGAACGACTTGAAGCTTTGGCGTGTTTTTCCTGATCAAGAAAGAAAAGGCGTCATTGCTGGCAGCATGCTTTGATTAATCTGTATGTAAGTGCAAAAATGAAAATAACAAACCTATTTTGAGCGAAATTGAGCGCTCTGTAGAAAAGGAGAATGATGAGTGGCTTATCAGAGGCTCTTCTCGTACTTCTAAAGCATGATGTGCACGGGTGGTTGGTAGACGTGAGTGAGTTTCTCAGACAACGCAATTGAACCAGTAATCGCGTATTACTGTGGTCAAACTTGCTTATGTAATATACGAGTGCCGATCTCATAGTTTGGCCAGCCTCGAGGCAGGTCAGCGGAAAACTAACAAGTTTAACAGAAAACACGAGGTTAAGGACCGGTGAGTAATTGAACCAGATGTAGCTTCTCTTTTGCACCTCCTAGTCGTCAGGAATCCACGTTACAATCACGCTGACACAGCGCCTGATTTTCTTCAAAGGTCACTCCTCCCAGCTCTATTCTCTTTCCTCACAAGTCCATATCACAAGGACTTGGAGCAGATACAACGTCGCCATCAACTTACTTCCAGTCGAGACTACCTCGCGGCCTTCGAGGGTCTTTGCGCAGCTCGGCTCATACTCTTGATCCAACTCGTTTGCTCTCCCGCACTTTCAAGGGGCGAGGTAACCAAGGTCTCTTTTCAAAAAAGCATCAAGAGACTACCTCAGAGCAGGAGCAGCAACTACAAGGTCAAGACCTTGAGGAATTTGAACTCGTGAATCGAGAAGATCTTCCAATCCATCTCGACGACGAGTCTCTAGCTCGTCCTAACCCAGACCCTTCCGAGCCTATCGGGGAAACGTGCAATAAGCTCTCCTCTGATTCATCCACAACTCCTAAACGACCAGCACACTCCCGTACCAAATCCGCTTTATATCGCCTCAAAAACTTATCCAAGGCGTCCCTTCACTTGTCGGCTTTCAATACCGGTCGGCAAACAGTCCAATCCAATCGGGCAGCGGAAGTCTCCGACATCTATCTTGCATTCCCAAGACCCCCAACTCACATACCTACTCCAATCGCTTCGGCCTACGCAACATCCTCACTTACGAGCTCGACACTCGTTACTGCCAGTCAAGAACTCGACGAGACTTGTTCTACACTCCGTGTTTCCCCTCCATTTACAAACGAGTTCCATTTCCGCAATCCTCCTCTCGTTGACTCACCTTCCGAATTTGACGCGCATCCAGAACTTTCTAGTACTCCGACTCAAACAACTGGGCCATTTACGTCTGCTACTGCGCTTGACTTTGACGTCAGAAGCAGTCGTAAATATACTGGCTCATTGAAGCGCTTTAGGTCTCTATCAAGGTTATTGCACGGTCCTTTCAACTCTCGCATTTCAGACGTTTCGTCCGGTAATACCATTAGAAGCCGGAGGAGAGCATCAAGCAAAGCAACATCACTATCCCTCTCTGTTCAGTCTGCATTCACAGAACCCCTCCATTCTTCCCCTTCGAATCCTGTCATTGAGCCTGCGGCTGAGAACTCTCCAAACCCTTCTGAGGCCGCACTTGTCGTTTTAGCTCGCAAGGCAGCTACAACAGGTGAATCATCATCACCAGCACCCCTTCCGATTCCACCGCCTCCCAGTGACGCCTTACATCCAGAGCAGGTCGCGAAACCATTTCCTCCCGTTATCAGACCTGCGTGTGTTGATCCGTCGGAGTTTACTGCGTCACCATCGCCATTCGCCACTAGCTCACTTCTCAGCCCATCATCACGCACATCATTCATTCCACCATCTCCTTCTTGGCTCAGTCGAAACGTACAGAACCGTGATCTATTTGACTATCGCACCATCTTTCCACCTTCAAGGATATCTCTACTGACAGACTCGGAGCACTTAAAAGTTCCGGAGATCAGCACATATTTCACTTCTGCACTTTTTGCTCCCGACTCCCCTAGACCCTTACCCGTTCCGATACCTTTCCTTCCAGTTCCTGCACCACAACATTTTTACGCCCCAGAATCACCTTACAAGCCTGTTCTTCAGCGAGTAGTCACCGATATTTATTTGGAGACACCTGAAGTAGATCGGGACTCACTTGCAACTCCGCGTTCCATTGCAGAATCCTCTTCCAGCACTTCGAGCATAGTATCAAGTTCTGCTTTCGTATCGGCGCAACCTTCACCTTCCGCGGTATTCTACCATCGGTTATCGACGATCAGCCGTATCAGTGCAGAGCGTCATCGCCAAACAATCGCTGCCCGGAAAACTCGTTTAAATAGTCCTGGTTCTAGACGTTTGTCATCCAAGGAGGATAGACAGTCTCTGAACCCTCTTTTCAGGGCAGGGTTCGTTGTTTTTTTCTCTTAGGCATCGTGCTGATTCTGGTTGTCCGAATTCACAGGAGTTATCTCAATCATTGTCTTCCCGAAAACATTTCTCACCCTCATCTAATACTCTCAATCTTAGCGTCCCCACTTCTCTTTCCCCACTTCCATCGTATGTCCACGTCATACGCCACCTGAAATGATTTGGCTGACCTTGGTTCTGATAAAGCGAAAACTCTCTCAATTTACACGCTATCTTCACACCTTCCTCTCAAGCACGAGACTCTGTCCTACCTGATTCGATACCTTTACCAAAGGATCTCACCAGACTACTCGAAACTTTACGTCTTGAAAACAGTCCTCCTATTAATCGTCGAATAATGGATTACACGGCGAAGAACGCTGAGCACGTAGATTTTGGTGGAGAAGTAGACTACTCTGGACACCAGTGGTTCCAGGAGCCGCCTCCAAGGCCCGAGGTATGGCCCTACCATCACCACTACTCACTGTGTCAGACACTAACACCTCATGCAGCCCCAGCCTGTGGTCGAACCATACATCCCAGAACAAAGTGTCATCATGCAAAACGAAGCATTCGGTTTTGCACTAGGGGCAGCACCCAACGTTCTCTACGGTCGTTACAAGCAATACGGCCAAGTAAGTCTCCCTCCCCTCCAATTTACAACCCAGTACTCACGCACATGAACAGTTAGGCGTACTAGCATGGTGTTCCGAATTCGGAGAACTGATCGACAGTTTGAAAGAACTCGGGTTCCGAGGCAACATGTTCGTCACAACACGCACGCAAGCATTACGCACCTGCGAAGAAATCCTTAAGCTCAAACTTGATATCGAGATGCAGATCATCTTAATGTACCTCTCATCGCAAGTCGCGCGGTTGCGTCGTTTCCTTGATGGAGAACGCCAGTGGGACGATTACCCCGCGCCCAAGTTTCCGCTGGACTATCGGCAGTATGGTCCCTCGTGATGAAACTGCGAACTCTGTACACTTTTCTATCGCTTCACTTACTTTTACTTACATTTGCTGGCTTTTTCAATGTTTGGATTATGGCATGTCTCATCTGTTGGCTCGGCTCATGTGCATAACGTTCACATCAAGCTCCTTCATAATCGCATTTTGCATATCTCCTGTATCGGGCTCAAAGCGAATTGTACTTATAGCGAAATTCGATCATCTTCATCATTTGTAAAGAGTGAGGGAATCATGATTGGAAATAGTAGTCGAAGCATTGCGCTCAATTAATCGAGCTAGTACATAAAATGGTATTCAGTCCTAATCAATAACAAATGAGTAGCGAGACAAAGTGAATCGAAAAAACGTCCGCCTAATCACAAAGCCCCGAGGGAACTAAAGAAGAAAGAGATTGCGATATGATCTAAATTAGTACTTGTATCTGAACGCTGAAATGCGTGCTCATAAGCGGGTGTGGTATATCAATGCGAGGGCGCGGATGGGTAAGTTACTTGTTCGTCCAATAATCCGAGGAAGTTCCACTGCCTCGATCTGCAAGCGTTGACAAATGCGTGGGTTGATAGGATGATTCACGCGGGGGACGTGGTAGAGGGTTCTGGCGAGACGGGGAATCTGCCGGGAACTCTGTGGAAGGAAATGCAAAAGAATTGGAGGAGGATCGGTAAGTAGAGTGAGAAGCCTGATTTAGCATCTGTCCGTACGGAGACGAGGCAGTATAAATGATTGGGGGAGGCGCAGAAGGCATGTTGGCATAAAACACGCTCGCGGGCATAGGATGTGCTTGTAGTGGCTGGACGAGGTACGACGTGTGACTCGAACCGTGCCCAGAGGTATCAACTCTAAACTCTCCGTTGACCTGCCGTGAATCACGACTAGAAGGCGAGGCAATCATATTGGACTCCTGGTGGTTCATGCTTCTGCCCTTCCATAAGCGGTCCATTTCCCATGCCTCGCGTGCGCGAAGGGCATTGATGTCTGCAGCAGATGGGAGTTCGGAGGTTGGACGGGTTGCATTTTGGGGCAGGCGTTCGACACGCGCGATACCAGAAATAGGACTCGGACCAGGTCGGATGGGCTTTGGGTAATGTGAGTCGCGTGGCCGGTCATCGCTCTTGCGCTGACGAGGTGGCTCGCCTTGAAGCGTAAACACCATCGGCTGACTGACGCTCGTACGAGAGGTGGTGTCAAAACTACGCGCTCGCGAAGGACGTCCCGAGAGGGAGCTGGTGTCTGCTGTTTCTGGTTTCGGTCGATTCGTTCGAGCTTGACTATTACTACCCACACGTCCCTGGTTCTCGCCAGCTTCCTGAGCAGTTTTATCCTGCCTTCGCTGATCCCTCCTGCTGCTCTCGCGATCTTTCGTTGAGGACCGCGACGACGGCTTTTCGGCCCTCTCACCCTCACGGTAATTCGTCGAAGATCGCGACGATGGCTTCTCTACCCTTTCCACCCTCTCGCTCTTCTCGACAGGCTTCTCCTTTGTCCGCCTCCGACGAGGAGCGTCAGATGAATTGACAACAGTCCATTGCTCACCCTCAGCAGTGATAGCATTATCAGACGATAAACCCTTATCAGACGGGTTCCGCATCAGCATGAATGTCTCCGTCTTTCGGCTCGTCGTGGAGTTCGACTTGGCCACGCGTACTTCCCCATCGCCCTTCTTGACGGGAGAGTTATCCCGTGAGGGTGCCTTGCTCGGTACCCTCTCGATCTGAGGCAATTCAAGTGGAAGGTCTGGATGTAATTCGGCGGGATTGTGTGGTGTAGGTGGATTGACCAGCATTGATGCCCTAGACAAGGGCGAGTCATCCGACGTCGATACGATGGTGGTGGTGGCGATGGAGTAAGCATGGAATGTTCTGACCTCTGGGGCTGCCACAGACGATATCAACAAGGAAGGTGAGCCCATGGACAACGAGGGAATAGACGGGAGTTGCAGTGGTAGTGACTGAACACTCGGGGGAGAGCGAACCGCGTCGGGAACAGAGGATGAAGGTGCGGGCGCGGGGCTTTTGCGTTTGACAGGTGATGTCTTGCCACTGGGATGAGCCACAGACTCCCTGCTTGGATTCCTACCGTGATGTTGCTGCACGGGCTGTAGTAGCGGTGAAACATCTATGTGAGGCAGGTCCTCAGGCGGCAACGCAAGGCTTTGCCTGATCGGCGTATTCCCTCCAGAACTCGGCGAATCTGGATTTGCTATCGTTAACCGTCCAGGCGAAAACGGCACTTCCAACGAGATAGATGAGCGATGGTCAGGTATCTCGCGCTCCAAATCTGTCGGAGGAGTCAGCCCATCCGTTGTCTGCAAGTCAATATCTATTCGCGGCGGCGGTACGCGCTTGGATGGATCTGAGTGCTTTTTCTCCATTGACGGTTTCTCTGGAGAAGGATGCCGTTGGGAGAAAAAAGAGCGGCGGGGCTCAGAAGGTGCAGCACCTTCATCCTCTGCTCGTTCGCTGATGGTAGGTCCCGCGTCTTGAGCAGACTTGGTTAATATGCTGAACTTCCTCACCAGTCGACCTAGAACGCTAGTTCGCCGCTCCTTCTTTGAAGAATGCGTTGATAGAGCTACAGTGGATGCATTAGGCACGGAGGTGGGCAAGAGAGTGGAGTGACGACGCGCAGATGTATCCGGCACTTGCAACGAGTCCTGCCCACTGAAGAAATTGCCCAACATAGGTTTTCGGCGTTTGCTGAGTTTACGGGTGATGTTCGGTTCAGATGTTTGTGTGTGTAGTGCGGATGTAGACTGAGACAATGGAGATGGGGTAACTGTCTTACGACGAGTTGGTGGGGTATTCATGCTTGACAGACGAGAACGAGAGCGACCCTGAAGAGAGATAAGGTTGAGTGACGTTACGAGAGCAGAAGCCACTTGCCTCGGGGGGGTCGACTGCGACTGCACTTATGTTTGTGCCTGTGTCGTACGGGGACTGGTGATGCCAGTGAGTACCCCAGGGGTCAGAGGCGTCGAGCAAATCGGCGTTGTCCTGTGAAGTTTTTCTACTGCGAGGTTTACCACCTGATTCTGGGATGCGAATCTGAGAGGAAGAGGGAGTTTGAAGGGAGGTGCCTGAGGGAGTGCGGCTTGGGCCAGGCAAGCGGATAGAGTCCTCTGAACGGTCGTTGAGAGTGGAAGCCATTGGTGGAAATGAAGGAGAGAAGACGGACGGAGGTCGATTTCCAGGATTGAGCTGAGCAGGGGGGATAAGGTGGTAGTTCTTGTACCACTTGGGACCTGTTGGATTATGCAAAGGATATTTTATCCTGTAAGATGATGTGTTTGCAGCAGCCATGTCGTTCTCTTTCTTGAACCAAGCTGGTAGTTCACCCAAGGGATCTGGTATTATTGAACGAGAGATGAAAGTAGGAAAATCGTGGTCTTCGTCTGAAATGTCGTTTCCGAGTTTTGAGTCCATAGAGACTAGAGATTGAGATGATTGAAGGTCCAGGTGTTTAAGTGCAGGTCCAGCCGCTGTAGCAGCCAGTGCTGCTGCGGTGGTCTTCTTTGTGGATTTTCTATTCCATAAAGACCTTCCTGATGTATTTTTTGAAGATCTTCTTGAAAGTTTACGCTGTGGTTGATATTGTTCTTCCATGAGCTCTTCATGAAGGTTTGTTGCAACCAGACGACGGTCAAACACGCCGGCGCCTTGACTCTAGTTGAATAAGGGAAAAAAGAAAAGGAAAAATTAGCGATCGCGTAACTCGGGAGAACAAAGAGAACCGTGAGCCGGTCAGGTCCTCTCTAGTACCTCTTCAAATGGTTCAAGAACGCTTGAAAATACTGGACTCCTGTAATTCGCCATGATGAAGGACTGCAGTACTGAAGATGTGCCACCAACAGCTTTATTGAAGGCTTTAACTAGTACCAGCTAAACGCTCCATCGACTAACTAAACCGGGGTCCTATTTATCATCCTTTCATCTTTGCGATGAGCACGCAGATCTTGATTCTTGGCAGTGGAGGTCGAGAACATGCTCTTGCATGGAAACTTGCGCAGTCCTCTCTCGTAAAACACATTTTCGTATGTCCCGGTAATCCAGGATCTGCTAAAAATCAAAAAACTTCAAACCTTGATCTTCCACTCATCCATCCATACAAAGATCTCGTCGATTTCGCTGTGAACAAAAAGGTCTTTATCTCTTCTACTTCTTCATTATCTTGTTCTCATCCAACTAGATCGATCTCGTTTTACCTGGCCCAGAGGATCCTCTTGTTCTTGGCGTAGAAAAATGCTTTCGTGACGGTCAGTGTTCCCCCATCATCATCGCCTTGCATGTCTGCTCATCTTTCATCCAGTTGGCATACCCGTGTTCGGTCCCACAAAGCTAGCAGCCAGGATGGAAGGCTCCAAAGCCTTCTCCAAGGACTTCATGCACCGTCATGCTATACCCACCGCTAAATTTAGAACTTTCTCTTCTTCCCAGCTTCAGGACGCCACTGACTACGTTCAAACGTGCGGTCATCCCGTCGTTCTAAAAGCCAGTGGCCTTGCTGGCGGAAAAGGCGTCCTCATTCCCTCCTCTACTGATGAGGCTATCCAAGGCCTGCGATCCATTATGGTAGACAATGCTTTTGGATCCGCAGGTTGGTTCCTGGTGTTTCTCTGCCTATAAATATAATAATCCAGTTTCATAGGCGATGAGGTCGTGATCGAGGAACTTCTCGAAGGTCCCGAAATTTCTGTCCTCGCATTTTCCGATGGGTACACTATCGTACCCCTACCAGCCGCACAAGACCACAAGCGCATTGGTGAGGGGGACACCGGCCTCAATACTGGAGGTATGGGCGCCTATGCCCCTGCCCCTGTCGCAACACCTGCGATCATGGATCGTATCATGACCGAGTCTCTGCGCCCGACTATCGATGGCATGCGCAAAGAAGGTATATCTAATCTCTGTTCTAGCCCGTCTCACGCTCACCTTCCTCAGGATTCCCTTTCGTCGGCCTCCTCTTCACAGGCTTCATGCTCACCGCCGAAGGCCCTAAGGTCCTGGAATACAACGTGCGTTTCGGGGACCCCGAAACTGAGGCACTCATGATGCTCCTGAGCGATGATGTCGATCTCGCTGCAGTCCTTCTCGTGCGTCCGTCCACCATCAGCTTCCAGAGAGGCTGTTGATTCTCCTATCAAATAGGCGTGCGCAGAACGCCATCTTGACTCAGTGCAGATCAACACACGTCCAGGCTTCTCAGTCTCTGTTATTCTCGTTTCGGGAGGATATCCCGAGAGCTATGCCAAGGGGAAGCCAATCGAAGTTGGCGAGGTTCCATCCGGTAAAGCCTTTTCTATTGGCTGATCTTGGGTGATCGATTAACCTTTTATGTTAGATGTCGTGGTTTTCCACTGCGGAACATCGATGAGCGGAAATGATCTTGTCACATCTGGTGGCCGTGTCATGGCAGTAACATGCTCTGCACCAACCCTAGAACAAGCTCTCACTCAAGTTTACACGGCTGTTGACAAGATCTCATTCGAGGGCAAGTTCTACAGGCGAGACATCGCACACAGGCAGGCACCCCATCCATCGGATCATAACTAAGGCTGACAGATCGTAGAGCACTGACATCATCAAGTCAAGCTCCATCAAACGGCCTGACATATGCGCAGGCTGGAGTCTCGGTAGATGCCGGAAACGCGCTCGTAGAAGCCATTAAGCCATATGTACGTGCCACTAAGCGCACTGGCGCTGATGTGGAAATAGGGGGCTTTGGAGGTATCTTTGACCTCAAAGCGACCGGCTACAAAGATCCCGTGCTGGTCAGCGGGACAGATGGTGTGGGTACGAAACTTCGTATCGCTGTCGATGCCGGTATCCACCATCTGGTCGGTGAGTTGGTTGCATCTGACCCACTAATCAAAAATGACAACTCTTTCCCCAGGAATCGACCTCGTTGCGATGTCAGTCAACGATTTGCTTGTGCAGGGCGCCGAGCCGCTTTATTTCCTTGACTATTACGGATGCAGCAAACTAGACGTCACTACTGCCGCGGACGTCGTCAAGGGTATCGCACAGGGCTGCCAACAAGCTGGCTGTGCCTTGATCGGTGGAGAAACGGCAGAGATGCCAGGAATGTACCAAGACGGTGAGAGCATCATCCATACTGCGGAACCCACCCCTCATCATTCAAACAGGCGATTACGACCTCGCAGGCTTCGCGGTCGGCGCGGTCGAGCGTAGTTCGATTCTCCCTCGGGCAGATATCATCCCAGGAGACGTCCTCCTCGGAATCGCTTCTTCTGGAATTCACTCGAATGGGTTCTCGCTCGTTCGAAAAGTCATCGAGATGACAGGCCTGTCATATTCCTCGGCTTGTCCGTGGGATGACCAGAAAACTCTCGCACTCAGTCTTCTGGAGCCGACCAGGATATACGTCAAACAGGTCCTCCCGGCTGTGCACCAAGGACTTCTGAAAGGCATGTCTCACATCACAGGGGGCGGCTTTATCGAGAACATCCCGCGGGTACTGCCAAAAGGACTGGGCGCGTCCATCGATGCGTCAACTTGGCAGCTCCCCCCTGTGTTCCGGTTCCTGATGCAGCGTGGGGGGATCGCGCCCCTGGAGATGGCTCGTACGTTCAATAATGGTATTGGTTTGGTGCTTATTGTGGGGCGGGAGGATGTGGATAGGGCGGTGCAAGTCTTGCGGGAGACCGATGCTGCTGCTGTTTATCGAATTGGTGAGGTGACGGATAAAAGTGGGGTTGAGATGAGGAATTTGGAGTGTTGGAATCCCCAATAGCAAAGGGGTTGGTGTTATGTACTGCTGAAAATGTAGCAGAAATAAATGGAGTTTGACAATTTATCTAATTCACTCCAAATATCAGTAAGTCTTCTATTCGAGTACGTCAGATCACATTCATTCGATAAATGAAAAACGAGAGCGCCTTGTATTTGCTTTCGCGGGACGGAGTCTCGATCATAGGTACAGTATGCATGAAAACATTGCGATATTGATACTGGATGTGAGCAAGACATGAGATGAGATGGGAGAGGGAGTCAGTGTCACAGTAGTCGAGAGTAGATGTAAATAGTATGTGTACCCCAGCACGCAGATCAACACCAGTAGGTAAATGAGACAAGAGCACAATGAGAAAAAAACGGACTCTTCTAGATATCAAGGGTACCGAATGGAAAAATTGTAATGCTGTATTGACCAGACGAGAAAAAGACAAGTGTGAAATCATGGCAATGGATAATGTGTTATGCGGAAAAGATCCAGAAGCAGGGAAAAAAAGATATGGCAGCAAGGATAAATAAATGGAGTCGGATGAATGAACCAAGAAATATCAGATTAAAGTAGCCAAAACCCGATGATGACATAGATGTAAAGATAGGTCCGTCTTATGCAGAGACAGACACCTCCTTTGCAACTTCAGGCGTGGTACCTGTCGCTGCAGCTGCGAAGGAGAGAGGCAACTTGGCGGGGGGTGGAACAGTAGCAGACGTGCCATTAGGCTGTACGCTATGAACGCCATTGACGCCATTAACCCCAGTAGGCTTTGGTTCCTAAGAACCTATCAGTCCAGCACACAAAACTACTGCCAATGAACTTACAGCCTGGTTTTTCACAGAATTCTGTTCTGGAGATGCAGTACGAGTTAGGTCTTTTGCTGTTTCTTTGCGGGTAGGCGCAGGTGCTTGAAGCACTTGTGCTGCCGTCGGACCGTACGACCCATTGACGGAGCTCCTCGACGAACCCGTCGAACCGCCAAGTACAGGGAACTCATCTGCATTGGGAACCCTCTGTTTTGGGGTGAATTTTTTCTCCGCTCGAGGCGGACCATTGGATTTCGCTCCCCTCGAGCGGCTGCCGTCCGTCGATTGAGATCGGCTAGAAGCTGCGGTGCCGTTCACGCGGGGCTGAGCATCCTGTAAACCAAACATGTAAACCAATCAGGACAAATCTCGGAAATAGAACGATGGTCATACTTCTCGGACGGTCATGGTAGCCATTTTTTCCTCAATCGTAGGAATACCGTTCGGTCCGTTTCGCGCGTTATCCCTTGGACGCGGTCCTCGCCCATTGAAATGAGGGGGATGGGTGTTTGTAACGTCAGGAAGAACATGAGGGAAACGACAGTCATCGCTGAGTGTGTGTATTAGATATGAAGCAATGAATAATGAATTCCGGACGACTTACCCATTTCTGCACCTGCCTGCAGGATAAAAGAGGCAAGCTGGTTTACGGCTTCCACCAAAGGATCCACGCCTCATACTACCCCGGCGATTGTGATTCACGCCCTGGCGGAACGCTGGACCATGGCCAAAACCCTCACTATGAGGAGGTGGCTTTGGCCCACCATTGGCCTCATTGAATCCATGGTGGTGCTGGTGGTGCGGGCCGTGAGATTGATATGGTGCAGGATCTTGACGAACTGCGAATGGAGGTGCAGAAATCGGCCCATTCGGATATACTGTCTGCGGAGATTGCGGACCTGGCGCGCTAGGTGGTTGGTGGGGAGGTGGAAGTGAAGGGATAGAAAGTGGAAGAGGTACATGCGATGGTGGTGGGTACGATGGTGATACAGGTGATACAGCACCATATGGTACTGGTGCAGGTGCAGCGGAAGGGCTGAACGGAACCTGGACAGGCGATATCGCTTCTGAACCAGATCTCGTGTGAACCATCGGTGGGTGTGGGGGAGTATGAACGGGACCTGCGGTAGGCGATGCGGGGTTGATGTGAGGAGGAACTGAACTTGGTGGGTGATATGCAGGTGGAGGTACAGCGTAATAATTAGGGGCGTAAGGTTGCTGAGTCATTGGATCGTAAGGAGCGGGATATTGTGCGGGCGGTGGTGGCGGAGCAGAATAATACGGGCCAGCTTGAGGATGCGCAAAGAGACAAGAAGAACCGTAACGACAAGCAGGGAAGTATCTGCAAGGAATAAAACGTGCCACTTCCGGTGGGGGGAGGTTTCCAAAACCTCCGTTTTCACCCATTTGCATGGGGGGCTGCGGATAATACGCAGGAGAGCCATCGGGCAATGTCGGCATAGGGGGTACGCCTGGATAATAAGCATAAGGTCCAGCGGGGACAGGATAGTAGGGCTTCGCAGGATTAACCAGCGAATCCTGGGTGTAGCCTTGGTCTTGTGCGGGTACACCGTTAGGTGCAGGCTTGTTTTGGGCATTATTGAATAGCTCCAAGATCGCAGCATCAGATGTGTACATTTCTGGCCGACCATGCACAGATGCAAAAGAAGGATCGGCACCTGATCATACAATCGATGAGATAATCGCAACACGACGCGTGAATCATATTACCTCGCTCGAGTAGCACCTTCACGACATCAACATGTCCGTTCTTGACTGCTTCGATGAGGGGGGTGGACCCGGTGTGATCTGTAAGCGAATTTCAGGTGGAGACAAAGGGATTGATATTAAGATTCTGCAAGCGTGGTAGCGTAAAATTAAAAAAGCAAGCAACACACCTCTGATCTCGATATCGACCGAAGATGCATCATTGAGTATGCCAAGGACTGTTTCGAGGTTTCCCTCAGAGCAAGCGGTCCAGAGCTGAGAGACCATGTCGCAAATCCTATAGTGAATCTAATGGATGAAGAAAAAGAACAAAAAGGGCTACGCAGAATGAACCGAGGGTAGATCTGAGGAACTTGAGCGAAAGGAAGAAAAGATGGCTTAGACACGTCGACCTCAACTTTGGCTTGAATCGGCTTTCGGAAAGCGCGCCCCTACAAAAAAAGTAAAAAAAAATGCGTGCGAAAATATTTTCTTGGATACGCTTACGTAATTTGAAAGTAGATATCGATGAGGTCCGGTTCACCCGATCTTTGGAGGAGCTCACGCCAGAATTACAGACAGCAAAAGAACTGACTACAATCAAATAATACAATACAAAATATAAAATAACGGACGTGGAGGATATTCAGTCGTGGATGTATACGTCGGCGCGTGGGTCATTAACCTAGGCACCGGATGTGACATTCCTTTTCAGGAAGACGCGTTATCAAGTTAAGATCACATGTTATACGGAAACGGGATCCTTGCTAGACTATGTTCATACGTCCAATCCGAGCTTATGCATCAACCTCTTAGCAGGCTCCCCTGCCTTCTCTGGCAGATCCAGTTCGCGCGACGGTGGGCGACACATCAACTCTTGGATACCTTCATGCAGGTCTTTTCCTGCACCACACTTCAGATTAGGCACATCAGGCTCTCATCCGAACCCACCTTCATAGAGAAGTGAATATATCTGTGATTACAATCGCGCGAGCGAGATTGTTTTAGCTCAAAGATAAACCAAAAATACGGCAGATCCCATTACGCACCCCATTCGCAAGAGGCGCTGACACTTGCATCTCATCGATAATCTTCTTCAGTCCCTTCACTGTCGTCACTCCCTCGGCTACACTACCAAGCGTCTTGATAATATCTTCTAGCGGCTCGCCTTTACCCAGTCGATAACCCACGGTGTAATTACGACTCGTCGGCGAACTACACGTAAGAAACAGGTCTCCCACACCCGCGAGCCCTAAGAACGTCAACGGTGACGCTCCGTATGCAGTTCCGATTCGCGTCATTTCGGCGAGACCACGAGTAATAAGACCTTGCCATTCAGCTATAAGTAAGCTTCTGATTTGAAGAAGGTAGTAAACACACCGGCTCTCGTGTTATTCTCGAATCCGAGTCCATCGGCAAGGCCTGTGGCGATAGCGTAAACGTTTTTAAGGGCACCTGCAAGTTCTAATCCTATCGGATCAGATCCAGTATAACTGTGGGGCACCTTGAACTAGACTGCCAAGATTGGAATAGGGTAAGTCCCTACCACCGGAACCACGGCTCATGAAATATCTCTGACGCTTTCCTTGCTTGTGATTCTGTTAAAGACGCGACAGAAACAGAAGTAGGTTGCCTGCAAACAACTTGGGAATCTTTTCAGGAGGAGCCGTGGTTAGTTTCAAAATTCGAACGTACTTTCCTTTGCAAATGACGGTCCAGACTACTAGAGTCACGACTACGGATATCAGCAGACAAGACAACGCTTACAATAAAAGTTGCCGCGCGCGCAATCTCACTTCCGCAAGTATCAGCAATGATCTCGAGCGTTAGTGCCTGCGTGCCTGATTCAATACCTTTGTTGACAAAAATCATCAAAGGCAAGTTTGCGCGGTCGAAGCTGTGTTGTAGTTTGATGAGTGTTTCTCTGTTGGTTCCAATCCTAAATAAACTACGGGATCTGGGACAGGTCCACGAGACATTCACCTGACTGCCTGCGTTGGTATTGCAAAAAGTAAAACATCCATCTGTTTCATCATCTCCTTGCTGGGTATCTCCGGGCCAACAACACGAATATTCGTTGAAAATTCGTGATCTTTCAGGTAGTCTGGGTTCCGATGAGTCTTGTTAAAGTATTCCACGAAACGAGCTTCTCGCGACCACATAGATACTTCGTGGTCTGAGTTTCCAAGATGGTCCGCCAAACAGCTTCCAAAATTGCCTGCTCCAAAGACGAGGATTTTTGATTTTGGGGGTGGGGTCGAGGGTACTGACAGCATAGTGAATTTTGCAGCGGAGAGAGAGGCAGTGGAATGAGTGCTACGCAGGAAATGATGAGAGCAGAAGACAACACTGGCTGGCCTGCTCTTGACGATATTATTACGTCGAGCAGCGATATAGCGGAGCATGCACACTTTAAGATACTTTGATCAAAGTAGCAGAAGGTCACGCCGAGCCTAGAACCAATTTTTACGTAATATTTAATATTGATGGCCGGCCGGATGGCGCGGCGCGCGGCCGCAGCCGGTGTTTACAACCCTCCCTCCAACCAAGTCGCGCATATACCATTGACAACACATCATCTATATTTAATACCTTATTCTTCTCTTATAGACAAGTTCTTTTCAGCCGCCATGGCAATACAAGACAGAACACACGAGTTTCGTTCATGCGTCGAGTCCATACGAAACAGGTCCGCTGTACCACCCCGAACAGCTGAGGCCAAACAGCGGTTGCTTCAATCACACAGCAATGGTGACGCAAAAAGCGAGTTTTCGCGCATGGCCTCCGCAATTGGGAAAGATATTAGCAGCACCACCATAAAGCTAGGAAAACTTGCGCAGCGTAAGTGTGCAGTCTTCCTGTTCACTTGCGTTATTGACTAGCTCCCAGTTGCGAAACGGAAGACACTGTTTGACGACAGACCGGTGGAAATTAGCGTATGCTTCTTCGTCGACGTGTCCGCAGTATGCTAACATGGGTCTTCCAGGAACTGACGTTTATCATCAAACAAGACATTGCGAACATAAACAGGCAAATAGCCGCTCTGCAATCCTATGTCAAACAACGGAACGCACAATCATCGAAATCTTCAGAGGGGAAACAGATCGAGGAACATAACCACAATGTCGTCATGATGCTGCAGAGCAAGTTGGCAAATACAAGCATGAGCTTCAAGGATGTTCTGGAAGTCAGGACACAAGTGAGCCGCTAAACCGCGTGACAGCAACTCGGGCTAAATGTAGTTTTAGAACATGAAAGAAAGCAAGGATCGTACAGAGCAGTTCATGTTTTCTACGGCAGCCGCAACACACCAGGCCCCACCGAGTAAGTTACTATTGGTACATGACAAAGCTCTTACGACCAATTCGCCTTTCAGGTTCTCTACTTCTGAACGGGAGACAAGACCCTATGGGCGACGGAAGCCGACCTAATTCCAAAGGCAAGGGCCGAGCATTTCAAAACGAAGACGTCCTTGCATTGGACCTTGATTCAGCCGAGGAGGGCTCAACAAAGCACGGAGGCAATGCCTTTATGCAAATGCAGCAAATCGAACAACAGGTAATTCAATTGAGTGCTGCTCAATTACATTGTATACTGAGTGACTTCTAGGACTCGTATATCCAATCGAGATCAACAGCCATAGAATCCATCGAATCGACAATTGCAGAACTAGGTCAAATATTCACTCAGCTGGCCAATATGGTTGCCGAACAACGAGAAACAGTACAACGTATTGACGCAGACACCGTTGACATCGCATCGAATGTGAGTGGTGCGCAGAGAGAGCTGCTCAAATATTATGCGAGCATCTCGAGCAATCGCTGGCTGATGCTCAAGGTCTTTGGCGTCTTGATTGTCTTTGTGAGTTTGTCTTTTTTGAGGAATACAGCATGCGAGTTCTAAACCCTTTTACCAGTTCCTTATCTTCATTCTTGTCTCATGATTGGACGCTGAGCGCCGTCTTGTCACATATCTACTGGGACGATATTCATAACGTAATTTAATATCCAACAGCATAGGGATCACAGAACGCTCTACAGAATGAAACTTCAGCCAACAGGGATAGCATTAACGCCAGTACCCCAATCTTTACTTTTCGTCTGCCGTGCTTTACCAGCCTTCGCGTGCTTCTTTCCCCCGCGATGTGTCGTGGAGTCTTCCGTGTCACCAACCGTCCATGTCCGCTTCTTCTGCACCTCCTGATCGACGCCTGATGTTGTGGAGAATCTCTTTGCTCCGTCCATCTCAGACGCTGACTCTTCACTTTTTGACTTGGCTTTCTTCTGGAGCTGTTTTTGCTGTGCAATTAAGTTACTTAGCACCAAGTAGACTACACTAGAAACATGGCTCACTCGTTGACTCTCCAATTCCTTATTCCGCTCCTTCAACTTCGACAACCTCGCTTCGCTCTTGCCGCCGCCGCCAGCAGTAAGTTCAACGTTGATCTGACGACCATCTAAACTGGAGTGGTGGAGCTTGAGACCTTGCTGAAGAGCATTGCGATGCTTGAATTCGAGAAAGGCGCATCCCTTGGATTTAATCGCGGGTTTCGGTGGTTTATTGGCAGCTGGTTTAGGTGCAAGTAAACGGACAGTGGGTGGTGGATCTGAGTGTCGATGTTAATTAAACCTCCTCGTATGCTACAGATTACTACATTAATGACTTACCGCATGCTGCAAAGTGAGCTTGTATTGATTCTAAAGTGGTGGTATATTTAAGATTTCCTGAGGTCAAGGCGTCAGTGAGTGGAAAGAATCCTTTAGATGCTCAATCATACCAAGAAACAGAATAAAACGTTGTTTTGATTTTTCAATTTTTGACTCTCCCTGCTCAGCCTCCTCTGCATCCTCTGGAACACTCCCAGCATCTCCCTTCGTTCTTTTAACTTTCCGCCTCCCCGACTGCCCATCCTCTCCCTCTAGATCTCCGGTTCCCTGTGCATCTTCCGCAACTTCCCTCTTTCTCTTTTTCGCTGCCACCACCAGCCCTTTTTTCTCTCCGTCCTTTTGAACCACGGCCTCTTCCCTTCCTTTGCCTTTCCCCCCAACACTCCTTTGAGCGCCTTCCCCGCCCTCCTCATCGCTAGCCCGACCGTCAATAAGGTCCTGAAGTTCGAGAATAGGGACATCGTGCTCTAGGTCTCCTTGTTTTTTTGCTTTGCCTTTGCCTTCTCGGAAAGCAATGCCCTTTTTCTGACGCTTGCTGAGCTTGGGAGTTGAGGACATATTTATATAGGACCCTGGGCGCGTCTTTTGAAAGGTAACACGTTCCTGCCGGTTCGCTTGAAGCGAATAAACGGAAGATTAGATATAAAAAACACGCATGGTGGCGAACGCCGAAGAGAAAGTCTCAGAAGAAGCATTTATTCCAATATATCACGTGATGCTATATGTAGTAGTCGAGTGTGCGAGAAACACCACCCTGAACCAAATTGCCAAGGCAATTGCGCAATGCAGGACAGCTTTGCAGTGAGATGTATCAGCCCATCAATCGGATGGTATAGAATGAAGGGCTTGAAACACCTTGGAAAACAGTCCGACTTGAGCGTGCGTGGAAGCAAATGCCCGGCGCCGCGCGCGCAGTTTGTGCAACTTCAAGTTGCCAAACCGGATCAGTCAACGCAGATAAAGCGACCAGAATTACAATTCTGCATGCCACTTAAGGTGCCCTTTCATGGCCACTCAGCCCAGTGACAATCCATTCACGGCTTCACCTGCACCCTCGATCTCTCTTTCCTCACCATCAGCTCCTCTCCGCGTCCGTAGAATCGGCCGTAAAATCGGACTCACAAGCCCTAAAGAAGGCCGAAGTACGGGGCTAGAAGATAAGCTCATGGTTCCTAGGTTTACCTGCCGTGAACTCGGGTAAGCTTGGAAGGGATAACCGGACGTGACAGTGGGCGATGAGGTGGCTGAAGTACTAGAATTGGATGGAGGGATGGAAAGAGGAATCGGGACAGGTGGTCTAGGTGTCCGAGGGTACGACACGAGTGATGGGTGTGGTGATACAGCACGGCGTTTTGCAGATGTAGGATATGGATCATATCGATCGTCCACTGCCACGAGTTGTTAATGTGATACCTCGGAACGATGTGCAAAAACCTTACATTTACGTTTGTTCGAGCGCACAGCGCTTGTGGTTGGTGGTGGCGTATATCGCCATTGATTGGACATGGGCGTAGAAGTGATAGAGGGAGATACCATAGGCTGTTCGGCGATTAGGAATAGATAACGAATAAGATAATGGAAACATACGGGATCTACATCCATGGCTACTCCCATCGGGCTTTCTGCCAGAGACATGTTCAAATCATCGCCGCTTACACTCTGAGCAGGGGTACAGGGCTTGGTGCTGATTGTTTCGTTCTGTGCATCAAATGCAAAGAGGCCCTGGACATCGTCGTCCTCATCGTCGTCACTCAAAAGGTCCTCGTGCGAATCCTCGTGGCCAACTTCTTCAGGGTAGCGACCACGGTCTGAGGGTGCACGAGGTGTGCGGGGTTGTGAGGGGAGGCCAGAGTACGATGCCAATAGGCGTTGGAAAGCTGCCTCAGATTGAAGTTCGTCTTCTTCAGGACGTGGTTCTGCTAGTAGATTCAATATGCGCGGAGGTTTCAGCTATACGCGGAATTAATATTAGAATAATAAAACAACCATGTAGCATTGCACTCACTGGATAGGTGGGACGGCGCAATATTGGGATAGGCGTGTCTACAGCATCGGCTGCCAGTAGTGCATTGGTGCTCAGACTACGACTTGGCGGCGGAGTTGAGGGACTAGGCCTGCCACTGCGCGTGCTAGCGTTGCTTTCGTCGTCTCCTTCTAGTGGAAGAGTAATTGGGGGTGTTGGATTTCCTGAGCTGCTTGACGGAGAGCTCTCAGACCACATTCTCTCTCGGTCGCTTTCTGATTCTTCGCCATTGCTCCCTCGTCTTCTGGAGGGCACAGTGAAAGAAATGGCCAATGGACTTTGTATTCTTTTGTCTGAATAGTACGATGACTTGTTGAGTAATGTCGGGCGTCGCAGTCTCAAGAACAGTGGATTCGGCAGTCCATCGTCGGCTGATGTGGAGGATGCCGCGCTCGACGTCGATGGGAGTGCAAACTCTTCGGACGAGGTTGGAAAGGGCAAACGATGAGATGATTCGGACATGGTTGAGGAAGGAAAAGCCAACGAACACGGTAGATGAACGAAAACGTTGTGGCCTTACACAGCTACCGAATCCACAGGGGCATTCCCATTATGTTTCATGCTTGATCGCTTTAACATGGATAAAAACCAACTTTGTGGATAATAACGAATACGTATTACCAGCTGGGGGGACGATTGGTGCCTATTTAATGTTTTGTTCGACAACGGGTGGTAGTTCACTCAGAACAACAATGAACTTCAACAAAACATTGCGGTTAACTCGCGTATCAAGGGCCACACCATAAGTTGTCAGTCGTAGCTGGCCACAAGCACAAAACCATACATTCCCCGCGAGTCGTCATATCGTCACAGACGGATGCATTGTTCAAAAAAATTGCGCGTTAGTGGAGAGAGCAGAGATATGTGCCACATGAGGCGCCTCGTGGAAAAGGCCACGAATCGATCAGCTCTTCTGGAAAGGGGGACTGAAGAACGTGCTGGTATTTGGTCATCTTTCGCGAGGTAAACTGCATGAATTGAGTCTCAGTGAGATAAAACAATCGCAATATGATTGATGTCATCGACATTAACACGGTGGAAGAAGCTGGAAAGCAGCGCATGTAGCAGTGGACAAGAGTCCTATATAGTCACAATAAGAGAGGGAAGACAAGACACAGAAAATGATAATGCCACTTACCAAGTGTCGACAAACCGCTGACAACACTTCCATACATCCGCTGTGAAAACAATTGAGATGATGTCGAGTATCATGACAAGACGGAGAAACGAACCCTCTTTGGTTTGCCCGATTTGTATCCAATGGTATAAACGACGCGCGAGAGGGAATATGCAACACATATAGCAGCAGCTAGGGCAGGGTATTTCAAACCCGCCACGACAGTTCTGGTGGCAAGCTCTGTTCTGTGTCACTTCCTCAAATGAAATGCGGACTTACGAAACGAATATCACGGGTGCCGATTCAAGCGTATTTTGGTGTGCACCTAGGTAAAAGGTGAATCAAAATCTAAACAACTACAATTTGGAGAAAACATACGCTGCATGCAATTGAAACGAAGGGCTGCATCAGAATCTTTAACCTCAGCTTTCTCGGCATACGCTGTGGTGCACAGTAGATAAGAGTCTAGGCTGTGCAAGAAGTCACTTGGACGCACGTTGAGGATACTCGATCCCTGCTTTCTTGCGGTATCTTCCGACCATGAGACCCTGCCAGACAAGGACCCACCCTATGGTGATCAATGAGCTCGGAATGTATCCATAGCTATACAAATGAAGTCATTAAAAAGAGCATGGTTGTCAGTCAACCCACACACCCTTCAGGTAGAGACATGATTGCTTGAAATTTGAGTACAAAAAGCTTGGAGTGCGGTTTATGAAGATCATTGTCACGGTGAACCGTGGTCTGTTTTTATAGCAAGCCACCACAGTACCTCCTGGGGCACCACCCAGGGTACACGTACTTGGGGTACGCGCGTCGTCCTATAAGATACATACGTGTCTCATTGCTTGGCAAAAGCAAATTGATAATTCCCGAGGTGTAAAGTGGTGCCAGGTCACCATCAGCACTGTGCTGTGCTCGGCATGATGACATGAAGAATCATTTGTAAGGCCGTCAGGCTCGCCGGGACGACGCGCAAGAGGTGTGCCGATCAGTAACCATTGACATTCGGGCACTGTTTAAAAGGATCTGTAATGCAGGGCATTGCGCACTGCGCAGCTCGTTTACTGTAATGTCTGTGAGAACCTTGAGAGTAAGGAATTGTTCAAGTTGCTGGACAGTTCTGGACATCTTTCAAATAACTTATGTAATCAACTGCTCGATAATTTTGAGATCAAGCTCTATCATTGCGAGGAAAGCAGCCTCAATCCGAGATGTCCAAGCGAAGCGCAACCGACAGATGGTCAAGCATTCGCGAAGGCCTCCGGAAGTGAGGCTAAGCGTGATGAGAATGAAGTAAATGATATTGGTGAGTTCGAGGATGCTTAGGAGGATGAGATCGAATCGGAAGAGGTGGTCGATGGAGAGGCCGGGGACAATGAAGATGGTGCGTATAGTGCTTCACTTTGCGGATAATAACGAATATGTATTACCGGCCGGGGGACAATTGGTACCTATTTAATGTTTTGTTCGACAAACCGGTGGTGGTTCACTCAGAACAACAATGAACTTCAACGAAACATTGCGGTTAACTCGCGTAGCAAGGGCTACACCATAAGTTGTCGGTGCGACAATCGCAGCTGGCCACAAGCATTAAACCATAGATTCCCCGCGAGATGTCACCGACGGATAAATTGTTTAAAAAAATAGCGCGTTAATGGAGAGATCAGATATGTGCCACATGAGGCGCCTCGTGGAAAAGGCCACGGATCGATCAGCCCTTCTGGAAAGGGGAACTGAAGAACGTGCTGGAATTTGGTCATCTTTCGTGAGGCAAACTGCATGAATTGAGTCTCTGAGATAAAACAATCGCAATATGATTGATGTCATCGACATTAACACGGTGGAAAGAGCTGGAAAGCAACGTATGTAGCAGTGAACAAGAGTCCTATATAGACACAATAAGAGAGGGGAGGCAAGACAGAAGATGATAATGCCACGTACCAAGTATTGACAAATGGCTGACAACACTTCCATACATCTGTGAAAATAATTGAGATGATGTCGAGTATCATGACAAGACGGAGAAACGAACCCTCTTTGGTTTGCCTGATTTGTATCTAATGGTATAAACGACGCGCGTGAGGGAATATGCAGCACACATGGCAGCAGCTAGGGCAGGGTATTTCAAACCCGCCACGACAGTTCTGGTGGCAACCTCTGTTCTGTGTCACTTTCTCCTCAGATGAAATGCGGACTTACGAAACGAGTACAACGGGTGCCTGTTCAAGCGTATTTTGGTGTGCACCTAGGTAAATGGTGAATCAAAATCTAAACAACTACGATTTTGGAGAAAACATACGCTGCATGCAATTTAAACGGAGGGCTGCAGTAGAATCTTTAACCCCAGCTTTCTCGGCATACACTATGGTGCACAGTAGATAAGAGTCTAGGCTGTGCAAGAAGTCACCTAAACGCACGTTGAAAATACTCGATCCCTGCTTTCTTGCGGTATTTTCCGACCATGTAAAACTGCCAGACAAGGACCCACCCTATGGTGATCAATGAGCTCGGAATGTATCCATAGCTATACCAAATGAAGTCATTAAAAAGAGCATGGTAGTTATTCAACCCACACACCCTTCAGGTAGAGACATTATTGCTTGAAATTTGAGCACAAAAAGCTTGGAGTGCAGATTATGACGATTGTCATGTTGAACCGTGATCTCTTTTTATAGCAAGCCACCACAGTACTTTATGCCTCCTGGGGCACCCAGGGTCGTCCTAGTATAAGATACATGTCGCATTGCTTGGCAAAAGCAGATTGATGATTCCCGAGGTGCAAAGTAGTGCCAGGTTACCATCAGCGCTCGGCATGGATGACATGAAGAACCATTTGGAAGGCCGTCAGGTAGTTTTAGGCTCGCCGGGATGACACGCAAGAGGTATGCCGGTCAGTAACCAGTCTGATCAGGCACTGTTTGAAAGGATCTGTAATGCAATGCAGGGCATCCCGCAGCTTGTTTATTGTGATGTCTGTGAGAACCTTTACAGTCACGGTTCCTTAAGGCCTTATGGTGTGCCATGGAATTGTTCAAGTTGCTAGTGGACAGATTCTGGATTTCTTTCAAGTCACTTATGTAATCAACTATCTAACCACGTGCTCGATAATTTTGAGATCGAGCTATCATTGCGAAGAAAGCAGTTCTCAATCCGAGATGTCCAAGCGAAGCGCAACCGATAGGGCAGCAGATGGTCAAGCGTTCGCGAAGGCCTCCGGAAGTGGGGCTAAGCGTGATGAGAATGAAGTAAATGATATCGGTGAGTTCGAGGATGCTTGGGAGGATGAGATCGAATCGGAAGAGGAGGTGGTTGATGGAGAGGCCGAGGACAATGAAGATGGTGCGTGATAGTGCTTTTAATGTCGCGTCGAAGTGGTAATCCTGTTCAGGGATGGATGTTGATGAACTCATGCCCGCCATCGAAGAATCCGAAGAACTCCCTCCTGCTCCAGAGGCATTTATCCCTGGAACACATGTCCTTGGAAAGGACGAGATACTGGAGCCTGACGACTCAGTATATATCATGCGTCATTCAATGAATGTAACATGGCCTTGTTTGTCATTCGACGTCCTCCGTGACAATTTGGGGGACGAGCGGCAGCGTTATCCAGCGACTGCATACCTTGTCGCTGGAACACAAGCAGATCAAGCAAGCAAAAACGAACTTTCAGTCTTTAAAATGAGCTCACTACATCGAACGCAAAAAGATGGAGGTAATTTACGACCACACGTTTTCGCTAATCGATTCTCACAAATCGACATGTGCAGATGATTCAGATTCAGATGAGGAGGATGACGATGCGCTCGATGAAGATGCTATACTGGAATTCCGTTCAGTACCTCATCACGGTGGTGTAAACCGCATTCGTGCCCAACCCTTACCTCCATCATCACCTCTGCCTCCAGCATCACAGCCCTACTTTACCGCAACGTGGGCCGACACTGGCAAAGTTCATATATGGGACATCAGACCACTGATCGAGTCTCTTGATGTTCCGGGATACTCATGGGACAAGTCGAGAACTAATAATCCAGCTTTCACCATTAACTCGCATGGCCACGCCGAAGGGTTTGCAATGGACTGGGCTTCATCAGGAAATGCAAATCCCTCATCGCTACGTCTACTCACTGGAGATGTGCACTCGAAGATATACTTGACGACAACCACGCCATCGGGATTCAACGCCCTTTCTCAGCCGTTCACGTCACATACCTCCAGTGTTGAAGACTTGCAATGGAGCCCATCCGAACCCACTGTTTTTGCATCATGCTCTGCGGACTGCAGCGTGCAGATTTGGGACGTGCGGAGTAAAGGACGGCGAAGTGTGGCCGGAATAGAGCCAGCGCATGAGAGCGACGTGAATGTCATCAGCTGGAATCGAAGTACTAGTTACCTCCTTCTTAGTGGTGGTGATGAAGGTGGAATCAAGGTTTGGGACTTACGCAATGTCCAAAAAAAAGGGTATGTCCAGGTCAAATTATGTGTTACGCCCATGCTTACAGATCGTCTAGGACAACAGTGGTGCCTAGCCCCGTTGCCTCTTTCAAATGGCACACCGCCCCAATAACCTCTATCGAGTGGCACCCGACTGAAGACTCAATATTTGCTGCATCCGGCGCAGACGACCAGGTGACCCTTTGGGATCTTGGGGTCGAACCGGACGATGACGAAGTAGGCACACCGATGAATGACGCACCTGATGGTGCACGAGACGTCCCGCCACAACTCCTCTTTGTCCATCAAGGTCAAAAGGATGTCAAGGAAGTTCACTGGCACCCACAGATTCCAGGCGCAGTTTTGAGCACTGCACTTGATGGATTCAACATCTTCAAAACGATATCAGTGTAGTTGTGCGCCGAAAGGTACACAAACTATTGTTGCCACCAAACCAATGAAAAAGTAGAACTTCAAGAAGTTACATACCTGGAATTTAATATATGTCACTGGCTAACAAGAACATATCAACCGGAATGTCAACGACTCCTTGTAATTATCAGTATGGATACGGTAAGAGTACTAGTCCAAGAGCATCTGTGCATCAATATAGCCCGGCGCCATTGTTTCCCTTGGGTGCCCGAATCTACACACTACATGAGAAATGAGAACGACGAAATGATGCAGAAAACCTGCCTTGGCAATATTTTTGTGCAGGATATCAGTGAGGACAGCGTAGACATTGCGAATGTCTATGAGGTTCTGGCGAGTAAAGAAAAACTGCTTCTCATCATGCTCTTTTAAGCTCAGCTGAATGATAGTCACATCAGCGGTGTAAGATCGAATGACACAAGAGACACGTACTGTGTAATCTTCTATGTGGGGGTACTTGATGAGTTTAGAGCAAATCTTCGCTCTTGCCAGATGATGTTGACGAGCAGCATCACGTATGTTGTATGCGCTTTCCTGCGAACGGAGAAGTTCGCTAAGGACCTCTGAAAGAACATCAGATCAATGATGACTGGGTAAGTCCATGATAACGTACCCTCTTGGATTTGAACACCTTCAGTGTCAAAAGATTTCAGTTTAGCCATCACAGATAAGACCTATAATTCGACTCACCGAAGTTATCACCGCTGTTCGACGGAAGTCATCAAAATGCAGCCCACTGGAAGGGAAACGGGCTCACTCTTCAATCCTGAATCTGATGTCAATACAGATAATAATAGATGTCGAACAACACATACTTGGGCATGGTCAGGTTCACCCATAATTTGACTTTGTCCTATTTGATCATGGATGGTCAAAAAATGCCCAGATGAATGGCCAAATACATACGCAAGAGTCGGATAGCTGTGCACACTCTGATTTGACCGTCTCATGCAGCTTCGAAATGACTTTGTTAGCGCGCACAAGCTCTGGGTATCTTGCATTGACGGTCTCGTTCGGGTGGGCGGGCGCGGCACTTCCATCTTCATTGCGCTTACGCTTGTTAGACGATGGACCATTGGCCTCTGATGATGGTGGAGGGTATATGGTAGTATCTGTGGATGCGGCCGCTTGAGATATCTGGTAGGGTGAATCTTTGGCGTTCGTAGACTCGATCAGGCTCGTAAGTTCACTGTATATAGGTTAGAAAGGGGGGAGAAATCAAAGGAAATTATAACATGCATTATCTACAAAGAACATTAGCAACAAGCCAGAAAGGACACAGTAAAGCAGCTGACCTTGTTTGGGAACACGCGGAAGACGATGCCTTCTGCAGTCTCTGCGACCTTTGCACGGAAGTCCTATACATTGCTTTGCATCTAACACACGTCAAAGCGGTGGCTGGTTGAACTTACCTCGATGCTTTTGGCAACCTCTTTACTCATGGACATGGTGGTCAGCATTATGAAGGACCACTAGCACGGAATTGCCTGAAATAATAAATTCATGCAAGCAATATTTGTAAGCAGCTATGAAGTAATATCAACTCGGCACTCTCGCATCCACTGGACTTTGTACGACGTCTGCACGCCCCAAGTGTGCTACGTCTGTCAAAATCTTCACGGGATTCGTCTATTTACTCATAAAGGATAATATACTATACGGCAGTATCCGCGCAAACACTTGTTGAAGGACATGGCAAACCAAGTGAGTCTCGGGTCCATGCCTGAGCAAGTGGCTTTTCACAACAAATACAGGATGAAGATTCAGTCATTTCAACACTGACAGGATTCTCTTTGAATAGTGTTCTGTCAGGCCTATCCCTCTCTACAAACGGTCTCCCCAATAGCCTTGGCATATCTGGATTGTCTGCCTTGGACGCTAAACAGATTTACAATGACAAGTGGGACGATGACGCCGTCGGTGCAGATCAGGGAGAGGACTTCGAGGATGAAGTGGACAAGGAGTTTGAAACCGAAATGCCGCAAGATTTTGTCAAGATGGAGGTTCAATCCCCTGTTGGCATGCGTCTGACAGAGAAGCGCGTCAGGGTAGTGAAGCGGCTGGTGGAGAGGCCAAAGACAGTTTATGAACGCTTTCCAGCCTTCGAGAAGGACAAGGTCCTTGATTTCTCAGAGTTATTCAAAGGGTACACGGTCAAGAAATCAAGAATAACAAAGAGGCCCTTACAGGGTATGAATTGTACCGCGGAATTTTCAAGGATGTTAACTGTTGTATAGCTGAGAGTATCTACCCTCGAAAACGCGATATTCCAAAGGGTTTCCTTGATACCGTAGTCGGTGACACCAAGAGGCAGGTCGAGAACAAACGCGTGGAAGAGGTTATGTCGGCGGGCAGCATCGAACATGACTTGCTGCGTGCTCTCGAGGTGAGTGTCATTTGCGGGTGCTCCTTCTAACTCCCTCATCTTGCGTAGGAGCGGGAAAAATCAGATGTACCTGTCACTCTTCCTTTGCACGACAGAAGTTTTGATTTGGTGCTGCTATCTAATTGGGAGGACGAGATTGTGTACCAGCCGAGCCACACTGCTGCGCCATCTACTCTGGAAGACAATAATCTCACTACTCCGGTTAACAAAGCTCTGGAGTCGGGTGCTTGGACGCAGAGCATTATCTGGAGCCCAAATGCTCCTTTCCGCGATTTCATTCAACTAGAACTTAATGAGGAAGATATCGTAGAAGACCATCCTCAAGGTAGTTCCTTCAGCTCCCTGTTGTCACGGGTACTTTTGCTAATACGCGTTGTTAACTATAGAGACCGTCAGACCAAAAAAGCGTATCAGAGCGCACGATGCTCAAATCCGCGATAAATTTAACCTGTCTAACGACCACTTTTACGAGGTGTCGAAAGAAGGCGGCCGTCACCGCGTGCGTCAGACATTTGGACAGCTTGTCGTCGAGCATGCCTATCCCGCTCAGAAGCTCCAACTTCCATTTGTGCGTGAATGGATTTCAGCATTGACTGTAGTTATCTTCTTATCTATTTTCTCAATCAGTACAAGACGAGGCTTTCGAAGCAGGAAGCTCGCTCATTCCACCGGCCCGCCTTGCAGTTTCCAACCAATATTGATATCCGCTTTAGCAAAGTGCGCACGGCGAAGAAGAAAAAGGACAAAGCGGGCCGCAAAGTTGGTAAGGGTGGCAATATCGGCGAAGGGTTACATCGTACGACAGACTTGAGCCTCAAGGACACCAGTAATTTCGTCCTATGGGAGTATTCCGTGAGTCTTCTTTGTCTCTTACATGATGGAATCGGATATAGCAAAAAATCCTTTAGGAAGAGCATCCGCCAATTGTGCCAAACTTCGGCATGGGTAGCGCGCTGGTGAACTACTATCGTAAGAAAGACGAGAAGGACGACTACATGCCAAAGGTACGGATCAAACGACGAGTCAGAACACAATTGAATTGACTCTATAAGCTTGACCTTGGGGTACCGTTTGTCCTCGAGCCGCAAGATGAGTCGCCTTTCATGAAGTTCGGTTATGTCTATCCTGGTCAAACATTCCCGGCACTGTACAACAACCTGGTGCGGGCGCCACTTTTCCGCCACAAACCCTATCCCACAGACTTCCTAGCCGTTAGGTACGATTCTCCAATTTCACCGATCAAGCGAATTTTATTAATTAAATATTAGGAGCACCACGAAAGGCGAGACACGATACTACTTGCGTGAGATCAAGAACCTCTTCGTGATCGGGCAGACGTACCCTGTTACCGAGGTACCAGGGCCACATTCTCGGAAAATCACTAACACCATCAAGTATCGCTTACAAATCATTGCCTTCAAACTCCTGAAGAAGAGCAGTGAAGAGCGGCTAAAAATATCAAGATTGATGAAGTACTTTCCAGATCAAAATGAACTCCAGATGCGGCAAAGGCTGAAGGAGTTCATGGAGTATCACAGGCGCGGTCCTCATCAAGGTTTTTGGCGTCTCAAGTCTACCGTAACTATCCCTAGTGATGCGGATATGCTGAAGATGGTGGGTCCCGAGCAAGTCGTATTGATGGAGAGCATGCAAGTTGGGCAACGCCATCTCCAAGACTCTGGCTATACTCAAACCGCTGAAACCGCGGAGGATGACGAAGGCGAGACGAAGCTCTCCGTTGAACAACAACTGGCTCCTTGGATAACGACAAAAAATTTCCTATTCGCCACCCAGGCTAAAGCTATGCTTCGGTTGCATGGTGAGGGCGACCCTACTGGGCGCGGAGAAGCCTTCAGCTTCATTCGCATCTCCATGAAGGACATTTTTGTGAAAGCGGGCGAAGATTATGAACAGAAACTTGGCACGTTTTTTATTATTCTCTTGCGCCACAAAACCTACTAACTATATTTTTTTTTATCAGCCGAAGCTGATAACAGACCAAAGTCCGCGCACCGTTACAATGTTGCCGAACAGCAACAGATCTATAAATCTGAGATCGAGCGGATATGGAAGGCTCAGTTCGATTCATTGAGCAGGAAGGACGAACCACAATTATCGGAGGAAGATGAAGTCCCTGCCAGTGTTGAAGTCAAGAAACTACAACGGCAAGCTTCACTCAGGAATGAGACGCCCTTCTCTCCTGCGATGTCACCAGCACCAATTGGTCCTGGTCCTGCATCGCCCGCATTCAGCCGCGGCTCTTCGTTGGAACGGGAGCGGGAGATGAGTTTGGGACCGAACGACAGTCGTAAAGTTCTCCGGATTAAGCGAATGGTTTGTTGTTCTACCACTTTCCAGCTCGGAACTTAATTCATTCCCGAATACAGGTGGATGACGAATGGCAAACAGAAATCATCCGCGATCCTGCCGTTATACGTGCTTATGTGCGTGCCAGGCAGATACTGGAGGAAGAAGCCACGCTCGCCGATAATCTCGCACCTACGGGTGACGTGGACAAGGACAAGAGATACAAGAAACGGTATGTGGGCGTTCATACCCAGAAAAGCTGTAAAAGTAACGTGAAACTGAAACCCGATGTCCTCGTAGGTTGGAAGAACAGATAGCAAGAATGAAGAAGAACCAAGAGCGGCGTCTGCATCGTAAGAACGCCAAGATTGTCAAGGAAGGTGGTACCCCAATGCAACTCAGCCGGCCGCTCAAACCAGATACAACCGTGAGTTTTGGGCATAATAGACAGCCACGAGGTTTGGGCACTTACGTTCTGCTTCAGAGACGCTGTGGTCATTGTGGTCAGATGGGCCATATGAGTACGTCATTATCATTGTTCACGAGCTGTACCTGGTAACTCTTTTTCTGATAGAAACTAACCGGAAATGTCCTCGTTGGGCAGAGTTTAACAGTGGAACGGCACCTGCACCTGCCACCCCCACATCTGTAACAAGTCCGCCACCCAACTCCGCCGGGATGTCCAGTTTGAGTGGGTTTAACAGAGCTAGTGGGGCCCTTGGGTTTGGCGCACCGGTTCCTTCTCCATTGGCGACTAGTCCCCCAGTATCGGCAATGGAGGATATAGATCCGGCGGCACCTGGTACACCTTCAGGGTCAGCTCCCAAGATAAAACTAACGCTCAAGAGATCATAACGTATCAGGGTGCATTCAATCCTACTATGTGTAACGTATGTCTCGCAATAAACTCGTGTACAAGCAAATATAGTGCAAAAAGTAGAGAACAGTGATAACTAATTAATGTCTATCGCTTATGCAGCGGCCATCTCCACATCTACAGAAGGTAGTCGGGTTCGAGAAACCCTTGAAGACTCCATCTGGGGACTGCCGAAGCGTTTCCGATAATCCTCGTTAATCTTCACAAGTAGATTACGTATAAGCTCTGCATGCTTCCGCCGGTCTTCCGGTGTGACTTCCTTTGTCAGGTGATCTAGCTGGATCTTGCCAACTTTTTTGACGAGTTCGTCACTCTCTGTTGATCGTAGCCCGGGAACGGTTGTGTGAGCGGCCGCGGGTGACGAACGTGTCGAACTTGGGGTCGTCCCACGAGATGTGTCCGGAGACCGTGGAGAGGGCGGGCTGTACATATCTTTAAAGGGAGGGAGCCTGCACGGACCTGCGTCAGGCTTGAGTGACGGTAACCTCAAATGAGAGTCTTCGGGAAGTAGCAAGGGGTACAATTTACTGGAAGAGGGTACAGATGACGAGGGCGGCAACAGCAGTGCATTGATTGATCCGCGGTGTGTGGTCGTAGAGAGGGCAGGTGCTACCGGCCCGGGTGCATTAGCAGGAGCTGTTTTCAATGGAATCATAGTTCGCATAGCCTTGTGATGGTACTCTGGCGCAGCCATTTGCACAGGTGGAGGAGCGCCACGAGGCACGCGAAGCGAGTTAAATTCAGCAAAAGAGTCTTGTATCGACGAGTGATGTGGCGGGGTAGCATTGGAAGGTGTGGAGCTAGAAGAATGCGGAGAAGTCGGGTCAAGTGGGGGTGTAGGGTGGAAGTGTCCTTGCGGAGTGGACGTTGAGGGATACGCATATGTTGAGGAAGGCGTACTGAGTCCATAATCGTGGGAAGCACGATGGGAAGATGTGTAATGATCTGAGTAGCCGCCAGGGGTGGAAGTATGCATAGGCGGATAAACAGGACTATATTGAGTCTGCTGCACTGATGGATGCGAAGACCTCCCAAGTGAGGGTGGAGAAGGGTATGCGGCAGTGGCATATTGGTGCGACTGGTGCGGAGTCTGCGTGTACGCAGCATCATGAGCATATGCTGTCCCTGGACCCAGTAGTCCAGGCATTCCGGCAAGCCCAAGTTGACTGAGGCTGTCAGCATCAAAATACGAGGTTGGTGAGAACCGTCCGGACAAGTCCTGGGATGCACGATTATTTGCAGTGACGTCGCGGCCGAGGGTTACAAGAAATTCGTTCACCGCAGCAAGCTCCTCTGGAGTGCGGACGTCAAAAGACACTGAGCGAGGATTAAACTCGTCGTAATGAGCACCGTCTTGCGCATATGCAAGATTGTTGAGACGCTCCACCATGTCTGTTAAGTGGCTCCATCAGATGCTCTATGCGGAAAGGCAGTGCACATACTGTTGTCGTAAGAAGGATTGACCTTCCTCTTTTTCATTTCAGTAAAGAAATCATCTACGCTATAATCAAGCGACCTCTTGTTGCGATTCGAGGCACGTGCATCGGATTTGCCACCGTCCCAAGAAGGTACCTGATTTTGGAGAAAAAGCTCGTATGACGAGTGAGGCACATGACGTGAGGGATGAGGCTCAAGCTCCGGAGAGGGAGTGGGCAAGGCGCTGTAGTGGCCACCTAAGGACCGAGATTAGCGGAAGTAATGCTGAGGATCGTGCGACTAACCATCAGCTCCTATACCAGAACGTGGGCGCGAACGAGCGAAAGGGACTTTGGATGGCAACGCGCCTGGTGCTGGGCCCTGGAGCTTTCCAGAAAGTGATCTATTGAGAGCGCCCTTTGATGGGATGGCATCTCCGCGAACGCGGGAGGCGTAAGCAGGATCATTTACGGTAATTGCCTTGGAGTGCTTGTGCTGCGCATGGTGCTCCTCTGTATGAATTTTCTCGTGCTTTTTGAGATCTTGGGGGCGCTTGAAAGATTTCTTGCATATCTGGCAAGGAATGAGCATAAAGGGAACGGTGAAAAAAAAGGCAAAAATAATATCGAACCTCGCAGACATGCGGCTTCAGCGGAGTGTGGACTAGGAAGGGTCTTAGATTTAATTACAATAAGGGATAGGAATGGCATACCTCGAAGATGACTTGTGATGTGATCACGTTTGGCACAGGAGGTTCCACAGTCCTTCCATTTGCAAGTGAGACAAAGATTATTCGTGCTCTTTCGGCCGATGTGGTCGTTGCAGAGATGATTATAGAGGACCTCTGGATCAGTGAAGCCGATAGAACAATCGACCCATTGGCAATTGTAGGACTCCGAGTTTGAAGGCACAGAAGGGCGAGAGACTGCAGTGTCTGGTGCTGGCGATTGGGAAGGGGCCTTCAAGGAAGCATTAGGAGAGGGGGGAGGGGGAGAGTCAGAAGGAGGCTGCATGAGAAGGTTGTAGTAGCCAAGTTGTGGAGGAAAGACTGGGACAAGAACGGTCGCGGAGTGCAAGGAAGTCATTTTGATTTTATAGTAAGCGGACAGAAGATGCTCCTTTGTATGCCAAGAGGAGAACTGGACTTGGCGTAAGAATGCCAGCCGTGCCAAGGAAATTGGATGTCTTGGCACCAAGACCGATCACCACATCGGAGATTACCGTGTTCGATCTTTCGGATGAATTCGGAATGAGGAAATTGTGGATGAAGAGGACTTATCTCGAATTCTGATACGAAGCTTTACAACCGCGTCCGTCAATCTCCATCAAGCTTCCCTCTAGAAGTCTTTAAAGGCGCGTTCTAGGGCTTTAACCGAAAGGTACTCACACGGGTCAGAACGGTTGTTGACCTCGACGACCTCAAGGATCTATGTCGATCCCCAATCCCGAGAACAACCGTAAGAGATTCTCATGGTGGAGCCACTACGACAGGTATGTGGACAACTTCAGGGCTACACTAAATAATGACCGGTTCACTTTGAACAAGCTCAAATTAACCATTCCTTGGTTCACACCTGAGAAAACACATCAGCGAATGTCCCGGCAGTTTGCGGACTGTTTAGGATGCCAAGTAATGACATGATTTCATTTCGATTTGGAAGTTCCGACAGACTCTAACTTCATTTGCCAAGCCAGGTCAACAAGCTTGCCAAGTTTATCCACCGCCAAGCGATGGCGCACAAAAGCTGTCCCTTCTGGACCGCCTTTCATCTCTACTGCGCAATCTTCATCAACGCCGACTGCGACGGTTCCGATGGCCAAGTCAGGCTGAACTTGTGCCCACTTTTTCTATAATAGCATGTCCCTTCGCAGTATGACCGCAAAAATTTAAAATTGCGCTGATCAAAACATCTAGAACGACAAAAGGAACGTCTGCCGCTTCAGCCGTACAGATAAGATCACGCGCTGCATTTGTTTCATGACTCGGCGCACGCAACCAACATCTGATATTCACCAACTAACGAAATAAGGAGCAAATCGTTTTCATTTACGTAGGTCCTAAGGTGGGATGCAACCAAGAATTCCAATCGCTACATTCAAAGTTTGCCTCCTTGTGCTCCAAACCAACTACATCCTTTTGAAGAATGTGCGGAATAGGCAACCAGCTTCGTGAGACTGCACCATCGTTGGCCTAATGACTCATGTTAATCTCCTCGGAAGGTGTATCAGAACACGATAAACCTCAAATTCTTACCTATTTAAATATTCTTCAAGCCGCTCTTGCATCGAGCTGCCTCTTTGCAAAAAGGGTGTCCACACCCCCCCGCTTGCATTTAATGTCACGCCAGTACGCGAAGCCTGGGTTGAACAAACCTCCACAAACTCATGACATCGGAAACATATCAAGCGACCCGTCAGCAGCCGTCACCCCGCGTCCCGACCAGGTACAAACATCGGCAATGCTTTGCATTACCATCCACGCTGCCAGCGCCTGCCAATCATCATTAATAAATTGCACAATCACCCAAAGAATATTCATTCAAACCGTACGTACGCGCAAAATATTTTCGGGTTCCTTGGTCCAAGATATTGCCAAGTACGCCTTCATCACCTGCCTAATGAGAAATAACCGCATGCCCCCAAGAGGCTGAGCCCTTCTGGAACACCTACAGCACGATATGGCCCGTGACATCACGTTTGGCACGAGGTGGGAACTGCAAGTCCTTTCACGGCATCCCAGACTAGTGCGAAACAGCATCGTGTATTAGACGTGCCCATTTATCCACTGTGTATCAGGAGGTATTCGGCCGGCCACTGGACAGTATATCGAATGTACTTACCAAGGCGCACACAAACTCATTTATGTAACTCGGTGGAAATGCGGTATGCACCCGTATGTTCAAACCAATCAGTTTCATATCCTATTGGTTACCGCCACCTCGTATGTCCCTCTGTGGGTATCAAGCTGCATAATAGAGTTAATACGTACGACGGAATCAGAAACAGACGAGCCATATGCATTCCAAACGGCTGTTCACGACGATGACGGCGTCTGCGTCCGTACCCGAGAAACCCCGATACTGTGTAAGCGGGTGCCCGCCGAGAGGAAATCAAGACCTATCAAAAGTCATTTGAAGCAACGTACCTGTAAACCGTTCACACCATCACTACACCGCCGTGATCACGGGTTAACAATAAGGACGCCTCAACCCACGCAAGACAGCACTCTGGCCGGGTTTCTCGGATGCCGTTTAGGCGTCATTGGTATGGTCGTATGGGGTGCTAAATCGGTGGGCGCGGCAGGATGGAGGACCAAGAGATCATGGTTCTTGGAAGGTTTGATCGTCACGGAGAGAAATGACGGTGGGTTAAATCTTCGGAAAATAGGATAGATTCAATTGGGGGTACACGAGGTGGACATGGGGATTTGATGATCTTTTGTTTCAAGTTGGCCCCCTGCCCGGAGTGGCCACAAGTCGGATGACTTTCATCATTTTACCTCGGACTCAAAGTCCAGCGTATGCTGAACCAAATCCAGGGCACCACTAGAGCGATGACACCTTCATTATTGATATGGGCGCGATCCAGTTCCTTGTGCGCATAGACCGATGGTCCTGATGTAAAAACAGTAACGACATGAACGAAATGCGCAGTCACGTGCACACTAGCAATCAATTAAGTTGCTTTCGAATATAGCCACTCAAAAGTCAAAACACCATGTCGCGTTACCCAGACTATCTTTCGCCGAACGCAACCCCCTCTAAACTGTCCAACTCGCAAAAGTCAAGAGCAAGACGCGAACCATCTGGCGTTTTCTCCTTGTTTCAGGCACCTCAGATTCAGCAGTTCAAGGAGGCATTTCAACTTATTGACCATGACAAGGATGGCTGGGTGACGGAATCTGATCTACAAGAAATATTCTCAAGTCTTGGTAAGACACTTGTTGTTCTGTGGGTTGGGCGCTCAATCTGGTTCTAGGTATTTCACCATCGAAGAGTATGATAGATGGCTTGCTCAGCGCGCGCCCTGGTGGCCCTGGCCACAGCAGGTCTCCTCCTGTGACCCCTTCACGCGACTCGTCAGTTTCATCAGACAGAGGTATCAATTTTACCATGTTTCTCACCATGATGAGCGAGCGACTTTTCGAGTTCGATCCAGAAGCTGAGTTGAGGGAAGCCTTTGAATGTTTCGACGAGGGCGACACAGGTACGGTTAAAGCTGACGAGATGCAGAAATGGATGGGAGAAGTAGGAGAAAGGATGGGTCAGCAGGAGGTTCGGTTTGCTCCTGCTCTCACCGTCCGAGTGGCTGATTTCGTATCCAGATTGACAAGTTCCTTCAGAGTTCATTCACCGATCGTCAAGGGAATTTCAATTACCGCGAATGGATTAAAGTGATACGAGTGAATGATGATGCCGATGAAGCAGGACCAGACATGACATGACAAAATAATTTGTGCGAACATTTGTACTTTACCCATTGACTAGCATACCATCATTACCGCAGTTGCATTGTAGATCCGCAAGAAAAACTCGTGATATGAAGTCCACGTAACCCGCAAGACCGTTCAAGTTCATATTGATGGCGTTAGGCCCATTCCCCTTTGAGAGGCTCTGCTGGGAAGCGGTCCTTATTAAAGGCCAATTCCTTGAAAATTTGTTCGACTTGCTCCTCCGATTCATAGCGGCCGACTTCCTCCAAAGCTATGCACCGGTAAATATTTGGATTCTGCAAGATAAGACCAGACCTCACCTTCTCCCCGTCCATTCCCGAGGCTCTGATCATTTCCTTCCGTTCCCGTACGGGCGGGGATGAAAAGCAATTCAACGCCTTCGTGGTCCAGAAGTTCAACGCAGTTGCAATTGGTGAATCGGAGTCCAATTGACGAACGTCCTCTTTCACCCCTTCCAAACACGTGTTCCATGACGTCTTCTGAATAAATCGCGCGTCGACTCTTTGGCAATCCTATCCGCTGACCGGCCTGAGCTTCTGCATTGGGATTCTTGACTTGAATTACGAAAGAGGATGCGATATGAATCCCAAGTGCTTTCTGAACATCTCCCAACTCGGTTGGGTGTGAAAGGTGGTATCCAAGGTGAGTGGAATTTCTAGATGGAACATTCCCTTGAGAATTGACAATCGCATACACACCACGGCCTGCGAGGCGAACAGGTGGTGTGTGACGTGTCCCTAACAACGGATTTCAATAGGCAATCGTCACAAGGGGTTAAATCATACCCCGGGTTTTTGTTTCATAAGTCCTTCCCCCCAACTTCTCCTCCAGGTCATGCAGATTGTCGCCCACAAATATCACTGTTGCCCAAATTGGGGCGTGCTTTTCGTGTACAGGATCAGGGAGTTTTTTCTTGCCGACGATGATCAGGCGGAAATGTTTTCTGTCTGTTGTTGTTGATTCCTGTGGAGGTGCAGCGTCTGCGCCTTGTGCCACAAGGTTCATCTCATCCGCATCTGCACCAGAGACATTTTTACTCTGCTCAATTTTGACTGGCATGTTAAAGGACTCGGATGGGCTAGGGACGAGGAGCACATGGAGCTTGGCGACATCGTCCATGGAATGAACTTCTTCATGTTCGACTTTTGGACGGTAGAAGAAGTATATGTGTCCACGTTCGATGACCCCTGAATAAAATAGGTTCGCCGATGAAGCACTTGCGGAAGAATATACTAACCAGGGGTGAAAGGATATTTATTTGTTTCGGTGGCCTCTTCTGTCTTTGGCCTCTTCGCCTCCGTCTCTCCCGCTGGACGGTCAGCCTCAAGAGCTTCGCGCTTCACACCGACCTCAGGTTCCACCTTCACTTCTGTCTTTTGGGCAGGAATATCCTCACTTTCGCTTTTCTTTATTCGCCTTTGTCTCCGAGGAATAGAAGGACTCGCACTGGAACTCATACTTTGGATGTGTGTAGCACTGCGTGTCTCAATTGGCATTTTGTGATGACGGTTGAGGAGAGCAGCCCTATTGACGTCATATATTATGACCCGTGCCAATTGTTCTCAAAAACTTATAATTTCTACAAATGATATATCCCCGAATGGAACCCGTTATAAACCCTTGATAAAGCCTATCGACCACCTGTTTCACCCTAAGTTCCGCGACAGCCCGCGAGCACCAACAAATCCGATGCGGCATATCCGTGACAGGGGCGTGACGTCACGCCCCCCCTGGGATAAGATTATCTATTTAGGCGCTTTTCCTTAACGTAGTTCAAAGCTTAAGCAGCTCCTCATCATGTCTGCTCTCAAGTTTGCAGTTTCTGCGCTCAACCGCGAGAAACCTCATGTGCGTTCAGGATACCTATTGCTCTTACTTGCTCAGACATATTCGATTCGCCGCAGTCATCTATCACCGATTGGGTAGACATTCTCACCTCACCGTCATATAGTGATGAGGCATATGATGGGTAGGGGTGATAGTATCTCTTAATTGATACCAGGCTTATTCAATGGTTTCAAGAATCCCAGAACTTGTAGAGTCAATTGCACTACAGCCAACAGGGTGCGCTTGAAATCCGGACCTGATATTGTTTAATTGTGACCGTTGATGCGTTTGGCGTCCACCCCTCACACTAGGACTTCCGAAGCATCCAGAGCAATACGGAAGAAACTCAAGCATGGAGATTCACACCACCAGTACCGTGCACTTGTCGTACGTTCCAATTCCTTATCGGCAGAAGTAGATTGATTGATGAGACTAGATACTGAAAGCACTTGTCGACAATGGTCCTCAGAAATTTCAAAGTAAGTCTATATACAAATATACGACTGGCTTTGGCTTATGGTAACAGCCACGTTTGCCGACGGCCAGCTGATTGACGCCATAAAGCAACTCGCATCTGATCCAACTACGGATCAGAAGGTGAAGAAGAAGCTCATGGCCGTGCTTGCGTCATGGCACTCCCAGTTCAAGGATGATCCATCGATGTCCGTTGTTACGGGTCTCTTCAGACAATGTCGGCCCGCAGATCGTCGCAGCCAGGGATACTCACATGGTGCAGATCCACTCAGTCACGGGCCATCGTCTGACTACGAAAGGAAAATGAAAGAGAGGGATGAGAAGGAACTGGCGAAACAACGAGCTAAGCGGGAGAAGCAAGAAGCGAAGCAAAGGGCACGTAAAGCAGAGGAAGACGCAAGGAAGAAGAAAGGCAGGTCCCGCAAAGCCCCCTTCGACTTTGAAGCTGTGCGTGACCCCCATTGTCAGTCCCACGATCTTGCATCAAACTTACACGATAACAGGAGAAGCCGCAAATACTGACAACTATCGCTAACGCAAGTCAAGCGTCCAGTAATTTGGTAAATGCCATAATGCTGGTGAATGGCGAGAAAGAAAGCGTAGTCTCGAATGAACGCGTACAGGAGTGTCTTGGGAAGGCACGGGCCGTCCGTAAGCCTATAGTGCGCTATATCCAAGTCTGTATTCATTCTTCTGTTTTGAATTTTGTTGCTCATGACTCAAACCAGCTCGTTGAGAACGAGGAAATGATTGGAGCGTTAATCGAGACGAACGAACGCATTATCACCGCCCTGCAAATGTATGTCAATGTAGGTGGCCACTTTCCAGCATAAATTCGCTGCTCAGTGATCTGCGTTCAGATTTCAACTTCCGATCAGACGACGCCGTTAGATCCTACAGCGAATATACAAGCTGCAATGGCGGCGACACACCTCACCGCAAACAGTACAGGCGAGCTGTCAGTTGAACAACGAGCAGCTGTAGAACAATACAAGCAGCAGCTACTCGATTACGAGGAGCAAGAACGCAATGGGAATCATATCCACGAAGATCTTCAAGATCTATCGTTTGGGTCTTTGGGTAATGAAGAGGGGAAATTGCCCCCACCCATGAGACCAACCGCACATCGTACTATGTCACCAGATTCGGAGTGGGATCAGGGTAGGGGAAGTCTATCTGATTTCAGCGACTACGAGAGCGAGGAAGAGGAGCAACCGAGAAATGTTGTACACCAACCTGTGGCGTCTTCAAGCTTGCGACAGCCAGAAAGAATTGTGGATGACGAGGACCCATTCGCCGATCCGTTTGCAGATTGATATCGAGGTATACCCAGAGTGATTGCTATGGAGGTAGGCAACATATCTTATGTACATGTAGTCAAATTTCCGTCTTCTCTTGTAATAACAGGTCCAGCTGGATTCTTGCTATGATACTAGGATGAATTATACTGCATTAGAAGAAATGTTTGGTACATGTGCGGTATTCCTGCCGTCCTGAGGAACAAACGTATGCAAAATCCACTAGACGTCAACCTATCTTACAACACAGCTTGCAAGGATGAAGCTTCAAAATGATGGCGATGAACAAGAAAACCTAAAATCTAGGTTGTCACCCACTTTCTATGCCGCTGTCCATTTCATTATTCACTACTTGTTCGCCGTTTTGGGGGGAGGCACCGTTCATTTGTTGTTGGTGTTGCCGAACATCTTGATGCGACTGCTGGGGTTGTTGATGCTGATGAGGGGCCATCGCGCCTCCATGCATACTCGGGCCGAGAACTCCAAAGCCTGGGCCCCCTACAACGCCCATCGGGCTTTCCAAGTATAATCGGATGAGAACGCTTTCAAGAGCAACGACAGTAGGCCCGGGGTAATCGAATGCTCGAGCATGTTCACGAATGGAATTAAATAAAATGCTCATGCGATCCCACAGTTCTTGCTGAGATGGTGAACCCTGAGGAGGACCGATATGAGGATAGCCCATTGCCGGAGGTCCAGGGAAAGCAGTGAACGGATGGGGCAGATGGGATAGTGGAGGGTTTGAAGGGTAGTTTTGGACCTGTGGTTGAGATGAAGTAGATGAGCTCTCCTGCTGCGTGGGAGCGGGAGCTACAGATGCTGCTTGTATAGCGCGCTTCGACTCCTCCTTCTCGGCTAGAACTGTTTGTCGTCTACCGCGACGGGTAAAAGGCAGGTTTGCCAACCCAATAGGATGTGAATGCTCAGCAATGTCTATGAGATCGTTGAGGCAAGGTGATACCTCTGACACTTGCATGGGTACTCACAACAAACTCGAACTTCATCAGTGTCATAATAAGTCTTGTAGCTGATGGATGCCAGACACCCCTGCCCATCAAGCTGAGGGAATGCGTAAACCGGCCATACTGTGGAGCGCGTTACTAATACGAACCTTCCTGCTAGGTACTTTGCGAACGCGCTCAGGATGTTTCTTGACGTACTTCTTACGTCCACTCCTTGAATGCCGAGCACAAACTAGCTTGGTATGGTCCTTGAAACGGGGAGGAACCGCCTTGCTGCCGTGTGTATCACCTTTCACGAATTCAACCATCTGTGTTTCTTCCTCATGAACCCTCCATTCCTGGAATGCAGCGAGATTCGGAAATATAAGAGTATATCCATCGTCACTGTCGCCACAACCGTAAGGTGACCTTGCAGTTGTCGACTTTGGGGGCGCCGGTATAGCAAGGCTAGAGGGTGCTGCGGGCGTCGAAGTGGACGATGGGGGATTTTGTGAATAAGATTGCTGCTGATTCTGTTGCAAATGTGGAGGCAAAGGCTGGGACATGGCCAGTTGCCCGAGCCTGAAATGCTGGAAACTCATTTTTTGACAAGGATTCCGAACAAAAAATGGTTGGGATGAAAGCAAAAAGGTGGAAAACTGGTCCCGCGTGTGACAACTTTATACAATGTCACGTAACATTTTTGTCACGCGCTTTCCTTTTTTCAACAATGACCTCTTCTCTCAGAAATTCGTTGCATAGGCGAAATCATAAAGAGCGATCGCAGCTCGCTCATCGCGCAAAATTTGGCATTTTAGAAAAGCACAAGGATTATGTCAAACGTGCACAGGATTATCACTCCAAGCAGGATCGGATAACGCGTCTTAGACAGAAGGCAGCGGATAGGAATAAGGATGAGTTCTACTTCGGGATGAACAAGGAGAGGACGGTGCAGGGGGTGCATGTCAAGGATAGAGGAAATGTTTCCATGCCTATGGATATGGTTAAGCTCCTCAAGACACAAGATGAGGGCTATGTTCGGACAATGAGAGCCAACGGAATCAAGGCATACATTCTACGCGTGCTTGTATTGATCAGTCGACTCATTCCTTGACAGAAAATCGAGAGGATCAAGAGCCAGCTTACGGCCTTGGCTAACCTCATTGCCCCGCAGGATGATAACATGGAGGATGACGGCGAGGACGCATTGGACGAAATTGACCTGGAAACACTTCGAGAAGCAGGTGTCATACCCCCGGAAACAAAACGGCGTCCACTCCCACGTCATATAATTTTTGCTGAGAATGAGACAGAAGGCAAGTGTATCATGTGACGCCGTATTGTTCACGACATGACGACATATACACTGCAGCGAAACAATTGTCTCAGCAGCGATCTTCAAATAAAGTCAAAACTACGAGTGAAGTGGATAGCGAACAGGCTGAAGTTAACCTTGGCTGGAAGACCGTAGAAAGTGCATCTTCTAAACGGAGACGAAAGAACAGGACCTCAGCCGGTGCATCAACGGATGTTGTTGAGGATGCTGAAGAAACACGGCAACTTAATGTGGTATGTTTATATTTTCCTGTTATTATCAACTTCCTGAGAGTTTTCACTCAGCAAAACCGGAAACGCCTCCTAAAAGAACTGGCTGCGCGACTAAAACGTGACACTCAATTACGGTATACACAACGTGAACTAGAGATGCAAAGACTTTTGGCAGGCAAGGGAGGTCGGCGAAAGCTGCGTGGCGTTGAAGAAGTAGGGGCTGAGAACAACGATGAAGATGAGGATGACATGGTCGACGCGGTAGCTTCCAAGGCAAGCAAAGCGGATGAGAAAACTTACAAACCTCGGGTATATAAGTGGCGTATAGAAAGAAAACGATAGAATCATCCAAGTCCATGATAATCGATTGTGTAGTCCGACGAGTATAATGCGAGTGTGTATTGTACGAGTTCAGTCCCAGATCCGGATAACAATGTGGTAGACTGTAAGTGGTGGACATGCATGGCCAACGTCAAATGTGACAGATTAAAAAATGCAGAAGGCACCGAACGCTACGCTGCCGATAACCACCCAAACCGAGCTCCACCGACTGAAGCTAGGCGGGCTGGAGTTCAATGAGGATGATGTCACGCTCGGTGAGGATGCTGAGCTTGTTCCTCCCGGAGTCGCAATGGGCGTGGCAGGTGAATAGGTGACGCCATTAGCAGTAGCAGCAACTTGGAATACAGATCCACCACCGTACTCGTAGAACTTGGAACAATTAGAAAGAAATTGACGAGATAGTTAAATTCACGTACGTCAACAAGCATGAAATTTGGGTTTCTGCCCTGTTGGCCAACGCAGAGGTTGAACTGCTCACCGAGGGAATTTGTACCGGTTACAGCATTTGTTTGATTAGCTTGACTTGGGTCCGGAGCAGGTTGGCCAAGGATCACAGTATCCAAAAAGTGATTAATAAGGTACATAGACGTGGCAGTAGGGGTGTTGGCATTAGACCGGTTCACGCTGCAATCAAATGACGTGGTGACGTCATACGCAGTTTCCCAGATGTTAGTGAATTCTGAGGGAAAATTATCAAGCAGAGTCTCCGCGAGCTCAACTGCGTAACATACCGTCAATGATATAAGGAACGGAGGTGAAGTCAGCGTTGGAGTCCATGAAAGTTATCAATCGCGTTCCCGAATCGATGAGGCTGCCAAGGGTCGGCCAACCACTTTCAAGCAGCGAAGAGGATGGCGGTGAGTAAGAGACCGTGTCAAGCCCGACCGCTTTGAAGACAGAGGCGAAACTACTCGGTGCAAGAGTATCAGAGTTGACGATGAGCAATGAAAGTACTGGAAAATATCTTGAGAAATGCTAGGGTTCTGCCTTCTCACGAACGCTACCGACCTTCATTCGGATTGGCATCTAGCCAGGCTTTGACTATATGGCAAGGGATAAGGAAAGCAACCTGAAGAGAATTTTTCATTCTTACCAGTTGTAAGGTAAGCCTGAAGAGTTCCGCCATCAAAGAGTGACTACAACACAGTGAGTACGACACCACTAGCACAACATGTACACCACATACGCAGCTCGTGTGACAAAGGTGAATGACTCCATTCGAGTTATGGGCCTGCATTTGCAGCATTCGAATACCGTCGTTCAGCTGTTGTGTAACTGACAGGGGTTAAGCAAATGCGGGTTCGGATAAAAGGTTGTGCTCACTGTTGTAGTCCTGGGTCGCAAAAACTTGAGAAGAGAAGTAACTGAGCGAGTGTCTGCATGCACAAGGAGGATGGAGCTCACCATTGTTGGTACCGACTGCATAAGAATCATGGGCACCGACGAAGGTGACGTTTCCGAAACTACGGGTACACAGATCTGGACTTCCATTGCAAATCGTGGCACGGCGAATTGCCGGAGATTCGGTGGGCGAAGCATAAACCAAGTCAAAAGCGGATATCATGATGGCAAAAGCGGACAGAGCGACCCGCGCTCTGGGGAAAGAGAATGATAGCATGATTAATACTTGGGACGATGTTTGAAGTGAGTGAGTGTGGGTTTGAAACAAGACAACAAAAACTATTCAAAGGAACTGGTTTACATAGCCTATAAACCACGCCACTACTGCGGCTGCGCATGAAATAATATAAAATAAAACAAGACTGGCATACATGGTGAGATGGCCGAGCGGTCTAAGGCGCCAGACTAAGGATCAGCTCATTAGATGAGCAAGTTATCTGGTCCTCCGGGGCGTGGGTTCGAATCCCACTCTCATCAATATTTTTGCACATCTCCCCAATGATTATATAATTATTTACATGAGGTACAACGAAAGGCGACGATCCTAATGATACAAAGTGCGATTCGAAAATGAATGCAAGAAGCCCATTTATTTTTCGGTAACAGATAGCTCAATCAAGTCAAAGTTTCTGTGATACTGAAATGCACATGGTCCCCCTCGCCCAGTGTAAGCCTGACCGGCAGACGGGGATCAATGCGCACAGGAGCGCTTGATCCAACGAAAAAGTCTCCACGACTGAAATTCCTAGTGATAGCAGCTGCTTCTTCTTCTGTGAGATTACGTGGCCGCTTGTTAGGGCGAAATGTGGATGAAGAGGCGCCAGTAAATGCGCCATTGTAATCATAATATTGATGTTGGCTGAGGGTAGGCGCTCCATGGACATATCCCAGGGGTGCCTGAGCAAATGTAGATACACCAGGAGCTAGAAGAGTACAAGATCGTGAATAAGACGCCTACGTTTCAGCTGGATCAAATAATTACTTTGATGCGACTGATTTTGGTCGCTTTCGGGATCTGGATATGCGCATGTTGCGCCGATGCCTCGTTTTAAGCAGCTCTAATAGGAGGTACATCATCAAAGAACGAATCTTCTAGTTCGAGATCTGTACTGACTTGGCACGGTAGCACCTCGCTACAACGAGTTTTACCGGTATGACATGCAGTACATGCTCGTCTTACTGAAGGGGCTTTTGCTGTAGATTAAATAGATATATGAGATCGTCGAGGATTATTGCAGGGAGCTCACCTTTGCGAGTTGCTGTTGAATCGTTGACTGGGGATGGGCCATTGGAAGTATGTTGTTGTTGCTGTTGAGGGTCGGTTGGATGTTGATGAAAAGGTTGATGTAGTTGTTGTGCGTCCATGGCCGACGCCGCGTCATGCGCCGGTGTAGATGCCTCACTAAGAGCCGACATGGGTGTAGCGGAGCGGTAAGCTTCCGACGCTGTTCGGTGAAGCGGGAATATAAGTAATTCATCGGAGCGGATATGCCTATTTAATTCATATTTATCTCCATTTATGCCTATTTGTACATCCGGTACCTCCCGCCACTCCGGCCATGCCGTAACTCCGCATACCGGTAATCGTCTTTCATTCCGGGTCGGCTTCAGTTCTTGCCTGCACCCACCATGTCTTCCCAATCTCCGTCTCAGCCACCTCCCTTCTCCGATTTCGAGTATGTATTTGATCCCGCTCTCGCAGGCCTCTCACCTCCCCTTCTTCCCATCCCATCATCTGCAGACCTCTTTTCTCCATCTGAAACAACTGATCTGCTAGGTTTCTTGGACAACTTTAATTGGGATTTCGAAGCAGATCCCGCTCTCACCGCGCCCTATCATATACCACAAAGCGCGCGTAATATGGATAATTTGGGAGAAGTTGTGTCTCCGATACTCCCAGAACAACCCGAGATCCCATCAGATACATCCAATGCCAGACCTTCATCTTCTTCATCCGCAACTTCATCATCTCCCTCGAAACAAGACTCCACCGGCACGAAGCGCAAGAGAACTTCCGCAGCCTCGTGCCAGACGGGGAGAGCAAAAGTTCTCCTCTCAACCCCCCAGAAAAGACTCAATCATATCATGTCGGAGCAGAAGCGCCGCAATGCCATTCGTGAGGGATACGCCCAGTTGATATCCCTTCTCGCCCCAGCGGGTGCACAGGCTATTGATATGCCTACTAGGGGTAGACCAAAGGGCAGCGGGAGCAGGGGCAAGGGTCACAGTAAAGGCAAGAGCGGAGTACTCTTTCGAGCAGTCGAATATTGCCGGTGGCTTGAGGAAGGGAGGGATGCTTTGTTGGATGAAGTGCTTCGTCTGGAATCTGCCGCAGGCATTGTCTACCCGTCTCGGTAGTAACGAGTGACTTGGTTTCCGAAACTGTAGTGAGTAATTCGGTCTCTATGCGTCCGGATCTCATCAGTCTTCTAGAACATGGGGAAAATATTCCCCTTATCCACTGCCGAATCAGGGCTACAAAGCCCTGACGGCTCCTTGTAAAGCATATCCGCAAATTCCCTATTTTTCCCCGGAGCTGCAGCTATCTATATTGTATGCTTGGTCGAAATCTTCGACGTATACCGAGAATTGTATTGTATTTTTTTCATAATTTTTATCATGCGTTTCGATGTACTGGCACACAAATACACCCAGTTTCTGTTTTTTAGGATCCTCACATTGAATTGCGAGGCTGTCCTGCTATCGCATCCCACCTTTAGGCCGACATGAATCAAACACAAACTTGCCTTTCAATAGCATGGTTTCAGGGTATAATAACAGCGGCTTCAATCGAGATCCCCTCGATACCAGCGTCTACAAGTGGTGCGTTAATGTTCTGAAATGGGATAATATTTCTTCGGGGTATTATCTGACCGACTGATATTGTTTGGCACCGCAGTCTTTCCCATCTCGCGACCGATTCATCGACCGGCTGAATATTGAAAGGCGACATTACGGACAGAATTCTCAACAACTATTCGCCTTGGGCCATGTGTTTAGGCGGGTACGTACCAAATGGGATCGCGTAATCTTCAGCGCTGACTCGGACTATATGTATCAGCATATCTGTTTGGGCCAGATGATAGCAGCCTAGAGTGGAAAGAAGGACGCTGTGAGGGACGCCGTTGTCCACAAACGTGCATCTCGGGGAGCCGGAGGAACCGAACAGGTCGGGTTAACCCTAAATCCGTTTAAGTTGAGGGTGGGGATCCAGGATGAGGATTTTATTAAGCTTAATATCGGCCACGAGGTACGTCCTACTCACATGTGGCCTCGCAAGCATTTGTGATCTGCAACAACGGTGCTCCTCCCGCTAACTAGGTTTATCCATTCATAGCGTTATTGTGTTTCGCACAGTAATAACACGGTCTCGAAGTTGCATATGACGCATTTATCGTACGTATTAGGCTACTGTGCGCTTAAGATGAATCGCTTGGCCCATTAACATGTCTGTATGATACTACAAGTACACTGGGAAGACTATTTCAGTGCGTCGACCTACAAAGGCGTCGAGAAGACCAATAGAACAAATATCAGGTAAACAAAACTCTTTTACAGTACACTCCTATGCCACTTGTCTTCAACACCGTCAGCCATCGTCAAGTACGGCATCAAGTCACTCGTCAAAAACTCGCTTGGCCATTGCTGCCTGACTTGGTCCATGAGATACTTCGTAGCAATTCTCAAGTGATCATCCTTGACGCTTGGAGCGATCTTCTGGACGCCGGGTGCTTGCTCTGCGATGATGCGGTCGACATACGGCGCGGTAATCTGCTCGCCAGTGTCAAGACGTGAACCGTACTTCACCCACTGCCAGAGTTGTACACGTGCGATCTCAGCAGTAGCAGCGTCCTCCATTAAGTAGCTGACAGGAATACAGCCATTGCCGCCGATCCAAGCTCCGCAATAGGCGAGAGCCACGGAGATATTGGAGCGAATCCCGTCCTCGGTAATCTTTCCAGGAACATTGGAGCTCAGCAAGTCTGCGGCAGCGACTTTCACATCCTCACGTCGGACATGATACTACAACGCGTGGATGGTCAGCATCACGGGTACAAAAATAACGCGGATGCAAACCTGGTTAGGACCCAGCATATTTTCGTCAAACACCTTGCGAGCGATTTGGTTGATCAGGGGGTGTGCAATCCAAGTTCCATCATGGCCGGCCGTGACCTCGCGAAGCTTGTCTGCTCGGACTTTCTCCATTGCCACCTCGTTGGCTTTAGGGTCATCTTTGATAGGAATTTGTGCAGACATGCCGCCCATGGCAGCAACCTTTCTCCTACGAACACGTGTGAGTAATATGATAACGCGCAGAAAATAGACTTACCTATGGCACGTTTGAATCAGAAGACGCACATAGGCATCCATGAAAGGCACGGTCATAGTGACGTCCTTCCTGTCTGGTAACACGGCACTTCTGTCAGCCCTCCGCTTCTTGATTGCGCTAAATATGTAGTCCCATCTGACAATACACGTGAGTGAGCAAACTAACCATTCGCAACAAACCCATTTATGTTTCCCTCACCTTCCACAATTGAGGCCGGCGGAGTGATTTCTGAGCTCGAAGAGGATTTCTTCCATCTGGAATGCTGCGGGAAGCGTCTCGATGAGGACGGTTGCTCTGATTGTGTTGTGAGGTATTCCAATGTAGGATTGGGAAAAGACGAAGACGTCATTCCACAGACGGGCCTCGAGATAGTGCTCCATCTTGGGAAGATAAAAGTAGGGGCCGGAGCCACGCTTTAAGAGCTCATGAGCATTAGTGTAGAAGTAGAGCCCAAAGTCGAAGAGGGACCCCGAAATAGGGGCGTTGTCGACCGTGACACGCGTCTCATCCAGGTGCCAGCCCCTAGGTCTACACAAAATATATACAACTGAAGAGCTAGCATGAACGATATCAAACATACCGGACGAGGAGCACAGCGGGGTTCTGAGATAACTTATATTGCTTGCCGTTGGATGTAAAGTCGATCTGTCGGTTAATTGCATCCCGCAAGTTGACTTGACCAATAATCATGTTTGCGAATGTAGGAGCACTCGAGTCTGAAACATTGTATTAACACAATTGTTAGCATCGTGAATGACCCGCGTACCTTCGAAATCTGCCATGAAAGTTTTTGCACCACTGTTCAGAGCATTGATGACCATCTTCCTGTCAGTGGGACCAGTGATCTCAACGCGTCTGTCGGCGAGGCCAGGTCCAGGGGGTGCGCAGTGCCATGAAGGTTCAGCACGGATGTGAGCAGTTTCAGAAGGAAAGTCAAGAGGTACTCCTGAGTCGAACCTGCGCTGTGCATCGTCGCGCGCGGCTAGGAGGCTCTGTCTTGTAGACTCAAAGGTTCTGTGAAGTGCAGCGAGAAATGCAATTGCCCCATCGGTAAGGATTTCAGACTGGGCGTCCTGAGCGACCTTTGTGTGAATTTGAACGCCTGCAACCATGATGATTGGGGACTGAATAGGGAGTGATAAGTAAGGAGCAAGATTAGTAGGGAGCGTATTAAGTAGTAGGTCTCGGGACTCCGACATACCGCTCTAGTGTTTCCGCGAGCATGTGTTTTTGACCTAATATCGACCTATCGTTTTTCGGGCGTCCATCGCATGCCCGCATTTCGGAAATATACGTCATCGAGTCACTTTGCGCCCACCGCATCCTCCGTTCCCGTTCCCGTTTCTCAATTTTCCTAGCGTTGGCCAGCGCTGGCCGTGCTCCTGCAGGGACAGTCAATCTTCGCATACGCACTACTATGCGACATATCCTCGTCGATCTCGCGTCTCTGGATGAATCATGTAGTAAGTGGAGGCATAGACCGCTGTCCATTTTCATGCTGGCAGCAGTTCAAGGGATCTCGCGTACATGTATTTCTGGCACACAAATGTACGTAAGAGATTAACCGAGTCAAAAGTAACAAGATGAGCTGGGTCACGCACTTCCAACCTAGAATGCGCAATCACCACCTCGAGGTTCGCCGAAGAACTACTGGTGATTTTGTGAGTCCAGTACTGTAAACGCAGGCTTCAGGGGTCAACTGGAGATGTAGCGCCACGACGGGAGAAGCGCTAGGGCAATGGCCCGACTATCCGAAATCTAATGAATCCGTGATCATAACTAAAATCTAGCCTCGACCCATAATGATACAATAGTGAGCTGGAACGAAGGAACAACGGTGAGATAGGAACCCAATGATATCGTAGCACACAATATTACTTCCGTAGAAGCTACAGGGAAATACACTAAAACGTGAACACAAAACAATTCAGTAAACAAAATGGACATAAATTATCCCCAGTCAACTTCCAGTTCGTGCGCTAGCCAGTCGTCGTCTTCATCGTCTCCATCGTCAGCATATTCATCGTCCTCAGCACCTTCCTCGAAACTCATGAAAGGTGTTGATAGCAATGGCGATGGTCTACGGCTGTGATCCGAGAGCGACTCGGTATCTACCAACTCATCAGCAGTGACAGCCTCTTTCAGTTTGGATGTTCCACTTCGACTTGCGGCTAGTTTCTTGCGCTTGGCAAGGGGAGAACGGAGGACATCGCCCTGTCGGTTGCCGACCCCGTTAGTCCCACCGTCCGAGGGTGTGACACTTCGTAGCCTTTTGCGTTTCAGTCGAGGAGTAGTATTTGGACTACTGTAGGAAGGTTGGGGTTAAACCGGCAATTGTAAGGGCGGGATTCGAACCTTAGTTGACTTGGAGTGTCATCAGACATGGCATCGTCGTTATCAGAAAATACACTTCTCGCACTACTCCTCTCACTTATCGCATCATCTTCGTCGTCGCTCTCGTTCATAGCAGCTTCAACTTCATCATTGATGTCGTTCCAATCGATGTCGTGAAGCTCCAAGGACGTGCTCCCTGCTGGGGCAGGTTCCACGTCCCAATCGTCTGCGTCGGGCTCCGGATCTGAAGAAATCTGGTGTGGGTCGAGGATCGGACTAGAACTGGGAGCGGCGGCTGACGGGTCATCCAGTAAATATGGAATCTCATCTTGTCGACGCCACAGTGCTATTGAGTCCGTGAACCAAGATAACCACACAATCTTGATTCCACCTCGCTTCCGTGCGGCATCTACCTTGACTGTGCCATGCTATATAATAGAAGACACATGAGCTAGGGTCATATGAAAGATAGAGAGCGAGCGACCTTGGCGGCGACAACGTGGGTGATTCGGCTGGATAGCTCAGTGTAGCATTGTGCTCCAAACATGTGAGCTATTTTCCAGATCTCAGTTGTTTCGGGCTTTGTATCAAGAGGTATCACACTGGAAAATAATATATGTACCCCATGCAGAGTATCCATGCGCATTTGCGGAATAATTTTCTGTGGCACAATTGATTGACATTGCATGAGAGATATAAATCACTTACTGTCACGTCGTGGGCTTTAGACCGCGTCAGAGTGGGTCGTCGTTTCTTACCTCGGTCTTCTGGTGTTCTGTTGTCATATGAGGAAAAGAAGCGACGATGGACTTCCCCAAGTAGCTGTAATAGATGAGTCAATGCTACACTTTACAATGGGCGAAATACACACATAGCCAACCCGTTGAAGCTCGACATCGTCGTTTTTCAATAATGCCTTTCGTTGAACTTTCTCTACCTTGGGGCTTTCCGCTGCTTTCATATCGCTCTTGGGATGCTTGGGTGATGGATCCCCGGGTGGTGTAGTCGATCCAGTGCCGTCAGACTCCAGCAAAGCCTCTTGCTTCTTGGCTAACGGACGCTCTTCGACTTGGGCTTCGAGAGCCATGGAATTTTGTGTTAGCATCGCCTTCGATTCCATCTCTGCTTTTTCGCGTTCTTCAGGTGTTGATGGTTCTAGCGACGAGGCTTCGGTGTCAGAAACAGGAGGTGAGGGTGGCTTGGCTAGTCGGTCCGATCAGCACGAGTTTATGAAGATCCTATCTAAAAAAAGACTCGCCAAGAGATGGAGATGGGACTGCGGGCGCAAGAAGCTCGACTTTAGGCAGGAAGGCAGAATTAATATCTCCTATGCCAACGAAAAAATCGTCTTGAGAAAGAAAGTTAGTCCGTGGGTTTTAAGTGACGATAGAACAACAACGGCACGAACATGGGATAACTTTGATAAGATTTGGACTCCACTCCCAAACGTCTGCACGATCATCAATGATAACAACCATGGATGTATCACAGGGAAATAGACGTTGAAGGCTTTTCTGGGTGAGACCTTGAATGGTGTTTAGCTGCAGAATCACTATCAGATAAAGTTACTCACTCCCGCTTTCATCTCTACTGAGGATCCTTCCTCCAAATATTTTACCATCAGGGTCAATGGCAGCACAAACCTCTTCTGCATAGGCTCGAGTACCCATAGTGTATACATGCATCTCATACTTTGTCGATATATTTCGAAAAAAATCCTGGGTTCCAGGTCTTGTAGAAATAAGCTAGCCACTCATGACGATGATGAAGTAAAACCATACGCACCGAGGTTTGATGTAATACATGCATCCTTCATTCTCGATTAGTTTCTGCTTTCCCTTTCCTTTGTGCCCGCCTCTTGGAACTGAAAGCATTCCAAATGATTCTGGACCCAAACGAAACTTTCGTACATCCTGCAAAGCTTCCCAGTTTGGATTGCATTCGTCTTCAGCATCGGACGCCGTGTCGTCCGAGTCATCGTCATCAGGTTCGTCTTGTGGAGTAGTGGATCTCTTTTTAGTTTGTCTGGCCTCCCATGCCTCGCCTTCTGCGATCCACTCGCCCACAGTCGGGTCGACCGTCGCATGCACTATGGTCTGGTCAAGATCGACGATGAGAGAGAGTTTCCTTGACTTGAGTAAGTGGTCTGCTGTTTCCTTCTCTATCCTCCTGGCTTCCTCCAAAGAAACCGTTGGTCCGAAGGCGGAATGCGTCATTTGGATAGATGCGCGCGACGCATCAGAGAATCCTGTATAATCGAATCTGAACGCGTGTCAATAGATTTCAAGTCACCTAGTAATACACGCACTCTGTCATATCCTTCCCGCACAACCCACAGAGTCCACCAATCTGAACTCCATGCTTGCATGGTTCCGTGATGCATATAATAGGCCTCTGTTTTGCTTTCTGAGCAGAGATGGAGTCGCCAAGCTTGACCTTCCAGGATTCCACAGCTCCTTCAATTGAGCAGTCCCATGTGCCAAAACGAATTTCTGGCTTTGAGCCTATTGCAGGAGATGAATACAAGAAAGAGTAGGTCAATAGCCGGGTCCCGCGTTGCACAGCTGCACCAAGCTGGACATCGAGAGAAGTGACTTTTACAGGATACGGTAGCGTCGGTGGCAAGAATATATCTGTCGGACTTGACATTTAGCTGTCAGAGAGCCGAGTGTAAAGTTGATGTCGAGTGTAGGCTTGAGTGATGACTTCGATGATGTACGAGACTAGTCTTGGGTGACTTTGTTGAACCGGATTCCCTATTGAGTAACTTTGACCTTTCCGTTATATAGTAACTAACTGGCAGTGGCACAAACGTCCACAGTGACACCAGGTCCACAGATGTCGACTCCGCTCTTGTTCTCCACAATTGAGGTCACGAGACAAGCATTTTATAGGACAGCGCTATCGTACGCGATTGTCAATCTGAAGCCAATCGTGCCAGGACGTGGGTCTAGTCCGTGGTACGATGTTTTAATCTCAAGCTTATGAGCCTGATTTTTAGACGTGCTCGTAATCCCCAATCGACCCGTACCGCGCTTGACGGATCTCACTACACCAGAATTAACATCCCTCATCGCTTCTGTCCAAAATGTTGGCCGAGTGGTCGAGCGTGCGTATGGTGGAGACGCATTGACTGTGGCATGCCAGGTATAATCACTGGCGGACGAACATAGGACTCGCTATTGACCTATACGATCTAGGACGGAAAGGCTGCGGGACAGTCTATACCTCACGTTCACTTCCATATCCTACCTCGGAAATTTCACGGAGACTACTTTTCGCACAGAATGGATGATATATATCCTGCGTTAGAGCGGTCGGATACAGACTTGCCCCGAGACTTCGGAAATCTCAAAGTGTCTAGCACTACAGTACAAATTGATCACCCATTCAAGGTCGATGCGGATGAGGACAGAGTACCGCGGACGCTGGAGGACATGGAACAGGAGGCGACATGGCTGAGAGGTTTCTTTACGGGAGAATGTCGAGATACCGACGCAGTGTCATGATAATGCCACACGCATCTAGAAGGCTGAAACACAATTTAATCGCAACATACATTAAATCTAAGCGTCTAGAGGAAGGTGTGTCTATCTTGGCCTAAATCGTATCATTCCAGACATTCCATGCAATATTGTGACCGCAACCCTCTACGTGCTTTCCTGAAATGCCTGGACCTGCAAGACATAATACAGGCGGGGCCAGACTTTCGTTATCATCCTGTGCGGAGTGGAATGCGTTCTCGCCCTCTATAGCTTCTAAGCCATCATATCCGCCACCGCTGGCATCAGCGGTAATGCGCATCATCCGTATGCCATTTGTCCATGATGCGTAAAGCCTGGATTTAACGGCCGCAAGCTGCACCAGGCCTTCATTCCAGCCCTTTTCGAACTCCTCACGAATAGTCTGATGTTGAACGTCGGTGATAGATGATGCAGATGTGCACAGGGAGAGCAGCGTCGGTGACGATGGAACGACGCGTACCTTAGGAATAACTATTCCAGCAGGTATATGGATGATATCTGGCTCTGACGCGGTAGGTTCTTCCCTAAGCGAGATAGTAGCTGTGGCAAGACCACGACGACCTGGTCTAATACGTCTTGCAGCGGGCTGTGGCATACCTGCTGGTGTAGTGACTGTGGCTGCATTATGCTGTAACCAAGTTTTCAACTCTTTTTCCCGTGCTTTCGCTCGTCTGACGGTTGCAGTTGCACATATCTTTCCGATGTTATTCCATTCCGTCGCCTGCGATTGGTCCCGCGCAACGCTGCACCCATCGAGAATCATATGTTGAAGACCGTGAAATCGAATGAGCATCCCCTCCATATCCGATGCGAGAATATTACATGTGGACAGGTCAAGAAGGCGTAATGCGGGGACAGAGGACGGGATGCTGCTGATGAACCGGGACACTTGACGAGATGGTATACGGAGACGCAGGTGCATCAATGAGCTGATGTATTCTGAGCCTAGTAGGACAGATATTGGCTCGAGTCGAAAGAAGACAAGTGGTTGTGCAAAATGCTTCGCACTTGGTGTCAATGGTTCGGAAGGATCCTGGACGATAGATAGAGTTGGCAACTGGTAGGAGGGCCAACGGGAAAGTGCAGTCAGGGTAGTGTCGAAATAAGCTCCCTGACAAGTACATATTTGAGTGAAAAGTATGACATTCACGCGGGGTATTACCTTGAGAAATTGATAATATGTGGCTTTCTTGACACTTTATCACAAACATGTGTCAGGAGGGATAAACGAAAGGAGTAAGCAATTTGACACTCACTAGGGGCGAAAACGTAAAGAGAGAAAACACAGGTTGTCTCTTGGCTTATGAAATATCTCCTCCAGGTGCTCTGGCGCAAAATTAGGTCCCACGAAGAGAAGGAGAGAGGATATTCGAGGAAGGATCCCCAGTAGATTGACGATGACATCAGCATCGACAGTCCATGTCACTATACCGAAGTCTTTGACCCAGTTTCTCTCGTCAGTGGCATTGCGCAAGCGACTATACAGTTGAACGGCTTGCTGCGCATGCTTGAGGCGTATGCGCTCGAATAAATGATGGAGAGGCACAGGCGATCTGGGTATCGCTCTTGTCAGGGCAAGGACATCTTGTTGGAACGAGTCTGCTGGTAGGTGACTGATGATTGCACTATACAGCTCTGCAGGAAGTCCATCCAGCATCACCGCAGAGGCCGCAGAAGGCAAGCTAGCGGCACTAGTAGTGGCAACGGCTGCCGTGGAGTGTGAGACTTTGTGGGACATGTACTGTCAGAGTTAAAGTCAGCGACAGAGAACACGAAAAGCTTGCAGTATACCTAGTCAAGATTTGCGAGTCGAGTTTTCCTATGACGAGTGCTCAGTGAGAAGTGAAACCACTTATATACCATACAGTTAACGCATAGCGATAACAAAGGTGTTGTAGTCAAAGGGTCTTAGTAGGCGTTGTGGTTGAAAGGTTAAGCTAGCATGTCGACAGTCGACTATCATGAAGATTTTGGCGGGTTACCGTGGCGGAGACAAAGTCGTCTAGTACAATATGGCGTGACACGCAAATTCAAAACAAAAGAAACAGAAGACATCATCAAGGGCGTGTAGATGATGTGACTTTTACAATATTTGTGATTGTGACGAAGCTACGGAGTCTCACATCATCAAGCTTCCAACGAGACTTCCCTCCAGCCAGGCTAACGTCCCTTCAGCACCTCCAATCAATAAGTCAACTCCTTCAGCAACCGTCTTTCTAGTGTCTTCCTTGTCTCCCCAACGCACCCGTGGGGTCCAAGCAACCAAATGTGCTCCAACATGTGCAATCGCAACCCTCGCGAGCGCTTCATCAGGCCTGGCACTTCCTCCTCTATAAGCCAAGAGGAAAGATCTCAAGATTGTGGACGTCTCCTCGTGGCGGCTCGGATAAAACCGCTGAAGCAGCCGCATCTCCGCGCAAAACTGACCAATGTCTAGCCCTCGAAGACCCGCCTTCGCCAACTCCCAGTCCAACACATAAAGCCTCTCCAATCTAAGCACGCCCCCCTCTGGCTCTCTCCGAAGAGATACCATGATATTCCCAGGCCAGAAGTCTCCATGTGTCAACACCTCTGTCGTGGTACCGATTTCATTACTGCGGGTCTCCGCTAGTTTCGAGATAACGGCCAGTTTCCCCTCAGGGATGTCGAGAATGGGATCAGCCAAAGCCGCGATGTTATCTCTGCCGCTAAGCGTAGATATGAGGCGACCATATGTAACCAAAGCCGAGATCATCTTGCCCACTTCATTGTTGATGAAAATACCCATGTCGAAAGACGTGTCTTTGTTCCAGGCATGGACGCGCTCGAGGAAACGACCGATCGCAGCACCAATTTCTTCGGCGACTGTCTGTGGCAGCGCCTCGTCAATCAACAACTGTTTCAGCGTACGAGTGTCCAGTCCGCAATCGTCAATGATCATGACGTGGGCTTCTTCGTCGAAGAGATGGACGTTGGGAACGGTGACAACATCGTCATCACCGTGCAACTTGCGGACAAGTCGTAAGGCTTCCACATCAAATTTCTACCAGGTCGTTATCAGTCCAGTCACTATGTAATGCCACTCCAAAGGCAGCCTCACCTGGCGCTCTGTTGGGAGAGGCATCGTACCGCCGGATATAGCGACATACGGTGCTGCATACTTCAACACAAGTGTTTCTTTACCCTCGAATGAGTTGTTGAGGTGTATTCTGTATGTGAAGCTGGCGGAGCCTCCTGTCAGCGCGTTTATTGTATGTGATGCGAAAGGGGTATTAGACAAGTATTTTTGCACGTGAGCGATGGTGGTGAGGTCAACGTCTGCCATATTTGAGCAGATGGGTATTGCTGGGTTATAGGCCCTGCGACAACTACATGCAACCTGCCTTTTAAGCACTGTCGAAGTTATAACGTTAAGCATCCATGTTTGACTCAAGACACTCGCTGCCGGTACTAGGAGATGCGGAGTCATGCAATGTCACCTTACCGGCGTTCTCAACAATTGCCGTGTAAATATTATTTATGGGCGTCCAAATCATCAAGCATACAAGAGTACAACAATTGGATTCAGTGAAATATGAATGACAACAAGGAACGGATTCCAGAAGTTTGGTCGTGAGCACTTTCGTACAATAACTTTACAGCTTGTCGTAGTAATGGTCGACAGCTGGGATTTCGGGCTAGATATCGAGTGTCAGTCATATTGCAGGATAGCGTGCAGTCATAATTTACCTTGAGACCTTTGCGCGTACGAATGGTCCTAACGAGCTCTTCAATCTTGCTTCCCTTATCGAGAGGAGCTGATGGGTTTCATTAGTACTGGTCTTCACACTTCACACATGCAATAACGCACATCCGTTCATGATCTCCCAGTGGTCGAACACACACTGGGGGAAGGCTTGACCAGCTGTTTGTGAACGGAGATCACTGTTGAAGCCGAAGGACTCATTGACGGGAAGGTACGCCTTGACGGTGAACATGGGCGTTCCCGGCCTCTGCTCTTCGCTGAAGACCTGACCACGACGCCTGTTCAACACGCTGTAAATACCGCCGATGGCATTCTCAGGACATTGGATCTCGACTGTGAATGGTGTTAATACCCTGTAAAATTACGAGGCGAGCAGGACGTACCGAGATACACTGGCTCCTGAAGACCAGGGGTAGCAAGCAAACATGCAGCGTAGCAGACACGACGGCACGTAGGAATGATTTGTCCACCGCCACGATGGATAGCATCAGCGTGCAGCTGATATCTTCGCATAAGAAGGTGAAATACAAGTGGGTATCAATTGGACTTACAGTGACATCGAGAATATTGAAGCGGATACCACGCATGTGCTCCTCAGCACAGACACCTTCCTTGGTTGCCCACTGGAAGGCAGCGACGCAAGAGTCCTTGATTTCGTTGAGGTACTGCACACCCTTGGTGACATCGACAAGCAAGTTGGGGCCAGTAGTATCGGGACCGAAACACCAGATCTTCCTTGCATCAGTGACATCCCAAGAGAAGTCATCAGCGAGGATACGAGCACGGGCTTTGTAATCGTCACGGGAGTTCACAGTACCAGCCTCGATAGCCTTGGTGAGCTCCTCATCGAGAGGCATTGCCTTGGCGTAGAGACGGTTGTGTTTATTCTGCGACTTGGACAAGGCCACAATCGAGGACTCAGCCTTGACAGTCTCACAATAGCCGACGACAGGGTCGGATATCTTGAGAGGAACTCCAGCGTGGTCTTCTTGCAAATCCTACAATAAGAGTCAGACTAACGAACTTCAGCAAGCAGATAGTCATCTACCTTCAAGCAAATTTCCAAGTGCAGCTCACCGGCACCAGCGACAATGTGCTCACCGGTGTCAGCAATCCAAGCCTGGACACAAGGGTCAGACTTCGACAGACGCTTGAGACCTTCCACAAGCTTGGGCAAATCTGCAGCATTCTTGACCTCAACAGCGACCTGCACGACAGGGGACACGGAGAACTTCATGACCCTCATGTTGTGTGCAGTTTCAGAGGTGGTGAGAGTTCCGCTCTTCAGCAAGAACTGGTCAATACCAACGAGACCACAGATATTTCCGGCTGGACAATCTTCAATGGGCTCGATGTAACGACCCATCATGAGCACTGTGCGCTGGATTGACTTGATGAACAAGTCGTCCTTCTTTCCTGGCACGAAGTTGGGGCCCTGGATACGGATCTTGGGGCCAGAACGAACGGTACCGGAGAACACACGACCGAAGGCGTAGAAGCGTCCCTTATCTGAAGTGGGCACCATCTTCGAGACGTAGAGCACAAGGGGGGCCTTGGGGTCACAGTCTCTGATACCAATGGCAGACTCATCATCCATGGGACCTTCGTAGAGAGTCTCAACACGGTAGCGTTGAGCAGTGGCGGGGGAAGGAAGGTTGATGATTATCATCTCAAGGAGGGAGTCACCAGCGGGCAAGAACTTGCGCATGACGACCTTGAGGAGAGCCTTGCCCTCGAGATCTTGCTCGTCAGATGTTAGCTTAACATCGAGCTTCTCGCAAATGGGACCGATTTGATCCTTCTTGAAGTTCATGACGGCGTCGAAAATCTTGAAGATGGGCTCCAGTACGAACATGTTGAAAGAACGTTCAAGGGGTTTGCCGTCGGCATCGGAGCTCTTGGTACCCCACTTGCGAGTGGCAGGGTTGAAGAAGTTATCACCCCAAAGCTTGGCCAAAAGCTTGTCTTTAGGCACACCGAACTTTTTAGCGTAGCGACCAGCGAACTGGCGGAGGGTGAAAGCCCATCCATGAAGACCTGAACCAAAAGCAACGGTACCCTTGTCTGGGTAGACCTGGACGTCACCAAGGGCAGCGTCATGGTAAGTCGAAACAATGACGTTGACCGTTTCGATGGTACGCTGGAACGACTGGTACAAGTCCTCTTTTGAGACTTGGAGCTCAAGTAAAGCGCGGTCGACCTTGTTAATGATGACGACGGGTTTGATACGCTCCGTAAGTGCTTGACGAAGCACCGTCTCTGTCTGCACGCAAACACCTTCGATACAGTCGACGACGACGAGAGCACCGTCAGTGACACGGAGAGCAGCTGTGACTTCTGATGAGAAGTCGACGTGACCTGGTGAGTCGATCAAATTGATCAAGAACTCGGTGCCTAAAGTGGTATTTCATTAGCAAGATTTTGCGAAACTTGAATTGAAGACTTTCCTTCAGTCTTCTGCTTGATGATTTCGCAATCCTCCTTTTCCATTTGGAAGTACATCGAGATGGCTGTCGATTTAATCGTGATACCACGCTCCTTTTCATCGTCCCGAGTGTCCGTAAACCGCATGTCACCAGCTTTTGCTGCAGCAATGATACCAGCTTTTGAGACGAGGGAGTCGGTGAGGGTGGACTTTCCGTGATCGACTGCGTAAGTGATTTAAATAAGATCAATGTGCGATCATCAGCAGGATCTTGCTCACCGTGGGCAATGACGGACATGTTACGGATGTTCGTGGGCTTGTCCATGAGCCCACGAATCTGGTCTATTGTTCAAAGACTCGTCAGAAACGAGATCGGGTTTTCTTGCGCGATGATCCATGTGCTCACCTACTGTGAAGTTGCTATGATCATAAACGATGATTAGTGCATCGGAGACGTTGATCTAAGCGAATACGTACACCATCGTGTCTAGAATTTACAATGATGCAATGAGAAAAAAAGAAACAAACGGGCTCCTTTTGAATGAGTTGGATGGTGAGTCGAATGCACACCAGGGCCGTAGTCTGAGGCTCGTTGATCTCAAAAGTAAAGTTTTTGGTCTTTGGCTTATCGATCGACTTCAGGGCAGGTCACGTCACCATGCTGTGTGACCACAACCATGATATTAACAGCACAATCATCACAAGCGTAGTGCTTATGACTATGGCACTCGGGTAACCAGTTGATCGCATCCGCTTTTCTTGTTCATACTAGATGGGGTCTGTAGTTGTTTCTCTAGGCAGGATTCATCAGTGGGTTGGCTACAGAGCACCCTCAGGCTGTGACAGGCAATGAATTACGTTTCCTGATAAGGCGGCCAACTTTACCAAATCTCCAACAAGTCTTGGAGATCCGACACTCGGTGGAAACTGTTATCTCCTGGCTTTGAGTCGTACAGCACCAATATGACTCGCGACCCCAGTCAGCTCCAGTCAGCAACTGCCACACCGCCGTTGCAAGTTTTCCTCTAAATTTAGCCTATTTTTTGAAGAAAATGCTACATTTATGTACGAAAGTAGATACGTGACTGAGTACTGATTTTTATCATGTGACGAGTTCTGAGTCAAGATGCGATATGATTCTAATTGCGGAAAGATGAGTCTTGCGTTTCTGCACTCATCTTTCCTTCGATCAAGACGTCCATCTCATCGTATTGCTCTCCGTTTGCCTCTAAGAATGTCTTCCTCTTATGACGGCCCATGGACCGCACGCAAAGTGCGCGAAGAATTCTTCAACTACTTCCGCTCCAAAAACCACACTTTTGTTCCATCTTCCTCAACTGTACCCTACGATGATCCTACTCTCCTCTTCGCAAATGCTGGCATGAACCAGGTGCATTCAACTCCGTAAGATTATGCATTGAAACTCACATCCTATCAGTACAAATCCATATTCCTCGGTACTGTCGATCCCAATTCCGAACGAGGTAAGCTGAAGCGTGCATTCAACAGCCAAAAGTGCATCCGCGCGGGTGGTAAGCATAATGGTACGTGCAGGTATATTGCAAGACGACGCTTAACTTACCATTGCAAATCTAGACTTGGAGGACGTTGGCAAAGACTCCTACCACCACACATTCTTCGAGATGCTCGGAAATTGGTCATTTGGGGACTACTTCAAGGTTTGGTGCTTGTTTCAGACGGCTCGGTCTAGCCGACAGATGTTTCACAGAAAGAAGCTATCGAATTTTCATGGGATCTCTTAACGAACGTATACGGGCTGCCCAAAGACCGATTATATGTCACCTACTATGCTGGAGACCCACAAAATGGAATACCCACCGACGAGGAAGCGAAACAACACTGGCTCAGCCAGGGCATCTCGCCAGATCACGTTATCGCGTCGAAAGGAAATTTTTGGGGTAAGCCACGTTTCATCTCCAATGAACTTTGTGACTCATTTGCGCCTGCAACAGAAATGGGTGCAACCGGACCCTGTGGGCCTTGTAGGTGCGTATCCCCCATTTTTTGTCTTCATTTGTTGATCTTCCTCAGTGAAATACATTTCGACCGCATCGGTGGACGTAATGCTGCACACCTCGTCGATGGTGACGACCCAAATGTCCTTGAGATATGGAACAACGTCTTCATACAGTTCAATCGTGACGATGATGGCTCACTAAAGCCGCTCCCAAACAAGCATGTCGACACCGGCATGGGGTTCGAACGACTTGTTTCAGTCCTCCAAAACAAACTTTCAAACTACGACACTGATGTGTTCTCCCCGATCTTCACGCTATACAGGAATTAACTGGAGCAAGACCGTATAGCGGGAAATTTGGCAACGATGATGTGGATGGTATTGATACTGCATACCGTGTCGTTGCTGACCATGTACACCCGCTTTCGTTTGTGCTGAGTGATGGTGGTGTGCCCAACAACGTTGGCCGTGGTTATGTCCTTCGTCGGATCCTCCGTCGCGGTTCACGCTATGTCAGGAAGAAGCTTGGTGCACCCATTGGGTCATTTTTCTCTTCTTTGATGCCCGTTGTCGTGGAGACTATGGTCAGTGAAGCACATCTACTGCACCCACTCGACCTAATTTATACCTTGTACACCAGGGTGATATCTTCCCCGAGCTTACGAAGAAGCAAGGCGACATCAAAGAGATCCTTGACGAGGAGGAAGAGTCCTTCTCACGTACCCTTGATCGGGGCGAGAAGCTCTTTGATCAATACGCGACACGTACGAAAGATCAGGGCGCCAAGGAGCTTAACGGCGCAGATGTATGGCGGCTGTATGACACGTATGGGTTCCCCGTCGACCTCACACGGCTCATGGCGGAGGAGCTTGAGCTCGGAATCAATGAGAAGGAATTTGAGGATGCTCAAGAACACTCAAAGCTCGCAAGCAAGGGATCATTCAAAAAGGATAAGGCGGATCTTGTGAAGCTTGATGTCCACGATCTCGCTGCATTGGAGAAGAACGACGCGATACCCAAAACAGATGACTCGTCCAAATTCCGTGCGTGACTTCCTAGCCACGATTCGCCCTTACTCAACCACCTTTGCAGAGCTTGGAAACATCACTGCTACGGTAAAGGGCATTTACTACCACAAGGAATTCATGTCGTCATCAGCTAATATACCTGCGGATGCAAACTTTGGCGTGCTTCTCGACCGCACAAGCTTTTACGCAGAGGCTGGTGGCCAGGAGTATGACACTGGCAACATCGTCATCGACGGCGCCACTGATTTCGAGGTGACAAACGTCCAGGCATACAACGGCTACGTTCTCCACACCGGTTCTCTCAAATACGGTCAACTTTCCGTCGGTGATGAAGTCATCTCCTCCTATGATGAGCTCCGCCGCTGGCCGCTGCGTAGCAACCACACCGCAACGCACATCCTCAATTTCTGTCTCCGTGAGGTGCTCGGCGACCACATTGACCAGAGGGGCTCGCTTGTGGCACCAACAAAGCTTCGCTTCGACTTTTCACATAAAGCACAGATATCTCTCCCTGAGCTAGCGAAGATTGAGTCAATGAGCATTGACTGGATCAAGAAGAATGTGAAGGTATATGGCAAGGATCTGGATCTCACGACTGCGCACAAGATATCCGGGCTGCGCGCCGTCTTTGGCGAGGCATACCCAGATCCTGTGCGTGTTGTCGTGCTCGGGTACGATGTAGATGAGGTTGCGAAGGACATCGACAACCCAAAGTGGCGGAGCACGAGTGTTGAATTTTGTGGTGGTACTCATGTTGCGAAGACGGGCGATATCAAAGACTTTGTTATCACTGAGGAGTCTGGGATCGCGAAGGGAATTCGGAGGATAGTTGCTGTGACAGGCCAAGAGGCGTATGAGGCGTCACGTGTTGCCAACTCTCTGAAGGTCCGCCTTGAGCAGCTCGAATCGGCGGAAGGCAAGGAAAAGGATAGCGGCCTCAAGGCTCTCAGCGTGGTGAGCCATAAACTGTAATTTTTTTAAACTGTCGACTGATTTTTTTGCAGGAACTTGGTCAAGCCGATATATCGGTCCTTCTGAAAGCAGAGCTCAAAGACCGCCTGGCGACTCTTCGCAAGGCGCTTGACAAGCAGATCAAAGAGAAAGAAAATGCGATAAACAAGGCGGTATGGCGGTTTGCCTGTTGCTGCTGTATGTCGACTGATGCGTTTGCAGGCTGTGAATTCTCTGGTCACCTTCTTTGAGGAGACGCCTGACTCAGAGGTCTACTTTGCCATTCTCGAGGTTGATGGTAATGCAAAGGTATGTGGTAACCATCTCCCACACAAGTGGCTACATTCATTATAACGTCCAGATCTTGCAAAACGTCGTTATGCAAGGCAAGAAGCTTGGCAAAACGGTCTACGTTTTCAGTGTCGACGCAGAGGGCGGCAAGGTCGCACATGCAAATTACGTTTCCGAGTCTGCACGGTCAAGAGGCCTCGATGCTCGGACATGGGCATCTAAAGTGAGCGACATCCTCGGCGGTAAGGCTGGAGGGAAGGAGGATGGTGCCCAAGGTGTTGGGGTGAACGTCGCCCAGGTTGAAGAAGCTCTGAAGGTCGCGCGGGAGACATTTTCAAGCAAGTATAACTGAGGATCTCTCTATACAATGAACAGCCAGCTATATTCTTTGTTGTAATCTAGAAAATGCACTCTACAATGTACTAGGAGGCTCTGCTCTAAATAATATTTTTTTGTAGCACAGCCCCGAGCAAGCACAGCTGTTTAGGGGTGCACAGCCACTACTCAACAGAAGTTTCCTATTTATGTATCACCTACCGCCCTTTCTTGTCTACCCACACTCTGCGAGCTCCTTCCAAAGATTAGCGCCCCACAAACTTGTCATTAATATTTTTCAAACGCCCTTCTTGTTTCCTTATGGGCTACATTCGGCCAGCTACCCCTGGCTTCCTGATAACCCTCGTTGCCACTATCTTGTTGGCTGTCGTATCCTTCTCTGTACCCCTCATAAAGTCTGTATACTTCCTCAAGGCAAGCCTTGCCGCTGAAGGCACCAGTGGCTATATCACGTTTGGAACCTTGGGGTATTGTTCGGATATCTCTGGGAATGTTTCCTGTTCTAGTGCAACAGTGGGGTATGAGCTCAGTAAGTCAACTTCCAAACCTTGCAGGGTTCATACTGACATTTGCCCTCCCCGGCATGTGTAGACATTAATGCCTTGGTAGGCGATAATACGGCCCTCCAAATCCCCACTATAGTTGTAAAATGGCTCACGTATGCCCTCGTCCTGCATATTGTGGCATTTGGTCTCGCAGGGGTAGCCACCATTTTTGGTCTACTTGCTCACATCCGTGAAATGGCAATGACATGCTTCAGTAGCTGCATATCAGGATTTGCCGCTACTGTTGCCCTGACTGCTTTCATTTTTGACCTCGCCATCTTTTTTGTCGCCAAGTCCAGGATGAACAGTGTTTCAGGTGGCTCTGCCTCCATCGGCAACGCCGTGTGGCTTACGCTTTGTGCCTGGATTCTACTGTTCCTCAGTGGATGTTTCTATGGCGTTGGGAGGTGCTGCGTCAGAAGGCGTCCGAAGGGCGCATGGGGCGATAATGACCGTATGGGTGGGAATGCACACGCAGACCAAATGCGACTTGACGCCGTCAAAGCGGAAGCAGATAGAAAAGCAAGACAACAACAAGGCGAAATTGGTTTACCAGCATTCCATGAATACGATCCATCCCAGCCGCTGAAGGCTAGAATTTCGGGCGATGGTGTATATTTGGACGAGGAGGACGGTGTGCCGTATCGAGACAATCAGAGCGTCTCCACTGCCGGAAGAGCTGGCATGGGTTCACATGGTCGTCGCCCATCGGCAAACGGCTACGCTGGAGGAGGTTATGTGCAGGCTCCTCGCGGCACACGCGCCATTGATGAATACAACAATGCTTCTCCCTATGCGGCGCCGCCACGCCGGAAGAGTAGTACCCTCACCCAGACTACGTCTTCCAGCGCTTATCCGCCGTCATCTACGACTCACTCGATGTCGCCTCTCAATTCATTTGCTGTTCCTGGGGCTGCAATCACCACCCCAGTGCAAAACGCTTCCGGCGCTTACTATAGCGACCCGTACTCCCCGCAGGCCTATGGTCATGTGGAGGGCGGTGAGTAATAGCCCAGCAGCACTTGTTCATTTCTTACATAATTACAGCGCGCACCCCTCCGCAGCAACATGCGCCGTATAACCCTTGGGAACCGCAGCAAGCTCAGCCATCCTCCAACCCAGATTCTTACGATGCTTCGGGGTTGATAACTGCGGCTTCATATGCTACTGCATACAACTCCCAGCCTCCTCATCAGCCCGAGCAGAGTTATGCTGTCGGCACTACTAGTGTTCCGCAGCCGTCGGACCCATACTATACTTCCAACTATGTGCGGAGCTCTCCGCCGCCAACTAACTTCACTGCATATGCGGCACCTTCGAGCGCTGTTAAAGGTCCGAGGGGGCCGCCGACCCCTGTGGTGATGTCCCCTCCATCTCAGATGTACAGCGACAACCCACCGACGTATGAGGATGGTCCATCGCGAACGCCTATGCAGTGGAAGAGCTGAATATGATCTGTAGTATCTTCATGAGGATTTCATGGGGTTGATATATCTACTGCATATTTCTATCGATGGACCGTAACAGATTTGACTGTAGGACTTTATCTTTTCAATACCCCCTGTATTCTATTGCGAAACAGTGGCTTGCTTTAAAGCAATAACTTGACCTGATTATCAACAGCAAGTCATCTTCTGGGTCCTAGAGCTCATCGGCGAGTGTTCGCCTTCGCTTTATTTGCCGTTTAGGCGGTTCGTCCGTGACAAACAGGGCGAGGAAGTCGTCTGCAAGGCCAGCAGCAAGGATGCCAGTGATATCGCCGGCTGGATTGGAATATGAGCTCCCTCATTCCTAAATTCGGGAGATGGGTCATACCATTATCGTATGCTGGTGCAACCTCGACGATGTCAGCCCCACTACAAACGAGTTATCAACTGCTTGTACAAGCCCACGAACGATGTAAAGATTCTTACACAAAGTTCAGTCCAGCAAGACCTCGAAGGATTCGCTTGGTTTCTCGACCGGTCCATCCAGCAGGCTCCGGTGTACCAGCTACCTAGACATCAATAACTTCAAAGCCGCTCTAGTGAGATTGCGCTCACTTGCAGGTGCCTGACCAGGGTCTACCAGAGAGCAATCAGTACGCAATGATTAGGAATCGATGGAAACGTTAGCAGACCGATGGTGTCGATGTCAAAGCTAAGGCGGGAGCAATGAATATCAATATTGCAATCAGCGGCGCATTGCTCAAGACCCACCTCAGGTAAACAGGGGAGTTACCGATACGTTGTCTGATGTGCTTAACGATTTCATCTGTTCCAAGTTCGTCGATATCATCAGCCATAATGAGTTCAAAGCCAACTTCTTCGTCGTGTTCAATCAACTCAGGGCCCTGTGCATTCCAAGTGCGTCAGCTCGAGCCAACTTGAGACACAAGGGAGGCCCCGACCTGCAGTTTGTTCCGAATCCCTGCATGAATACTGGTGTTGGACATAAGTCCCTCCTCAAATGCCAACGTGAAGAAGGTCCCGTGCGTGACCTTGGACTGCTCGGTAATGCCTCCCAAGCTCGGCCAGGTATCGATGTGTGCATCGAAATGGATGACAGATATGGGTCCATAAACCTGATGAAGAGATCGAAGAATCGGAAGCACCTAGACATCATCGACTGTGAAATCCGGGGATGTAGTAAGTGCATCATGCTATCTCACGATGGTATGGTCTCCGCCTACCAGCATATGATCAATTCATATTTGCGAACGAGATCATGCAATGGTTCAGGGCTCACCTAATGTCAGTATACGAGGATGCTCCACTCCATCACGCGCAAGCTTTGCGGTGCGCGCAGTAGCACTTCCATTCACGGGTCGTGCCAAAAGCGTGGTATACGCAGTCTCCATTTGATCAATAGCTAACGCATTGTCATAGGGGCTGACAGGGACCTGTTAAAGCACTTTGTCAATACATTTAGACACCTATGACAGGCCAAAACTAACGTCTCCACAGTCAATTACTTCTGCGCGGGTGTACGGGTTCGTCATCCATTCCAACGCATAGCCGTCTGCAGCGAATTGACGTCTGGAGCCAGACCTAATTGCATATGGTCCGAAACGTGCCCCTGGTCTGTGAGAAGTTGCAGTGTCAAATGGCATGCCGAGAACAGCGATGTCGAAGGTTGTCGACGAATCATCCAGGCAACGTGTGTAGGGTAGGTGGGAGTAGCTCAGAGGTCCTGTGTAACTGAGGTCTGTCTGCATGCCATACTTTGCTGTCCATGGCTCCTGCTGCTTGGTTTCGAAGGCATGTTGCTGCGCATAAACAAGGGGAAGTAGCGCAAGAGGAAGGTATCTCATTGTCAAGATTTTTCTTCGACTTCAGCGTCAACTTATGAGGGGAATCAGGGTAGATCCCTGGGGCCGAGAACATTTTGTATTGTATGTTACGTACACCAAAGGTATTTCTGTGTTATCTGCTCAGCACCTGATTGGCACGTGGTGATACAGGGAACCAAAGATAGCTCGGTAAGTTACAAGGACCGTCAAAGTTCATCTCGAGACCAAGAACCAGGAAGTGCGTGTGGTGTGGGAGGCAATTGAGACATGAACATCGATAGAAAATCGTGCACAAGGTCGGCCGCCGCCGTGCCTGTGATTTCGGCTGTAAAAGAAGTGTCTCAGTCCCGGTCACAAATAGCCAGTTGTCAAACATGCCATGATCATAGACAGGAGCGACTTCCACTATATCGGCGCCACTGTTGTAATGAAAGAATGAGTTTCACGGGAGCCAATGATAGCCAGACTACCTACACGAAGTTCAATCCGGCCAGGCCACGGATGATCCGTTTGACCTCTCTGCTCGTCCAGCCTCCCGCCTCAGGAGTTCCCGCTAGGTTTCAAAGGTTCAAGTTCGTTCCAGCCATGTTAGTGGTAGGACGTACTGGCAGGTGCAAGACCAGGATCTATTTGATGTGTTACATGACGGACAAATCAAGCATGGACATTACATACCGATAACATCAATATCAAGACTATTGTCCATTCAGCAACATTCTAGCCGTGTAAAGCAGACATACCTCAAGTAGACAGGTGTGTCACCAACACGATCCCGTATGCGCTTGATGATTGCGGGAACCCCGTGATCGTCGATGTCATCGCTCGTAATAAAGTGGAATCCAACTGATTCATCATTTTCAATATCTCCCAGTCCCTGAATTCAGAGGTGTTCAATGCAGATGATAATTAAAATCAAAGCCTCATTCACCACTAATTTGCATCGAATACCAGCATGGATGCTCGAGTTCGAAACCAAGCCTTCCTCGTTGGCTACATAAAAGAAGGTTCCGTGGGTAATGCGCGACTGCTCAGACACCGTTCCCGGATATCCATTCCAGGTGTCGAGGTGCGCATCGAAGTGAATAACTGAAACCGGTCCATATACCTTGTTCAGAGCACGAAGAATTGGGAGCACAATTGTGTGGTCGCCTCCAAGGCTTCATATGACATCAGGTACTTGCTTAAAGATGTTTGAAATGGACAAACCTAACGATCCTTGGGCGCTCACGCCCGTCCTTCGCAAGTTGAGCACCGTTTGCCCAAACGGACTGGTTGGAGGCAATAGGACGATTCAAAAGAGTGGAATACGCGACTTCCATTTGGTCCATGGCAAGAACGTTATCAAATGGAATGATAGGAACCTTTGCCCTCGTAAGTTGCTCGTGTCAATTACTTGTCACTGAAAAAGGCGCACATCACCACAGTCGATTATTTTCGATCCTTGCTCGTACGGGTTATTGCCCCAAGCTAAGCTATACCCGCGAGCTTCCCTCTGTCTTCTGCTGCCTGAACGGATTGCATAGGGTCCGAAGCGAGCACCAGGGCGATAGGATGTGCCCGTATCAAAAGGCATACCTAGAACTGCTATATCAAATTGTGCGGATTCATCTTCCAGACAGCGGGAATAAGTCATGTGAGAAAATGCCAATGGCCCAGAGAAAGGTTGATCAATCTGGGGACCATATTTTGACAACCACGTCTCAGGCTGTTCGATAGTGTCGCCCAAAGGGACCTGGTGCGCGAATACGGCTTTGATAGAAACCGCGCTGATTGCAAATTGAAGGAGTCTTTTGAAAGTCATTCTGGTGACGTTGGTTTCTTGGGAAGACGACCTGTGTTAATTTGAGATCTAAGAGGCTGGCGGATTCTTATCTGGAAAATGGGACAGAGTCCGACAGTGACGAAGTCAAGTGGCATGTGCTCCGATATCGATAAGGGACTTCAGGAAAGCTCCAGGCGACATCTTCTTGACAAAGAAGATCAGGTAAAGCGAGCTATAATATATGATCAGCTGCTCAAAGAAGCACGTACAATGTACATGAGGCTTGCATGAGGCTTGGTGCCGCGAAAGACGTATCGTGCACGCGACAACTTACAAGTGAAAAAGCACGTGATTTACTGCGCGCTTGTCAGTTATTATAAGACCACATAGTACTTACTCATACCCACAGATTCCCAAGTAAACTACAAAGTTTGTACGCTCAAATCAAATGAAAGACAAGCGCCATACGAATATCGATTCCAGTCACTTCAACTGTCTCCGATGAGCGACTGACGTACGCAAGGGCAAAATCTGCCATTGACGGCGTTTTCTAGCATTATCGCCCTCTGCAGGAGCATCCCGCTGACCGATTGTCAAAACTCTGAGTCTTCTGAGAAGCTCCGGGGAGTCATCTGCTTCGCCTTCTACGCCTCGATCCTGTTCTAGAGTTTCGTCTTCGGTGAGGTCTATATCCCCACTGAAAACATCCTCAGGAGTTGCCTTCCGCTGTGCCGTGCCACCAGAGAAAAAAGAAATTGGGGTTATGACAGCGGAACTAAGGAAAGCCGATGCGTTGTCTAACAGTGACTTTGGTTTGGGCATTGGAATTGATGACAGGACGTATGTCTTTCGCATCCATGCGGTGGAAGTTTGCGCAGCTGGCGGAGGGTATGCAGGATCACACTGGAAAGATGCAGTGATATGCTGAGTTTCTCGGGAATAAGAAAAACGTGGTAGAGGATGCGAGTATTCATTTGGATATGGCTGGGAGATGGGTCGTCGATGCCGAAGTACCAAGCGGTCCGCTAGATCTACAGTAAGATTCTGCAGTATACGAAAGATGCTGACGTCGCACCTTCGACATCGATTGCATGTCCTGATGACCTCGAGCATAGAGCGCCCGACGTATCGATGAAGAATACCTGGATGGTGCACGTTTGATTCATTGGTCAACGTTAACACTGGTACTCGCACAGAAGTGACATACGTACCTGATTATTAGCATCTGGATTTCTCAAGGCTGATGCCTTGTTAGAGTTCACTTGTGCGCGGGCGGAAGGCAAACTCACTTTCAACTAAAGACTTCTCTTTCTCTGGCCAGAGTAGAATCTCCACGCTATCTTCTACATCATCTCCACCAACATCCCACAGCCTACCATTCGCAAGGTTACGAATCACGAAGTATCCTGGAGGGAATCCATAGAGCTGAGCATTGGCAGACATGGCAGTGGTCAAGGGTGGGTGGGCGCGATCACACCGGCATTCTGCCAAGCGTGCCAGAAAGGGAAAGCCCCTGGTTTCACTAGGACTGTGATGATGGGTACCACCCGTCGTCCCCATGATACACTTCTGTTATATAAGTTTCGCAGCTGCATTCTCAGCGGCTCAGCCTGAGCACTACCGCGGCGTAGGCAATTACGTCTTGGAGAAATTCTGTCTCCTTTGACCTTTGGAGCGCATCATTCTAGTGATTTTCCCACTCAGGCTGGCAGCCACCGCATTCTGTTAATGAGTAAATCAGGATAGTGAGCCGTCTACTTCCAACCCATGCAACGTGTATGATACTACAAAGTACTGCTGGGATGACACGGAACTAACAATTTAAAGCTCCGACTGTCTTCAAAAGCTTACCCGGTCCCCACCAATTCATTCATACGGTAGGTCATCCAAATTACTTGACGTTAACTTCAATACAAAGTACTATGGATACCGGGGTTGAACGTTCAACGTCAGTAACAGGCCATTCATATAGGATATTCTCATCCTACAGATAGGTTCAGCCAGCAAATTCAATATGCAAGTCAAGCAGCTTCTGCGACTTTCGGAGGCATATATAACCGCGACACCAAGGACTGTACCATTCCTTATTCCAGCGTCAAATGGCCTCTGACACCACCGGCACCCTCAACTACTTCCTCTCTCTACCTGATGGCTCTCCGAGTCGGCCGTACCTCGATATGAATAGCGGGAAGCGGGTCCGCAATTGGGTTGACGACCCTCATGACATGCATATTGAGAATGTGCGCGGAAAGGAGGAACTTTACAGGCTTGACAATGCCGGGTTTCAGTATGGACGAGAAGCAGCAAAGCATACCAGCTTCTTGAGCGACGTCGAGATTAAGCTCGAATACTATCCTGAATGCATCGACATCATCAAGAGAGCTACGGGAGCAAGTAATATTGTTGTCTTTGATCATAGTATGTACCACCAATTTGAAACAACACCTTGATCTCTAATTCATATGATAGCTATTCGTCGCCATCGCCTAGGCGAATATGATACTAGCGAGCAGAAACGTCTACCAGTTCCACTGGTCCATGTAGACCAGACGACGGCATCCTCCATTGCTCGCGTTCATATGCATCTCCCACCAACAGAAGTTCCTTCTCTCCTTCGCAAACGCTTCCAAATAGTTAACCTCTGGCGTCCTATATCGCATGCAGCTGTAGACTGCCCGCTTGCAATATGTGACTACCGGAGCGTCGATGAAAAAATTGACTTAGTGCCCCTCGCTCACATATACCCTGACCAAGAGGGTAACTCCCGGCCCAGAGAGTCATATATACTCAAGTACAACCCAAACCACCAGTGGAAATACATGAGAGCAATGACTCCTGAAGAATTTGTTATTTTTAAAATGTAAGTGGATTAGCCTGGTGGTGCTTTTGATCGTGCTAAGGATCTCAGCTTTGACTCAGTGCAAGATGGTAGTGTCGCAAGATTCGTCCCTCACACTGCCTTCCAAGACCCGAACGCTGAAGAGGGAACGCCGCCCCGTGAGTCCATCGAGCTGAGGTTTCTGGTATTGTATGATTAGAGGGCATTTTTACAAATCATACCGCGTTCTGCTGTGTCAGTATTGCAGTGGCTCCAAGGCGAACATGGTGTGTGATCCGAAAATGGACGAGGCATTATTGTTCCTGGACATTAATGCAATGTCAGACTCGGAGGAGTAATAGATGACGAGCACTAGTACTAAAATCATTGAATAGAATTTACCTGAAATTTGATTGTTTTTGCAATGGTTGAATTGGATCGAATGGGTGACTTGTGATTTTGTATTGGGATTAATTAGGGTCAACTAGGGAGGGGGACCTCAACAATCCGCGTGATTTGTATCATTTTGCGTCAAATTGGGCTTCACCAATTTCCCTAATGCCAGTCTACCATTAGCTACATGTGTTGCAGTTGTACTTCACTGATTCTACTCTTCATGGTCATGTCGCACATTCCCCGTGAAATCCAAGCTCTCATCATGACTGCCATTGACACACAACCTGGCCTGCGCACATCCTCTAGAGTTCAAGGCATCTCTGATCTGGCGTTGAATGTCTTTCGTGTACTTTTCAGCGGAGCTGCAATGGAATAAATGAGCATCTCTGAAATTGCAACGTGCATATAGTCGCAGGAGAGACCGACTACTGTAAACGCGATACAATGACTGATTGTACAACATATAAATATCCAAGTAAAGGTATGAATAATATTACAGGTGTTACACTGTCCTCGGTGTCCTCTAGTCATTCTCTTCGCTATCAAACGCACCAGGGACTCGCAACGTTCGTCTGGTACGCGTAGCCCGTTCACCGCGCTCTATGTTTTGCTTTTCCATCCAATCCTCCAGACCGTATGACATCTTAGAAAGACCTCTCCATTCATGACGCGCAACAACGCTCTTCGACAATGAATGACCCCCATCCCAACCAGCGCTCATCATCATTGGTTCCTATTACAATCCTTATCAGCGAAATTGATAAAGGGGGAAAAGATGAGCTGACATTGCCGTTCCAGCTGACATCTCGTACGCAAACTGTGTTACGGGTGCTATTGGGGAGTATGCACTCCTCCGCGGAAGGATCAAATGTCATAGCCGACGTCTTCGAGCGATCAAGAATCTGGACTATGCGTCCGTCAAGTGACCATATCTAGGGGTAAAACGTGTTAGATGTAATGAAATCGATTGTAATGGGACCCTAACGTGTATTTTCCCATCTGCCGAACCAGAGTAAATGTATTGTCCACCTGTTGTCTCAGCCGGGCTAAAGTGACATCGGATAAGTGTGCGCAAGACAGCATGGCCTCTGTAGGTCATAACACTACAGTCACGTGGGTGTGCAGCACGTTTTGGTTTCGGATAATGACCATAACTTAACAAGAAAGTTTAGCTTCATTTCACTCAAGCCGAGACCTGAGTCAACGCACCGATAATCAAATCCACGTAGCCTGAAGTCACGGTCAGCACCATTGTCAAAGTCCTCGCTGCTGCACATCTTCCGCAAATCCCATAATCGTAGTGCCTGATCCTTGCCGTTCGAGATTATATAACGACCATCACCCTTCGCTGAGACGTTGGTGATACCTTCTGTATGTCCCACCAAGACTCCTGAAGGTTTCTGTGATGCACCTAATGAACGTCGGTCCCTTTTGCTCGTATTAGTAGAGGAAAGGACGATGAACCTGCGCAGAACTCACCAAACCTTCAAAAATGTATCATCAGAGGCACTAATTAGCACATTTCCCGACGCAGTGTCAGCCCAACAGCAGCTGTTCACATCATCTTCGTGTGCAATAATCTTGACTGTCCTACGGTCAGCCAAGAGGTCATAAACTGAGGTGGAGCGGCTATGAGAAATCAAAGCTCAAAAATAAAACAAAGTCTCTACCAAATATTTGACCGCTGCCACCAGCTACGACCTCATTTCCATCTGCAGAGAACCTACAGCTCCAGATACCAAACGAGTCTTCATCCCAGCCCCAGTGTGCGCGAGCTCGCTGACGTTGATTAGGATCCTGAAAACTGATGGGAGTCTGAGTGACTGATGAGTCAAGTGTGCTTGTCATGTATACGATGGGTGACTAATTTCTGTTAAACGAGATTGACGTTACAGAGCCATTCCACTTACAATAGACGAGTAAATCATTCTATGACAACGTGAGCATGGTTTGAAGGAAATATACAAATGCTTGCCTTTCGTTGTCTGGACTCAAGTGAGAATCTGTAATTGTCCAACGACCGGTACACCCCTGTATAGTCTTCAATATCTTGAGGGTTGTGTCATGATTGCGGTCGCTATCATCCCAAACGCCTGTAGCGCTGCGCCGTAGGTTCCTTTGTCGCTTCATGTATGGCGAAGGAGGCGAAGTCATGTCATAAATGTGAAGGCGAAAATCTTGACAGAATTATGAATTGCTGTCCCGCAGGAGCAGTATATCACACACCTTGACAGCAGGTGTAGTAGAACGAAGAATCTGTCGAGCGACATCAAGTGATGAACCAGGAAGGAAAGGAGTAGATGTTGACCTTTCGAGAATTGTCCACAGTAAACATTTGCGGCGTAGGACGCAACGGCAGTTCCGTTCGTGTTCGGGATAAGTTCCTGTACACAATGAATCCAGGAAATCGCATGAAATACGAGAAAGCAACATACGCTAGTCATATTCTCTCTAGACAGTGCTCCTCGGGGTCGCGAGGGCTGATCGAGAATCATTTGCGAGATGTTCCTCTTGTTTCTCCTGCTCCTGATCTTCGAACTCACAGAACCAAATTCTCCTCCCATGAGTAGCTCGACCCCTGGCTGCTGAGGTTCCTTGTGTGGAGGGAACCACGGCTGGTGCCATTCTCCTACATTCTCAATTTCGTCGTCGTCGTCATCATCTTCATAATCAGTAGGAGACTCCACAGAACGTGAATTCAGTAAACGTTGCAAGTCTTGGATACTGACAGTCCTGAGCTGTCGAGGTTCACTTCCATTACCACCACCACCAGTATCAGTCCGGCTTTGGGAGTTAAATAACGCTACATTTTAGCGGCGCATGAGCGGAACATGCCCTGCAGGGAGTGAACTCACATAGAAAGATTTGGCGCAGCATGGGCGGTTCAGGCTGTGCAACTCCGGTGGGCTCCTGTATCGAGTCTTGTAGGTCCTCAAAATCCAAGACAGCATCATCTTCTTCGTCGACGTATGCGTCGGGGCCATCATAATCATCTTCATCTTCTTCTTGCATCTCGAAATCGATCCTATCGTACTCAGACATGATGCACAAGATTGGACTGTCTGTGAATCTTGGGTGTTAGTGAGAAAGATCGGTCCTACTCAAGCCACGTGAATTCCTCCGCGGACCGAGACAACTCCGAGTCAGAATATTGTCCGTCGGAATTGACGGGACAAATAGGCCTTAAGCTTAAGCCATCCGCTTCCGAGAGACAACCAAGAGGTTTTGAAAACACATGTAGAGACAGTGACGGATCATAGTCAGTAGTCTAGTACCTCCCTGCGAGTGTGCGCAATATCAGACCCGGCAGACTACCGTGTATCATTACGAGGGTTACAGAAAGAGCAGCTTAAGAGAAGAAAATCGGTTTACCATAAGCTCGAAATTTCATTGAAGGCAAGTTCAAAGAGGTTGAATTCGAATGGCAAGCCAGAAAGCGATTTCTAATGTGACAAGTGACGATTTGCAACTCCGCTGCATAATTCCTTGACCTTGCTCAGGTTAAACGCACACATATATCACTGAGAGCAGCAGCCATGCCGGCGCCCCTTCTCATCACAGCGGATCAGGTCAATTGCCTCATACATGCTTATTTTTTGGATTCTGGTGCGGTTCCGATGATTCTACTTACTATCTATGTCATCTGACTCGTTGGTCCAGGCTTTCAGCACTCCGCTTTCGCCATACGAATGGAAGGTCGTCTGGACCAGTCGCCTCACATCAAGAAGCATATTCCACGCGGCGAACTCATCGAACTTCTCAGTAAAGCGCTCCTTTACTCTGAGGTCGAGGCCCATTGGAAGGGAGACGAGTTGTCTACAAATTGTTCAGCTCCCTTTTCACTCCTAGACACTCATGCATGTTCGCTCCAGCCTCTTTCTTCCACAAATGATGTCCGCGAACCCAGTACTTCCAAGGCGAATGGTGATACTGCCGGTAAAAGGAAGGCAACGACCCCTTCTGAAGATGCCCGCGCTGAGAAGAGAGCAAGGAAGGAGCAGGACGAGAAAGACGCGCAAATGAACGTCGATGGTGCGTTCATTCCAGTGTTTGTTCCACTTCATTCTCAACTGTCACAGGTGTACCCGCTCCAAAGCCAAAACCGAAAGATGCCAAGTCAGATGCACCACAAACATTACCAGAACCTCCCGCGAAGAAGCTTAAACACAAGCCCAGTGTTGTCGGAGCACGTTCTGGTGCCGTCCGGTTCTTACAGGCTCACAAGACTGAAGTGCGCATCAAAAATTATTCTCAGCGTCCTGTTCACGATCTTCTCTTAGGTTTTCGTCGTTGCGTGGAATCCTGCTACAAAAGGCCAGCTAGTCTCTGGGTGGGCTTCCTCTGGCATCAATCTCTTGTTTGTGCAACTTACCCTCACTACCCAGGTCGCGTGATGCCGTTGTGAATTATTGGGCCGTGCCCAGTGGATCAAACAACGATCCTACAGTCCCCATACAGCCCACTCTAACTTTGTCAGACTTAACTAAAGATAAACAGGCTGACTTGACAGCATTGAACTGGAATCATGATGGCTCACTCGTAGCTATTGGCTCCTATGATTCCATTCTCAGAATTTGCACAACGAATGGGGAAACATACTTCAAGGATAGTCACCATAAGGTATGATGGAACATAAATCCTTCCTTCTTCTCATGCATGTTCGGTAGGGTCCCATATTTGCCGCGAAATTTTCACCCTCTGGCCAATGGATTGTCACAGCTAGTCTAGACAGCACTTCATGTGTCTGGGATGTCAAGCAAAAGAGTATACTTCGAAAATATCGTAATCACGGAGGTACGTTATAGAACTACGACAATTGGTGTCCTGTTGAACTCAAAAGGAAGTCGCTTGCTGCTTGGATGTGGAGTGGCTGGACGATTCAACTTTCGCAAGTTGTGGCGCAGACACAGTCATTCACATCGTTTCCTTAGTAGCTACCGGACCATTACATACTCTCGAGTAAGTTTTCTTGTGGACATAACATGTTGAAAGGCTTGATGTTCTTTAAGGGGCCATGCAGGGGAAATCAATTCTATCAAGTGCAATCCTTCTCGAACAAGGCTAGCATCGTGTGCGGACGACGGTACCGCACGTATATGGAATATCGAAAACATGCATTCCGAGAAAGCTCTACCGGCGTCTGTAATACTCACTGGCCACCAACAGTGTCTCACCTCTATAGAGTGGTGTCCTGCCGCTGGACCTGGTGAACATGAACTGGTTGCAACGTATGTTTAGGCTTCGGTTTAGGAGAATATTCGCTTCATAACAAACATACTAGAGCCTCATTTGATGCCACCGCCCGGCTTTGGGATACTGTCACTGGAGATTGTATCAAGGTCTTTGCGGACCACACCAAACATGTCTACGCCATTACCTTTAGCCCCGACGGGCGTCACCTCGTTACTGGTGGAGGTGATGGTTCGTTGATTGTATACGAAGTCAAGGTGAGTCGTCAGATTCGTCTCTCTTTCTCCCGGATTTCATCTGCTGAAACCGAACCATTCAGTCGAAGGAGAAGAAATGGTCGTGGTATACGGGCGAGAAGTCTGGCATATTCGAGATTGACTGGCAGAGTTGGGGGAACACCAGCTTGATTGCATTGGCTCTGGAACGCCAGATGGTCGCTATTGTCGACCCTGGCAAGGTGCCGGCTCTTCAGAGTTCTTGATCATCGTTTTTCCTACTTACCTAGACTGCATTACTTTATCATTATTGCGCTATGTACCGCTGTTGCCAATCAGTTTGCTCTGTTCTTGATTGGTGCCGCGACGGTGACGTAGTTCGCACGCCGCCGGCAAGCGAACGTTCCGTTATAGTAGTGCTGCTTTAGATTTCTTCAACGTTCTCCTTGTCTCTTTCGTTACAATGTTGTATCTTGGTCTGTCGTCAACTTTACGCTCTTCTCTGCGCCGTAATGTGGCAGAGACACTCATACGGTCCCGTGCGCAGCCTTTCTCGATGCGTGCACAATCAAACAACGTGAACATACGGAGTGTGTTGCAAAACCGCCCGACCGTCTTGTCACCCACTCTACTCTCCCGCTTCTCGCGTTCTGTCACAACGGATGCGCAAACTATAACAGCCTCTTCATCCCAAGATGCCTGGAAGCGTTTTGGAATCACAGCGGTAATATGGCCTGAGATCATCATGTTCCTCTCACTGACATGCTTCGGCTCATTAGGCTGTTGTTGCGGGCACTGTCATCCTGGCAGAAGGCTTCTTGAACAGAGATACACGCGACAGATTGAGCCAAGCTGAACAATCCTACTTACATGAAAGTTTCATGTACACAGGGGCTGGCCTGACGCTGACTGCAGTTGCCGCTCGGAGTTTGTTTAGGTCCGGTGTCGCCTTCAGAATCATGTCCGCGAACCCTTGTGAGCTTGAAGATGAGAGTAGCATGGAACAGTTCTGAAGCTCTATTTGCAGGGGTGGTACTCGGTGTCAGTCTTGTGGGTAGCATCGGATCCATGATGGGTGTCTTCTACACGCCGCCGGAGCAGACCTTTCAGAAGCACGTTTTTTGGCTGGTATATTCGATCACACCGGCTTCTAGCATCCGAGTTGATTGTGATACAGGCATTTAATGCGTGTCAAGCCGCAACCCTAAGCCCGCTCTTCTTCCTGAGCCCTGCTATTTTATCTCGCGCAGCCCTCTACACGTGCGGCGTGGTTGGATCTCTTTCTTTTGTGGGCGCGACAGCCAAGTGCGTTTCGCACTTGTTGGAGCAACTTGCGAGTAACTGAAATTAACCACCTAGGAATGACAAATACCTGTACATGGGTGGACCGCTGTTGGCTGGTGTCACAGTCGTCGCTTTGAGTTCACTCGCTCCACTTGCTCTCCCGTTGGGTATGCGTGGCCTCGCTGTTGCGGAAGCCCTCTCCCTTTATGGAGGTCTTGCCGTCTTTGGTGGGCTCGTACTCTATGAGTATGGCTCCAATTCATTTCATATACGGTCATTAACTTATTTCCTCCAGCACCCAGAAGATCTTGCAGCATGCACGTATGGCGGAGATGGGTGTCATTCCCAAGGATCCTATAAAAGAATCTGTTGCCCTTGAGCTCGATATGATCAACATCTTGTAAGTGATCTCAAATTTTACGCCGTAGCACTTGGCTAAGGTTTTGCCCCTAGTATCCGCCTTGTTCAGATCCTGGCTATGCGCCAAAATAATCGAAAGTGATTAACTGATGGGTAATTGGTCCCCGACTGATATGGTTCTTTTTATTTTGTTTTGATCACCACTCATTACTCAGCCTTCATGAACATTTCTGCCATCACCACGTTCATAATCTATCTCATAGTCCAATGTATTATTAGCTAGGGTACGGTTTTGTATCATGCAGTGGATCTCCCGAGATCCTGAAGAATATTGACGAATGCACCTGGGTCAATAATTTCTGTACCGCCATAAGTGACCCGTTTCCCTGTCTTCGCTGCCCATTCCTCCAAGTTTCCATACTCAACATAACCTGCCCCTCCAACTATAAATACCATGCCCTCTGCAAATGCCATCCGCTTCGCTCTCCCCGTTCCAGACGTACCGCCTCCTGGACCGCCTGGACCTCCTGAAAGACCTAGGCCGGTGTGTCGAGAAGCTCGGGGGTCAAGGAAAACGTATTCATCTGTTTCTTGTAGCGACTGGTTCGAAGCTGCGGACGAGTCCATGATCGCCTCAGTGATTCGGGTAACAGGTAGCAACTTGTTCGCTGGAAGGAAGTTCTTGACACCCGAGATAAGATTGTCGAGACCTCCTTCTTTGAGTCGGTCAGTGAGCTAGATGAGAAATGTTACAATTTGTCTGGAGAGCCAAGGATAATACTGACTCGATTTCCGAATGCTGTGAAGCCTCTGAAGAGTTCTCCTTGGCCTGCACCGAGTACGGGTGTCGAAGTTCCTCCAACAGTAGTGGTTACTGTCATCCGCGAGATTTCCCTTGTGCGTCTGACATATTCGAATGATTCGACATTTGCTCCTGCGTTTTTCAACTCCTTTTCCAACTCTACAATGTCGTCCTTTGAGATCGCATTGTCTGGTGAAGATAAGTAGAATACAAGAACTAGGCGTAGTTTATCTTCTGGTGTGAAGGTGCCGCTGGGACGCGGAGAGCGGAGCATCTCTAGAATTGAAGCAACGGTCTAGATATCGGTTAATATGGGGGATTGCCGGGGCAGCTGGATGAAGGCCGCACCTGTTTGTTGATGGCCTCTTCAGTGCTGAAAAGTTCATCAAGCGCGCGCTTCTTGATCTGCTCTAGCAATGCGGTAGCTATGTTCATATGGGTGTCAAGAACAGCCTTCCGCGCAGTCAGCTCTGGTAGCTGTGTGATTGCAGTCTTCAAGTGCGCAGCATTGGAAGACACATCACTGCAATATATGTCAACGGATACGATACCGAAGCTTTCAGAACACGTACATTTGCGAGATGTCATTAACATCACTGACACCCGTAGATCGCGTGATTTCGGCAGCATCTTGCTTGTATTTGTTCAGTTCCGTATCGATCTCTTCAGCAACTTGAGGGAATGGGTTTGGTGCATTCTTTGCCCAGAAGAAGTCCTTAGAATCAAGATCATATGAGCGCTTCTGTGGTTGAGTGACAACTACACGATTGAGTTTGATCTCTAGGCAATCGGACACCAGGGCTTGATACGTCCATCCATGCGAGATCATCGAAACGAGATCAACATTTCTGTCAAGAATCAGCAGCACTGGAACGGTGTCAGTAGTTTAACACGAAGCATAGAACAAACACACGTGGTCGTTGCAGATTCGACAAGCCAGATGCATCTTGCGCAAATAAGGATGATGTAGCCCCATGAGTTCGGGAGGCCGAAAGAATCGCATCTCGTATTTTGAGGTCGAGCTTTTTTGCTATCATCTCCGCAGCATTTCCTTTGGGCGCGCGGATGATCGGAACATGACCTTACCCGTGCAATATTCAAGTCACCCATCGACGATACATCAATATACTGCACTCACCCATCGTGACAACAGCACTGAATAGACCATTGGATATGCGTTCGATCTCCTCTTCTATTTGTTGTTCGGTGGATGACGGGGAGTTGAGGAGTGTGTAAGATGTCACAGGTTGAGCTTGGGACGGCCCTGCCTGACTAGATAGTGTGGTAGGAGGAAGCGGTGACAACAACGAGAATAGTGAAGGAGAGGGTGCAATGAATGACAAATATTGATCGAGAACCTGGAAATGTGCATCAGCACACTGAAAACAGAATGACATGCGCAAGATACCCACCTGTTCAACCAAGTCACCTGTTCCAGCGCTCGCGACAGAGCCCGCCAGCTCTTCTAGCAAGGCACGGGGGAGGGGTCCTACAAAGTTGAGGTGGAAGGACTCATACAAGCATTTGTCGAGGTCATCAGCTATCCGTCTCACATTGTCGAGCGTTGGGGCAACGAAGTAAACGGCCGGAACGTCTGGCAGCGGAGGGCGTAAAGAGTGTAATTGTCTGTATAGAACTTAGATGCGAGTGATATCACAACAAATGGCTGGCACCTACACATGGAGCGTGACACCAACGTCACGAAGGTCTTGTACTCGAAGAACAGTTGCCAACACGTCTTTTGTTTGTTGGTCTAGCACCAAGACCTTCCACACGGGAGGCCCAGTGACTGCTGGAACCTTGATTCCAGTCGAAGCTTTTCCTGACGGTGTTCCTGGTCGTTGAATGGGACTCGGATCTGACGGAGCGTTCAGATTAAGTAGCGCGAGCAAAGCAGCCGTTTGTGCTTGCTGCAATGTTGTTGGCGCGGTTGCCTGGGCGGCCGACCCGTCAGGATTAGCAACACAAAGATTGGTCTTTGAGGACTTACATGCTTCAGAGCAGTACTTGCCATTTGAATGTCCCCTGCTTGATTTCACGAAAGACTAGTGTTGCCGCCGAGGCGAACCGAATCGAATCGAGGTGGAAATTTGTGATAAATCGACACAAATCGGACTAACGAATTGAAACGATTTGCACCTCGTTCACCTCGCGATTTGGAAACGAGTTCGGAATTATGCGAACCGATATTCCAACCAATGAGAAGCTAGGGATTTTGCGTGCCCGCAACAACCGTTGAACATCAACAGATGATTGTTTGCAAGTTATTGGTACACGACCAACAAGTATATTCATTATAATCAATGTCTCTTGCATTCTGGAGCAACTCATCAAGCTCGCGAAAATTCCCAGCAGCCATTAACTCATCAACTGCTCTGGGAGTCTGCTCCAGACTGGCCATTTCCTGGATGTCCTCCACAGGTCCAGGTATTGTGTAGTCCCACTCGTCAGCCACCAGGTTCTCCATAAAATTGAGGGGGTCTTGCTTGTAAATGAACCTTGGGGCTTGTAATGATTCAAGTGTGGCCGGAGATAAGTTGCTGCGCTGTAGAGTGCCAGTCTCTTTGAATTACAGACAGAAAAATATCACATACCTCCAGAAACGAACAATATTCGTGGGCCGTTCAGCTCTTTCATGTAGTATATCTGGATCTTCGTAACAAGAAAATGAAGCATCTGCACCCAAAAATCACGTCGTTCATAGTAACTTGCCAAAAAAAAAATTGACGGACTGCTTGCAGCATCCATTCTCGAGTATCCTTGACATCAGCCTCCCAGCCTGAGTGCTCCTTCAACCACTCAAGTTTGATGCTTGAATTGACAACTATGATTTGGTCTATAAAAAGTGACTCAATAGGCGACAAAGAATTGAGATGCACTCATCGAAAGTGCATGTATGCGCGTTTCATTGATGTACTGCTTCAGTTTATCAAGACCAATGTCAATATAGTAGGACAACTCCCAGATTGTGCTTCGTGATTGGGTCCACTGGCTATTGAGCACTTCAAAGCTGGTAGGGCCATTGATTCTCAATGCCGAGAATGGCCGAGCAAAAATATAGAAAGTTCCTTCGATGTTGGAGTGGCAGCTAGCCTGAGTATGTCGAGTCCACTGCAGCTCGTTGTAATGATATTTGTATGAGCCTGGGGCCATTGGACAGGGGATTACGATGTATGGATATAAGTACGCCAAATCGATTGTAAATCTCGAACCCAACGAGGTGCAACTCGATTCAAATCGGAGTTTCGAGTTGAAACGATTTTGGTCATTTCCGAACCGAATCGATTTCACATCGAGTTTAACTCGCCTCGACGGCAACACTACGAAAGACCAGTGGTAGCTTCCAACACGCCGCCACGTGGGTAATTGTCAGGTGACCCTGACCGTAAAGGCAATTAATTTTGTTCGAACTTCCCTTGTCTCAAGACTCTCAGTGGAGGAGGCCTGCCGGGACCGCTCAGGCTATTATTAAGTCACTGCATCGAAGCAAGTTTGCAGAATTTGACTCGCATTCTGTACCAGTAAGGAGCTTTTAACTTGTATCTAGGTGAATGATTCAGACTGCTGATACCACCGATCAGGACTGTGACGCTGCTCGGAAATACTTGCGCAAAACGTGATTTTGCGCTCGCCGGCAAGGTTTAGCGCTACGTACAGCTTTTGACTTGAGACAAATTTATTTTGGCGCCGTGACCTGTCCCCCATCTGATGGACCTCTGATGCTCTCATGCCACATTGATTGACCAATGTTGGACAAACCTCCCGAGCACTGCCGCATCTCACGCCAGCAGCACTGCAATTGCGAGGGGGATATCAGGTCTTAAAACCCCGAGTGTGGTGGTATCTATGTATACCGTCTTTCGCTAATCCCACCAGTAAGTCTTCCTGCTTTCACGCACCTTCAAAGCCATCTGTAAAATTTAAGTTCGGATATGAAGTATTCAATGCTCACCTTCTACTGTTCAACAGCTCGACCCTTCTTTGGTATCATGGGTGGATCACAGAGTAGAGTACAGAATCGCAATCACAAGGAGCGGGCCGTCGCTTCTTCATGGCCTACGTTCAAGTCCTGGTCGCTCAGACACAGGCAGAAGAAGAAACGGCGCCATTCGAAACGCGGATTGGCAAATCCAGTTGAAACAGAACCTGCTCCATGGGTCAGTGGTCACAAAGTATTTGTGACCCTTGAGGACGGACAGGGGTTATTTGTTCATCGAGATGCGTTATGACCACGTTGGTGTTTACGAGTGAGTTCTTGTGTCTGTCCAAGAAACATGGACATCTTCATGATAAAACGCAGCTATATGTATTCACTCTCGTGATCTGTGTCTCGCAATCAAGAGTGCGAAAAGGCCGATGTTCGCTTCGGGACTATCCGATGTTTTTGTTCTCGCTGAGACTGGTCTGTGTTTCTACTCATAGCTTATCGGGTGCGGCTGTACTTGTATTAATGGGTTGTATTGGAAAATACAGTTTATCCCACATGTCTGAAGGCATCAAGGAGCACACTGGCACATGCAGTAAAGTAGTCTCAATATCGCACACCATGGTAAATTGTAAAGTCTGGGCAGGAATCAGATCCGCAGGACGCAACGACGATCATCACCCGAGGCGTTCTGTGCGTAAATAACATTCCAATTTCAAGTCCTTGTTCTCAAACTGAGAGGAATAAACAAGGTTGGTGTGAGCATAAAACCTAAGCTCGGTTACTTAAATATTGACCCGAATATGGACACACGATAATATTAAATATTGTTGGTCGGTTCATTATTTAGAAAATTTGAACCTTCTAACGACCCGGTCACTCGGAAACGAAATTGTCAATCTCCACTGTGCTTGCTCTGAGTTACTCATTCGTTGCTTGTTGTATACCCGCCCAGCCAAGGGCTCTTATGACTATCCACGCAGACGCCGGTTTGGCGCTACGACCTAGACGACTTCAAGCGGATGATCAAGGCCAAGGGTGGTCCGAAACTGCCTCTGGAACTACTCATTCATTCACTCCTTCTGATGAACTATCACTCATGCCAAAATCAAATTTGCTGTCTGTAACACCAAATCCAATGTTGTCTTCAAGCCTATACCCCGTGATGTATACTCCATCATACCCCACTGTAACCCAACCAACCTCGTCATATTCAAATGTTGTCTCGGGATCCGACTCTTCATCCCATGTCTTTTCGTATCGAAGTGCTGCGCAGATTCAGCCTGTGTGCATCGGAGATGGCCTAGATTCAGCTTCGGACGGAGTAATCGCGACCGTGGTGCTTCCAACGAGTGTTGGCCTTGCCATTTGGGTGAGTCATCACTTGGTAATCCTCTGCTGTGCCTATAGGCTCAATTGGTCTGGCAGCTGTTGTTTGCTGTACTACGTCCACGTTACCGACAAATATACGCGCTTAGAGAGTGGTTCGTGCAACAACAGTAGGTCACTGGTATATATGCAGTAGTATATACTGACTCGTCTGTAGGCTGCGACCGCATCGGTTGAGCTCAAATCTTGGCGCGTTCCTCTTTCCCTCTGTACCTCTTGTTCCACCTATACCTTCAGACGTCTCTGATGCTGGAAGGTCAGCTCTAGTGGACGCTCGCCTATTTCCATCCGACGAGGAATTGAGCCAACGAACTCTGTGGACATGTCTTATCATCGTGCTTGGTTGGAGTCTAGTTGGCCTTGGCGGCGCCTTGCCGATATACCTCGTGTCTACGCCATGCCTTGCGCACTCGGCAGGCGGCCCTGAGTTTACCGGAGTTTACTCCACAATTCAAGACCTTAGCTTGCTGCGTCTCCTGCAGCTACTAGAAGCCAACTCAACCTCTACAAACACGTCCTACTTAGCAGTAGATCTACTTGGTGATGACCAAGTTTCGAAAACTCGACTGCGCATCGTTATTCTTGTCATTTTGGCGGTATTGGCGGCCACGCTGCCGGCGCTATATAAAATACTGAAAGAAATCAACAACTTCGCTGCATTCCGCCGGCGCTGGTTAGAAGTGCGATGTGAAGGGAAGGAAATGGGTTGGCTGAGCTCTAGCAAAGCCTCTGGTTTTGCAGGATGGGGAGAGAAGCGTGTCAAGGATTATCTTGTCCAAATTGGCCTCAGTTCTTCCTTGGGAGGCTCTTCGCGGTCCAACAACCGACCGCCGCAGCTCTCACGCCGAACTCAGTCTTACTATCAGAACCCTCAGGATTTAGTATTCGAGGTTGACGTCCAAAGTCTGTTCACTGTATGGTAAGAGGGTGTGTAAGACAGATATTTCTGGGCGCTGATGGACAACATTTCCAAGCGACACCCATAATTTGGCACTTCTCATTGAAGAACGAGACGAAATTCTGGAAAACCTCGAAGTTGCAGAAACAAGATACATATCATCTTTCAAGATTTCAACGCCAGATCCCTCCATTGCTGATCTCGAAGTTCTTGCTCCAAGTGGATCTGAAGAAACGCCATCCAGACCTCACATAGGCAGGCCTCGTGCTCTAGTTGGATCGGTGATAACCTCAGTGTACCGTTTCATATCTCCTGGGCTAACAGTTACTTCCAGAGAAACCGTCCACGCCATCGGAGACACAACCCAGCGCAGGCTAACTCGTCTTTCGCTCCTACCTCGTTTGTGGCCCCATCACAGTACTACAAATTGCGTGGCCTGAAAAGCGTCGATGGCGGGAGACTTGCCAGCGGCATTAGCACGCCGATTAGTCTGACGGATTCGTTCAAACAACGAATTGTGGGCAGTCGCTTCCAGGAGGTAGACAGAGATCCAGCATCCTACAATGCCATGCCATCAGGGAGCCATGTAAAGACGGAGGAACTTGGAGAGCCGTCAATATCGATTCCTGATCCAAAGTACTATAGGCCAAACCATGGCGGAGGGTCAACTGAAAGTGGTGGTGGCGGAACTGGGACAGGCACCGAATATCTAACTGTGGAGTCGTCTCGGGGATCTTTTGATGACGACTGGGTCGTGCTCACCCATGAGACTGATTTTGGCAATCCGTTGGGCGAGGGACCTCGTGCCAACCCAGCACCCAGACCACAGGAAGAGCTTGCACCTCGAAGGCAACGTCAGAGAACTCTTGACACGTCATCCGACCGCCGGGAGACCTTTCCACTAAGGATCCGACCGAAAGACAACATTCCCGCTGAAGATGTTCCGCCACCCCATTTACGCCTGCAGCCGCGACAGCCGTTTGTTCGACCTGCTTCTGACCTTAATTATGATAATCTCGGTGCTGTCTATACCGAAATAAATCAATGGCGTTCCCAGCTGAAGCTCATCAACATGCAGATTGCCGAAGCTCAGCAAGATTCCTATGCAGATATCGCCGATGGCGCGCCAGTCAAGGGTTGGATTATCATTGGGCGTGGTTTGCGCCACATGCATGCTGTGGAGCTCATAGAGGGTAGGGCAAAGGAAGACGTGCGTTGGCCAACACTGCAGCACGAAACGACGCTGCTGGATTCTATAGCCTTTTGGTTGGTCGTGGTGGTGGTCAATATACTCCTTGCCGTTGGTCGTAAGTCTCGTTTTCCCGATATATCAAGGAAATATAGATGTTGAACTCTGTATAGTCACAGCTGTTGTGGGACTTGCCCTCGGCGCCGCTTCTAGTGTGGAGCAATATTTACCTTTCTTTCGCCCCCTTTCAGACCATGGGAATCTTGTCTCCGGATTAGCAACTTCCCTTGCTCCCGCAATTGGCGCTACACTTTTCACTTTGATTGCACTCACGATCGTAAAACGTAAGCACATTCACGGAATGCCCACCCTGTGCAATGCTCATCAGGGTATGATGTAGGGGCAGCTGGATGGAGTGGTGTCGTATCTGTGTCCGGAGTTCGAATGCTCAAAGTCAAACTTGTGTTTTACACCATAACAGTCGTGGTTGCTGCATTTACTATCACCGCTGGTGCTCTCCTTTTCGCGTTAGAGGCATTCAGCCTTGAGGTTAACATTGCCAAAACGGTCGCAACCGGTTGTGTCTACATGAGCGCTTTCGCTTTTGTTCTCGTCATCAACGTTGCTGTCCTATTCCCTGGATTAATGTTGTTACAACCCTTCCGATTGTGGGGTGTTCTTCATTCGGAACAAGACGCCGTCACCCCAAGACAGCGTTTTCGAGGTATGGTTGATGACTCGATATCAATTGCGATAAACTTATCATACCGACCAGCTGTATATCCGACAACTTACGATGTTTCTTACGCTGCAATCGCTTGTGCACTATCCATGGTTTTTGCGTCGGCATTTTCTCTCATTTTCCCTCTGATCGGGCCGGCTATTGTGATTCTTTTATTTTTGACTCTTGTTGGTGCGTCATTTTGTGCCTTACCATTCTGGGAGAATGAAATGACCGCTTCTCAGCTCACAGATACCTCATTGGATATGTTTACGCCCGAACTCTTTCGGAGACTGGGGGGCTTCTCCAGATCTGGTTGCTGAAGCGATTGGGTACACTCCTTGCGCTACAGCCTCTACTCCTCGGTTTAATCTTGCTCAGTCGGCGGCTCTGGATAGAAGGAGGAGTACTTACGGGCGCAGCTCTTGTTGTGGCGGGGATAGTGGAAGTGCACACCATGCGTAAAACGAGGCTTGCAAGCCTCCAAGCGTTACCTGAGAGCACCCAAGAGTCTCTTAGAGTATTTCGCAGGGCTTTGGAATCCAGTAATTGTACTGATACCGATGATGAGAATCGCAGCATGATCACTGCTAGAGGGAACCGCACGAGGGGTTCGATGGCTTCTGTCCTTGAAATGATGTCTCTCACGTTGGCGGTCATGCCATCAGCTTCAACTCATCGGGGTCCGTTGCCACTTCGTATGAACGTTTGCCTGACACATCATCCATGTACTAATATAGTCTTATAGGAACGGAAACCTTGGATGATCTAATCGCTACAGAACGGGCTGCCAGAACGCACCCTGATGCTCCTCCTCACCTTCCTCCTTTATCCTTTGGAGACCACGCCGAAGAGATGTCTGGTATCATGTATGCACCCGAGTTGCTTGCTCCGCCGCCGATCATTTGGCTTCCGAACGATACGGCGGGGGTAGCCAAAACGGAGGCAATCGACTTGCGGAAATATCATGATATACACGTTGCCCTTGATATCCATGCCAGGGACGTCATCCTGCCTAAACGGAGTACATCCACGCGAACTCACGCGTGACGCGTTGCTCGTGCTTTTTCTTGGCTAATACCCCATTTCCGATATTTTCACGATCCCCGAACCTTTTGGTGTGACATTGGTGGACTCATGTTACTTTATAGATCGTACTTATTCCACTACCATATACCAAACATCAAAGGCGACTTTCATGAACCTTATTCACCAAACTAGGTGTACAACGGTGCTCCAAATTGCGGCGCAACCGCCTGCACAGCTGAAATGCGTGCGGGTTTTTAAAGTGTTTCTAGGGTTTTTTTTTTCACTATTATTATTTTGCATTTTTTGTGCCGATGACGTTTGTTGTTAACGTTGAACCCTGAATCAACTTTTCAATTTCCGGGCAATTGATTGAACTCCTAGGGCGCTTGGTGATATCCGCTCAGTACCCAGTGGTAGGGAATCTAGAGTAATCGCAGCCGCGATTGCGCCTGCAGAGGTAGTGACTGATGTGGGAGCTGACCCAAGCTGACTTCACGACCAGCTCAACTGTTTATGTCGGTTCAGGGACACGCGGATTTTGAGTTTGAGCGACCAATTAGATCTTGTGAGTTCCTTATCGTGATTATTTACATCACTAGACATATCTACTTGCACTGGTGCAGAACAATCGAAAAAATATTGTTTTGATATTCGTGGTCCGTGGAGTCCCAGGTATACTAAAAGATGAGTGACCCGTGTTCTGTTGCGAAACGAGACAAGTGAAATAGGAGCGCAGGAACGAACAACACGGTACAGGTGTGGAGTACTTCAACGTTCGTGAAACCGGGGTACAAGTAGTGTGAGATCATTCTGTTTCGAAGTGATCAAAGTTGAGTAATTGTTGACATTGCAGATCCGAAGAATTCTTCGTCCGAGACCTTTCTTGAAGCCCTGAAGGGGTAGAAAGTGAATATTGTGTCCTGGCATTGCCACGTGAGCTCAAGGACGCGGAGTATCATAAATGGAGGTTGCAACGGCAGTGATGCCGCGGGGACAAGGTCTGTGACCAAGCAGTTGTGGAGCGAATGGGCGGCCCAACTGATCCGAATGGTTTGCAACACCCTCATGGCATTCACCGTATATATTTCCCTTTCGTGGTGTCTCATTCGTATCTTCAGCTTCTCCCTCGCCCGCTTCCCTGTTCATCCTGATTCTGTAACAGTACATATGCCCAGTTCAATCTCTACGTTTGACCAGGATCCATTGACATTATACTCCAAAACTCTGCATGACTACACTCTTCAATTGTGGACGGAGTCTAGGAGAGTTGCAGAAGAGAAAGCGAAGCGCAAGCTGGCTCGAATGGAGGAAGAGACGACACCTCGCAACTCACCCACCTCTCAGCGACCTCATAGTCCTTGAAAGGACACCATATCCTATTTCTTGCTCGCAATGGAGATCAGTGACGGTTCGTATTAAAATTGTCTTTTGCTTAGCGCACACTCTGAATACGCCCCACTACTTCCAAGGTAGACCAACCAGTGCTGTCGATCGCCGACTTGATCATGTTTGCGACCTCCCCCACATCCCCCATGCATCAGACGTCAGTATGTTATCCACCGGAACCCACCAGTGGTGTTCAGTTCACTTTTCATGTTCCACGATAGCCCTTGGATCAAGTGATCGTGTAATGTTCGTTTGCTTTCTTGTAACTTTGCGATAATTAATAACAGCTGACATCTTTACTGTTTCCCAGACTTCTATAGATTTTAGTTATTTTCATCGCTCTGACGACGCAATTCTTGTAAGCTCATTTGTACATCGACACGTTCATAAACACCGCTTTTTACCTGTCTCGTCTTACATGATCCTCGTGTAATACTGGCGTGTTCAATTTCCGCACATTGAATTCAGAGGTCCTTACGATCTGCGACCATTGCGAGTGACTCAGGCTCCACTCTTCCCCAGAAAGACATAGGGTCAATGTGAGCAGGGCTTTCATTTGGGCGCTGGCATCATTGGAACCACTGATCTACATCAATACATATCTTCGATGCAGTGGAAATTACGAGCAGAATCGGCAGTAACAATCACTTGCCTTCGAAATTGCCCTCATGGCGTCTGATGTGCTCCACACCGTGATAACGGCTGTCTGTCACCGGAACAACTCGCTCGGCGTCTTGCGAAGAAGTCAGCGCATCTGATTCCCAAACACGTATCATCCCCCTGCGCACGACCCCAAAAATGAGCCCAATAACAGATATCACGACCTCCATCTGTGTCTACTATACATAGTACAACTCTACATGGTGAGAGAAGTACGCTTGTTGATCCTGACATCATGCAGGGTCGAAAAGCACAGTTGAGTAACTTTCGGAATTACCTAACTTCGCGGAGTAAACTTCGTCGACATGCAAGCTGCATTAAATATATCCTAGACGTCAACATTCTGATCAATTGAAATCATCGCTTGACCGGATCCGAGACTTCGTTCGGGAGAACGTTGGGACAAGAGCTCTGCAAAGTCGGTACGATAGATTGGGTGGGAGTAACCCCCCCAGCCATGGGTCTTTGGCCCCATTTGATTAGAAAAAAAACTTCCCTTCTTATCCCGGTGGGGGAAGCTTGTTGTTTGTTACAGAAGTTAGAACGCACTTCAGTAGCGCAATGCTGTCATACCTGCCTGCGCTAACCATTTTCTCAATAGCCTCGTGCAGTCAGCACAGCAATTCTGGCCAGGACCCTACTATTAGAACGGTCTAATCGCCACCTCTGCGCTGGCTAGGGTCAGACTTGTATACGAAACTCTCAGAGATCACTGGCACCTTCAAAGTCTCCTCGATCAACAGTAGGCTGTACAGCCATGTCTGTTTCAGCCTTTTGTAAGGCGCCAAGAACTTGCACGGACGCACTGCGGCGTACATGCATGTCTAAACATACTGATGACGTTAGGATCATCACTTTGGTACCATACATGTGCACCCTTGACGAAGCATGGCAAAGGCCCTGTAAACAATCATTGGATCGTTTCAACAATTAGAATAAGTAACGCTGTAGGCTGTTGTTACAAAGATAATAGATCATGATTCAACCGTTCCAGTACAAAAATCTATCGCCTTCGCCCCCCCGCCCCGCCGCCCATAACCACAAGTTTATTTCCTTTCTTCTTCTTGTTCCCTTGTCCGGCTGTGCTTCGCTGCTCAAGTTCGTGCCAAGCTACATCTAATTCCCACTCATCTCCGATATCCTGGCTCGCAGTCCGATTGTTTGTATTCGGATATCTGAGATCTGCGCCAGATGCGGAGTGGGCAGCAGATGCAAAACTCCTCGAACCCCAAGCACCGCTGATCTGGGGAGTGGGAGACTCCTGATTCGCTATCCCCTCGATTCCCACAGTATGAAGAACGGGATCAAGAGGCACAGAAAACACATGCTCTGTCCACGGCGCAACAACCTTCTCTCTCTCTCGTTCCTCTGTGCGCGCACGTGCGCGATCGTCCTTCCTACCTTTCTCCTTTCTTCTTGACTTACGCAATTTGATCGCCCCCTCAAAATTTTTGAGTCCCTCTTGACCTACAACTCCCTCCAAGTCTGCCTCGATGAAAACAACATCCGCACCCTCTGGTGTGTGTGCAAGGTATTTACACCTCTTCCGCAGGTCGTCGTTAACGGTGCCTTCAGCAGCAGATTCTACGCAGATTGTAATCGTGTCTGGGAATGAAGCATAGCTGTTGAAGTGCGAGAAAAGGATCTTGATGTCGAGTGGATGTAAATAGATGGGCAGGCCAGATGCCGCCTGGTAGTAGTAGTAGGTCTGCGTAGACGGTGGAGGAGGATTAATGTTACGGCGCTGCCTGTGACCACGATTGTTAGAAGTATTTGTAGGGAAAGTTGGAACGGGGGCTGGTGATGGCATCGACTTGGGAGTGGCAGGGGTCGACAGAGGGGTTCGCGAAGAAACGAAAATCCCAGAGCTCGAACCAGTGGCAAGAAATTCTTCTGGTGCCTCAGGAAGTGCAGCTCCCTTCGTCTCCCCAGCAAGCTTTCGTTCACATTCAAGGTTGTGGCGTCGTGTGATGTCGTCGTAATCTTTGCGAGTTCTGTCGATGGCTTCCTTCAGCTGCGGCGATTCTAATGCAGCTGCTTTAGCAATCTGATGGCGAAGCTTCTGATCAGCTGCATCAATAAACAAGATACTAAGTTCATCCCGCATGCTGGCCATCATCCGGCGTTCTACGGCGAGTGCGTCCAAATCGTTGGAAAGATCGGTGATCAAATATTCAGGAGTAGCAAGCATGAACTTGGCATAGTCGTACACATCGGGAAGAAAATGAAAAGGGGCCTGGTGAGGTGGAATGAGGTCCGATGGCCAAGTATGTGAGCGTGGTAATGCAAGAGTTGTCATCTGAGGACGTTGCATTAGTCGCATCCGCATTGTGGATCCAGCTGGAGGAGTCGCGTCATGGTCCGAGAGCCGTGTGACATGCGAGGAGCCACTGGCAACAGCAGGCTCGTCCTCTTGGAACTGAGGTCCATCATACCACTTGACGCTTTTCAACTGTTTCTCGTTGAGCGTGTCGAAGCAGACCGGACATCGCGCCCATTTGAGTTTGTCCGACATGCTCAGGTAATGTAAGATACAAGGAAAACAATATACCTGGGAAATGATATTCAGTCGTTGCTATGTAGTAGAAGATATTTACTGACATGCCCGCATTTTGTCATTCGCGGAGCAGTCGGAGGGGACAAACAAATGGGACAGGTCTTAATCCCCTCCTCCTGTACAACATGCTCCCCGCCGGCGGCAGCAGCAGATGCTAAGGCTGAGGACCGTGGAATGATGACCTGCAATATATCGTGCCATTGGAAAAAGCTGAGATCAACGGTTAGGCGTGAGCAGTCCAGGTACATTTTGGAAATCTCACATGTCAGGGTCCGCAAAGTGGACTGTATAGTCCCCACTTGGGTTCATAACAAACCGGTACTGCGCATTCACGAATCCTGTGTGACATTGTAAAAGGTTGCACGATATCATACAAAGACAATACTCACTCTCCTTGTTCCACACGGCTGAATGAACAGCTTTCTTGCTCCTCCTAGGCACAATCTGAGGCTGAATCTGTCTAGGAGGAAGTGTGAAGTTTAAGAGATGGTTCAAGGACTGATTTGAGGCCATCTTCGGTGGTCGCTGCGGGGCTGTCGCCTGTACTCTCAACTGCGACGTCATTGAGAAAGACTGGTGGAAATGCAGGTCGGTTTACTTAGAACTGGTGGATAACTGGATCCCTCGTAGGGTTCTTCCCTACCAGTGGGATAGAGACCACCACGATGGTATTATGGTACTTATGAGATCTGTCAGTCATGACTCCCAAGACTATCCGAGTCACGTGTCGGTACCGTCCGTTTGATTCCAAGCGAGACTTAGCGAGTACTGTACTACCAGTGAGCAGTTCCAACAGCACAAGACAGCCATGGCAAAAGGAAAGAATCTGAATCCAGCGGATGCGTTCAGTGAGTCTCGTCATATACTGCATACAGGCCTCGTAGTGAATGACACTGACCCTTAGGAAAGGCTCAACGAAAGAAGGAACTTAAAAAGGCGAGCATACACCCTCGACGGATGATCATATCTGGACTAAATGCATATTTTGGAATTAATCTCACTGCAGTAGAACAAGGCAGAGAGGTCCAAAGCTCGCGACTTTGCTCTAGTCAAGAAAGACACAAGAGGTTGGCACACCCTCTCATTTACTATAGCATTCGACTCACTGCTACTTTGTTCAAGATCTCCAGGATGAAATCGAGAAGCTTGAGGGAGTGGCAGAGCCCTCTGGCGCAGAGAAATATCGCTTGGCAGAACTCAAGGCAGAGCTAAACAAAATCATGGCTAAAAAAGAAGAATACGTCCAAGAGCATCCCGAACAACGTAAACTTGTCTACCGAGCTCGTAGAGACAAGGATGAGGTCAACAAAGAGGAACCTGTTGTCGAGCAGAAGCGAAATGTTTTCAACAAACACGGTTTGCCTCGGCATCCTGAACGAAGCATCTACTATGATGCTGTCATGAATCCCTATGGTGTACCCCCTCCAGGAATGCCTTACATGGAGAGACGTAAGTCGGCCCTAAAAACATACGGTGAAAATTAATTTTGATATTGTTACTGTAGCTCTGAGACCTGACGAGACAGCAAGTGATGATGAGGCTGATGGCGGTCAGCAAATACTGTTAATTTACTTCATCGTGATATTTTACTTAACATCACCTTTTCCAATGTCTAGATGATGACGTTCTTATGCCTGAAGGCCCTCCTCCAACTGATAACAACAATGACACGGTTGACAGCGATGATGACATTCCGATGCCAGAAGGACCTCCACCAAGCGTTCTTCAAGGTTCGTCCCATCCTTCGTTTGACGTATGTTAAATTCTCAAGTTAATCTTACAGAACCACCACTGCCGCCAAACATTCCCTTCAGCAATACCCCTCTTCCGCCACCTCCGTTTAGTAATTCTGTCCAGGGTTCCCCACCTTTTCCACCGTCTTATCCCCACCAGCCTCCAGGATTTGGACATCCTCCTCCTCCCGGCTTCCCGCCCGGTGTCTCACCATACCCCCCTGTATCTGCGTTCATGCAACCCCACATGCCTCCCCCACCTCCTGGGTTCTTCCCTCGTGTACAGTCTACTTCGTCCATGCAAGATCCGCTTTCGTCCATTCCACATCAAACGTACCAAGCACATCGTGTCAACCGCCTTACGCCCCATCCATCACTTCCCGAAAAACCTTCTCCACCCGGCGCTTCTCTCTTAGGGATTGCTGGTAATAATACAACTACGGCTACGGTTTCGGCCGCGCCGCAATTACGGGACTTCAAGAAGGAGGCCACGGCGTTCGTTCCGACGTCCCTCAAACGGAAGAGGCCTGCTGCTGGGATGGCGTCATCTAAGGTCAACGCAGCTCCTTCTCTTGGTGCAGGGTCAGAATCTTCAGAACCAGCACCAGCTTCGCGACCGGACCTTGTGAGCTCCTTGATGGATAAATTCGGACCAGTACCTGTGGTTGCAGCAGCCTCCCTGAACGAAAAAGCTTCTTCGAAGGGCATGCAGCCGGATGCTGGGAAGAAGGACGATTATCAGAAATTTGTAGAGGAGATGGGTGATATTCTAGGTACTTCGAAGCCATGAGGCATTCGCTGCTTGCATATCTTAACGTAAACTCGGAAGGAACAATGCAGTTTGTTCAGGTGATTTACTTCGCAAGATGATCTCTTTCAGCTTCTTGGAAAATATTCACAAAATGGTAGCATGTAGTTATTTGGCTCGCAGAGACAATATTTATATTGAGAGGGGATAGGTAAGAATTCCATACAGCAAAGAGCAGAGAGCAGAAAACATGAAAACATGCAAGACGTTAGCATCACGATGTCCAACTTCAAGAATTTAAACATTCCATATTTACGCACCCCGTGACTCCTTCCAATTGCCATCCAACAGCCGAATGCCTCTTTGAGTCAACCGACGGTCCCATTCCCTCATTTCACCCTGTATTCCAGCCTCCTGAGCACGGGAAGTCATTCCATGCCTGAGCCACCGCACGTCACGCATACGTATAACTTGTAGGGAAGGAAGAAAAGGGAGGAGCCTCTCCAGAGTGACCCAGAAGTCACTGCTAGGTCGGGGAATTGACAAAATCTGGAGGGGAAGGATAAGTGGTGATGATACACCAGTCAATGGCGTTTGAAATGTAATTGTAAGTGCTGGTAGCGGATATTCCAGAGAGAGGTGCTTGAGATGTGGGGATGTGTGGAGTATAGTAGTGGGTGATGAATGATAGTGTGTGGGCCAAGACTTTGGAGTGAAGAGAGAGATGGCACGAAGGTGCTGCCCATGCGTCTCAAGAAAGAGGGACGAGAGCGATGCCGGAAAGGGAATGTCATCATACGGAGTAAGTGACAGTGTCCGTAAACGCGGTAGGGGGGAGTGCAAAAGAGCATACATCAACAAAGAGGAAGGCATGGATAATAGAGTAAGGCTTCGCAGGTAAGGTAGATAGAGCGGGGCAGCTATATGTGGTGTTTTGATACTTTCGGTGTTATCGAAATGTGACTCGAGATCAGTGTCATCCAAACCAATCCCTGTGACCTCGAGTAGCTCCAGATTTACGCATACCCGCAGCAACTGAACGAAAGGGTCTTCACCAGTTGCCACCGCGGAATATATGAAAGGATCATAATGAATTCCGGCTAGTACACGGATATTGGAGCTACCATCTCTGTGTGAGAGAGATGCAAGTGCGCGACGGCTCAGCAGAAATCCAGAGTGCAAAGTTAACTTTGCAAGGAACGGCAGCAGCGGGAAAAGCTGCGCCAAAAGTGCGTTAACAGCATAGTACGCCGAGGAATCCAGCTCTGTGAGAAGTTCCGAAAGATCAAGCACTTGCACCCAACGACCGGGAGTAGAGTAAGGGATTCTGCGGATAGAATCCCACATTTGGTCTGCAGAGTGAAGATGTGCAGTAAACTTCTGCAAGGAATTCACAGAGTGCAAACACACGCGGGAATATAAGAGCGGCATTGCGACTTCCTACCGCAAAGATATGTCAGCATAGTGAGACGAAGTGAATGAAATGGAATGAGATAGTCATCTCCGGTCATGTGCAGCTACACCGTAACTGCGTCCTGCTTCCTATACGTAAGAAGCACTTTGAAAACCCAAGCTACTCGCCTTGAAACCCTTGCATACTAGCATCAATGATAAACACGAACGCCGTACATCATTGTGCGCATTGTGTGATCTGGCATCTTGATCGTCCTCGAAGAGAGCCTGCATAAAGATGCGGGACCATATTTCTGAAGGAAGAGGCTTTAGAGGAGATCGGTGAGGTAAAAGAGGGAGGAGGAGGAGGCGTCCTGGATATCGAGCAAGTGGTCTTGGGTAAAGCAGGACGGTCTCGCACATAAGGTAGTTTCAGCAAGTACTGATCAACGCAGCTAAGAGAAAGCTGGAAGTTAAGTCTGAGAGCCGATCCCGGATTCCCGATGCGGAAGGTCAGCGCGTGATATCAAGACGCACGTGACCTAGACGCGAATGCAAATCGCGTTCAACCAGATTTCTCTCTGCTCCTGTATATATTTTATAACATACATAATAGCGTCTCGCAGGCCGAAAATATCATTATCCTACCTTAAAGCTCATCCTACAAACAAGCGTTATGGTCTTCCCCCGGTCAAATGTCGTCTTCCCGGTTATCGCTTTGGCCATCCTGAAAGTGATGAGCACTTTTGCCCGCCCGGTCTCAGAAGTACGTCATATAAATTACTCGTGCCCTCGTTATACCCTATATAACCTGCACCAACTGCACTAGAATTCATCGAATCTAGCGAATGAGCGACGTTACACGGAACATGTCCCCCCGATGGGCTCTGATACATTCAATCCTGGAACACTCTCTCATCCCGCCACCGTCGCTGTCGATCCATTGGAAGCAATATTGGATGAATCGGGGCTCGGGGCACTCGACGGCCATGATGAAGGTTCCAGTAACACCGACGAGGAAGAAGGGTCATTAGATGAAATTGCCCACCTGAAGGTGAGAACAAAAGTCGCTCGACTATCATGACTCAAAGCGCTCATCCAATTCATTCTAGTGAACGAGTCAACAGCTTTCAGGGAGTGTGTAGCCTCTCCTAGGCAGCTCATAGCAGGACATTCCTTCCATACTTTGGTATCCATGAACATTTTGTCCCAATCCGCATGAAGCTTCCAAATACTTGCACGTCGATGTGTCGGAATCATTACTAAGTACCAGATCACTATGTGGGCTGTAAATTGATAGCACTGCTTGAAACGGGATGATCATCCGCCGCGGCTTGCCACGAGGACACCCCTGGGGTGCGTTTCGGAGAGAGCAGCGCATACAGGGCACAAGCCCCTCAGCCAACAATAGCGCGGCAAGGGCACAGTTACTGATCAACACTCAAGGAGGCTGCATTTGCACGAATGAGCCTGGGTTTCTCAGTCCCATGCGACAGTTCCCTAGTAGGCCTCATCATCGTCTCCTTGAACGTGCAGCATCACATGCTTCGAGATCGCTCCGGTAGGCACGCCAACTATACTGACTATGCGGCCATTTCGGTAATTGAGTTGTTGACAGATTGATCTCAAGGCCGCGTGGGGAATGCTACTCTGAAGATAAATATCAGCCAAACCCTTGACGAGTGACGTGTGTCCAAGGGTGTTATCATGAGATCCAGTATCGATTGCCTCCGCAGGGCTCGGTGTTCACCGGTTTGTTGCCATCATCACTGCTTGTATACAGGGTTAGTCTCGCATCGCAAATAAAGCGGTGGCTAGCAGGTGCGCTCACAACGTGTTTTGACTGATTGGCAGGGCCGTACAGACTCGGCGCGGCCTCGATAATCTAGGACGAGAAGTGTGTCCTGTCTGTCAGTTACGCAGCCCAGCCTCCAAATTTAGACTGAAAGCGATCACATGAGATGAGGACACAGCAAGACATATTATAGTCCTGCTTGAAATAGATATACTGCGCACGCGAGATAATCTAAAGACCCTTGAAGCTTAATTTACTGTGGAGCAATACGTGATCTTGTGTGAATCCCTGAGGACCCTGCAATTTTCACATGGTGGACGATATAACAGTACACCCCATAACACGGGACGTGAAGGGGACAAGAACAGATTTTGACTAAGCCCAAAGTAGGAGAAATGTCGCAAGTGCGTTGGTTCGAAGGTAGGTGGGAAATTAAGTAAAGACATTTGGAAGAATTTAAAAGGGACGACCCAAGATATGAATACACAGGACTCTTAGACTAGAAATGTCGTGGCTGACAAGCATATGAGTAAAATTACACATCAAACCGTCGTTTGACACTTACGATCAGGTGTCTAACGACTGATCACAGGAATGCATGCCCGCAGTAGCATGTTGAATCGAGCAGCCTCTCGAAGTCATGGTATGCGTGAATTCTACGAAGCGAGGGTCAAGAAGCATATTTCCCCAATCGCCATAAAGAACTATGCGGCGCAGCGCTGGAAAGGATGATCTAGAGAGGAAGGCGAGGTGTAGCCTAAGGCGATCTTGAGCTGCAGTGATCATGTCTGTAACCATGCCACATGGGAATGCGTGCAAAGATATGCATTGAAGCGCGCACTGTTGTCCGAAAATAGGTGGCGGTGATGTGAAGTTGAGAAAGTAATTGAATGTCTTGACTTGAGGACAGCCACGGAGGAAGCGGGTGATTTGGTCACTAAGCAAGAATCCGACATGCCTCGCAAACTCGACCGTGCAAAGGCGAGCGCCAAACACCTGCCATATGGTTTCCAATGCGTTCTGTTCAAGTGGGAAATCCACAACGATATGGACAAGTGAAGGTAGCCGCCATTGACAAATCTGGTGCACGAAGAGAGGGTTGATGCGCCGTAGACGAAGCGTCTTCAATGCGGGGAGTTCCAGCACATTGCCAGTTTGGGCGGAAGCCAACATCTCCCCTCCTACAACGAGATACTGGAGATTGGGAGAGCGACGCAGAACGTCTAGGAGTGAGTTTATTCCCCCAGAGCGAGTAGCATCATTGTAGTGCCACCACTCGAGCCTCTTGAGGTTCAAGAAGGAGTGGCTGCGAATAGGGAATTCGTAGCGTACTGAATCTGGAGATGCCGACATGAAGGGCCTCACCAACGTTTCCAATTCCGGGCAATACTGCAGGATCCGTAGTGTGAGATCCGAGCTAGTGTTGGTTGCAGTACCAGTATGAGGATAAGGAAGTTCAAGGCGGCGAACACATCTCCCGAGCTGTTCACCCCTGTATGTGCTTCCCAATGCCTCCACGAGGGCTTGTACCCCACGTCCAACCTTGACATCCTCATACAGAATGCTAAGGGCGAGGTCTCGCCAAAGCTTGCACACTTGAACCACTGTGCACTTGACAGCCTTGACATCCGCCTCTGCCTTACTCTCATGATCAAAGGATCCAAGGAATGGCTCGAATTTTGGCACATCGAGACCTGGCGGTGCATAGGTCGCCCAGCGGATTATGGACAACCACAACTCTGGAGGAAGCACTCGCTGGTCCTGGCTGGACATCCCGGGTTGACGATGTGATTGTAAAGATAAGGGAGAGGACGGCTCCGAATTCGCCTGCGCTTCTCCGCTGGCTGTGCAGCGCTTATCACCACCCTGGGCGCCTATACCTGCTCCTTCAAGTTCCACCTCCTGTTGATCAACGCCTAAATCTCCATCTGTATCCTTGACTTCAAGCCTCTTTTCGACTCGCTGCAGACGATCTTGTAAATCGCCGCACTGCTTCTTCAACACCTCGTTCGCGTTTTTCAGAGCCTCATTCTCGACGCTCAGTACCTGAATCGATTTATCTTCGCTGGCGACATTTTTGTTCCCGGATGCTTGCTTTCTCGGTCGCAAGAATTTAGCCAGACGATTGACTGGTCCCGTTGCCGTGTTAGCGCTCATCACGTTCAGGAAGGGAAGAATGGGCCGTAGTAGTCGCTGCGCAGTTGAGACGGTTCTTTTTAGGCACCTCTCTGGAGATTATCCGGTAGACTCCGCTTTGTAAGATCGATAACAATCACAGCATGTTGACAATAAGAGTTCTGACATCATCTTTTGTGGAACCTCGTTGTATTGATTAAGCTGTGGACTAGTCTAGTCTCTCGGTATCGATAGTCTGCAGACCAAAACATCTTCTTAGAATCTTAGAATCAGAATTCGAATATATATATGAGGTTCCGATTCACTATAAACCGATCACCAGTATGTCATGCGAATGACAAGAAAAATAAGGGCTATCGATTGAACATGATCTGATAAGTAACATATACATCGCTAGGGCACAGATGAAAGCATTGCTCGGAATGTGGTATCGTTGAAACAGTGAGGCTAGCAAATAAAAAACACAAGGGAAGTACTGGAAGCAAGGAAGTGGATAATATAGCTAGAATCGCCTAACCCCCAAGACATTTCAGTGCTATTACAAGGAACGTAACGCTCGTATCACGCATCATGTCCGTGGTCATCAGGTGTAGCATAAAGAGGTAAAAAAACCTAAATTCCCAGCTCAGTCTATTAGATGACCTGAAGATAATTCGATGGTGCAACTACAATGCAAGGATTAGGGTCGGGACGCCAGCGAGCAGTGCAAGACAAATTACGCACTTCCTATTGTACCATCTGATTTCTTTGCTTGCCACCACTTGCCTTGCTTGTCGACAATATCGAGAATCTCACCCTTAGTGAATGAGATTTCGTTTGGATCGTCTGGAGAGGCAGTGTCTGTGCAAATGATTAGTAGCAGAAGACCAGTCAAAGAGCTCTTGACTTACAAGCATATAATGCTTTTGCTTTGTAGACGTATGCCTCTGGCCCGCCCGGGTTGGCTTCAGGCATATTTGGACTACCACCAGTACCGCCACCTGCGCCTACACCCGCAGCACCAGGACCCATCAATGGCGAGCCCGGGCCCATACTGTTGTCCGGGCCACTTAGGGAAACCTGAGCGGGATTCGGTGTGCTGTGAACACTGCCTACACCAGCTGCGGGACCAAGACTACGGGGTGCGCCGTCCATACTGGCACCGCCGACAAAGCTGTTTTGACTCCTAACCCCGGGACCAGTGCCAATACCGCCCATTTTGTTGGCACTGTCATAGGGAATATCATGCGAACCAATACCGCCGCCAGGAGAGTAGTTGGCTGCATAGCCATTAGTGCCAATGTTGCTCGCACCGCGAGTCCTACGACGGCGGGATGGTGGCGTGAGGCCCCCAGTGCCCATAGAATTGAAGAGGTGGAATGCGAGAGAATCTTCTTCTGATGTGAAATAGATCACCCAAAGGATATCCACGATTGCGATAATGAGCCATCCCGCAGCCATAGCGTCCAGCGCAGCCCTTCCAGTAAAAATACTGTTGCTGACAGTGATGACAGCCATAACGATTGCGATAGCACCGAAAACCGATATTTGGAAGCGATGCATGGCTATCGAATCACTTGCTAGGGTGTGCAACACGCCAAGGGTTAGGAATAATTGAAGGAATATCCCAAACCACCCAACGCCAACGGATTGTTCATGGACTAAAGGAATAAAATAGTAAGAGCAAGCATAAAAGAGCAAGCTACTGTACTAACATTGAGCAGTTGCGATACATTGCGAGATAAATGCAATGAACCATGCCAACTATATTGTGACGCGCTTAGTATGAAAATTGAGAACGAGTTTAATACATACCACCGCAAGAATTGTCGTAAACAAGAAAAGATAATGCGTTAAGATTGGCGTAAAATCTAATCCTTCGCTGCCACGAGGAGGCATGATTTGTTGTCGAGGTCAGTGAATTTTGGTAAGAAGGTGAGTTAGAAGTGACTTGAATATGAAGAGTTCATAGGACAAGGCCATCCAAACTACGAAACCAACACGTGTCAAAAAATTCCCACGCAACTACGGCAGTGCATTTGCTGTACCAACGTCGAGCGAGAAATTTTGGTGGTATGCATTGTGCAACTGACATGGACAGTCGAGTCTTGAAGGGAATCGAAATTTCCGACGGTGCTGGCGTCCGTTGGTGTTTTGTCATACAGCACACAACACTCATGGAAGCCGCCATCCCGAGCCATGCAGTGACGTCTCCGTGAAGCCGGTTATTCGTCAGCAGCTTTAGTCGTCGCTTGGCAGCCTGTCCCTATCCACCCCGCTCAAGTGGTTACAGTCATCATGCATCGGCCTCGGGATATAAATTTGACTTGGGCTATCACTTCCAAGTCATACTACCTGGACCCCCCGTGCACGCCGCAGCACTATCCTTGAATGCCTCAGACTCTCGATGAATATCCGGAAAATCATCCTCAGGACAGTCAGTGTAGTGCTGTCCAGTTTCGGAATTCTCATGGTGTGTGGCAGCTATTCCGAGGTCGGTATCATGCTTATAAGTTTATTCTCACCAGAGTCTGCTGGCTATTTTCATTCGAGCACTCATGCCATCTGCGATTGTGTCACAGAGGGCTTGGTGCAAACCACTCCCAGACGCCATTGATCATTCACGAAGGACGATAGCTCGTCGCGCTAAGCGACCCGGGCCACCCGTTTCTGAGTCATCGGCTTCATCTCCTCTACAATCAATCAAATCAAGCCGGATTATGCATAGCAGTATGGTTGATGGGGCGGTACCGCAAAGTCACGCGCCAGCCTCTCCAATGCCTGCAACAGAACTGCATATTCAACGGTCTGATCGCGGTGAAGTCTCGAAAGCCCACAAAGTTTTCAAGAGACATACCCTTTCAGTTTCATCGTCTTTTAATGCGTGTCGTACATTAGCTTCGCCAAAGCTTAGGTTGAAAGGCAGAAATTCTACGGGGTCAATATGTAAGTCGGGTTGATTGCACCAGTCTTAAATTAACGGTATTCGCTTCCGAAGCCTTTCCTTTGAAAAACCCAGACCCGCCATTGCGGACACAGCCATACACAGCGCCGTACTTCTTTCCAGCACCTGGGACACCGGAAGCCATTGACTATGTGACGAAGACGCGAGAAGAGCTTCTGCGGCCTTCCGGATTTATGCACACACATGTTTTTACTCTCAAGAGGAATAAGAAAGTCGATGTTCGATAGGAGTCACGCGTTGATAAGATAAGATAATGAATTGAATTGAATTGGCCGTTCCGAAGATTCCCACGTGCAGTATTGAGTTTACCTTCGGTCACTGTGTGCCGTACTGCAGACTTACTGTGAAGGGCAACAATGATGGACACCCAAACACCCTTCACACCTAATTCGAGACCACAATCTCCGTCACAGAACTTCAATCAAACCGTCCCTCTTCCTCCCATACCACCACCATCCTCTTCCTACCTTTCACCAAAGCTCTCCATCCCTTCTCCATCCCTCCAACTTGATTCCGACAACTTCATCCCACTTTCAACCTCCTCTAGGACACCTAGAGATATTTCATTGGAACCTCTTTCTAGTACTGCACAGCTTCTCATTTCATCAAACATGGGTTTCCGCACCCCGAAATCTGGAACACCACGTCCTCGCACCGCTGGTGAAGGCGAGAGCACTTCCAATGGTTCCACAACGCAGAGGTCTCCAGACAGACCGCTTAACGTCACCGATGCGCTCAGCTACCTCGACGCGGTCAAAGTTCAATTTCAAGACAAGCCAGACGTATACAACCACTTTTTAGACATCATGAAGGATTTCAAGAGCGAAGTGTAAGTCAAGTGACGTAGATGTGGATATGTTACTCGGGAGGCGGAAAATGTTTTATGACGTCCGGTTATCTTACCGCCTAAGGGCATGGACTACACCTGGCGTGCGCGCCTTTCCTGTTGTGGTTGTTTTTGCGGATGCATCCTTTTATATCGTCCATTCTTCTACCTTTCAGCCTCGTGTTGCTAATGATCTTCTCTTGTACAGAATTGACACACCTGGAGTGATCGAGCGCGTGTCAATGCTATTCCATGGCAATCCATATCTTATCCAGGGATTCAACACTTTTCTTCCCCCTGGCTACAGAATAGAGATGTCCGCAGACCCGCACGACCCTAATATTATCACCGTTACAACGCCGTTAGGGACTACTACTCAGAGCACAAGCACTTTCGAGCAGATCTCCCGCGTCACTCGTGACCCCGTTACAACCAAGTCTTCGCTTCCTCTTCCACCAGCCGCCGGACCTGCGTTTCCCTTTCAGCCAATGACTCGTTCGATGACACCATCGATGGCTCCTTATCAGGGCTCGCACATGCCACAGTCTATGGATACATACTCCCCAGGCCTTCAAGTACCCTCCACAACTGCTGCGGCGTCCTTTCTTGGTAATTTGTCCAACCGGAACGCAGTTGAAAACAAATCATCAGGGGAATTCAACCATGCGATACAGTACCTGAACAAAATCAAGGCACGCTATTCCGATGACCCTGATACATACAAGCAGTTCCTGGAAATCTTGCAAACATATCAGAAGGAGCAGCGTCAGATCCAAGATGTATGTGTCATATGTGCTAGCTCTGATGATGTGTTTTGACACCTTGAGCACAGTCGCAAGTATACGTGCAAGTGCAAGCCCTGTTCAAGGATGCTCAAGATCTGCTCAGTGAATTCAAGGATTTCTTGCCTGAGGTGTCGATGGCTCTGAGCGGGGCTGTCGGTATGCTTCCCCAATCAACTAGTGGTCCAGGCGTGCCAACACCTTGGGTAGACGCAAGTGACAAGAACGGCAAGAAGACGCAGCTTCCACCCAAGAAAAGGAGAAAAGCTCCAGAGAAAGAGACCACGCCTGCGCCGGCTGTGCGGACTGTCCCAAGTCGAGTGCGTGCTTCACTAACTCCACGTCATTCGTTAATAACATTCTCCCTTTGTAGGCCAAGAAGCCCAAGCACATGCATAAAGGGGCTGACCCTGACTCTCCGCAGTTTAATTCATACGGGTTGCCGGAATCGCCTCCCCACCATCCCCCACAATTGCATGCTAGTATGCTACCGCCACCCCAAATGCATAATCTAGTGATACAATGCCCCCAGCAAGTTTCCAACGTTCAGTCAGCTCCTGATGAACTCATCTTTTTTGAGCGCGCGAAGCGCACGTTGGAGAGCAAGGATACATATGAGGAGTTCCTCAAGCTCTTGAACATGTACTCCAAGGACATCATCGATGCGAAGACACTCGTGAATATGGCACAAGTATATCTGGGCGATGGTGATCTACTCTCGCAGTTCCGGGAAGTGGTTGGCATCGATGAACGGCAGGACAGCATCGAGCATGGTCCGCCTGGGAGTATCCGTACCGGGCCGCCAGAAGCCTTGTCTGCATTACCAGCTGAGGATGGTGAGGGTCCAAGCTATCGTCGGTTGCCCGAGAGCGTACGTATCGAATTACTGTGGTTCCAGCCGATTGACTGAAGCGCCCTCGTTTGCAGGAAGTTCATTTGGCATGTTCAGGTCGCGACGAACTCTGTCGCTCTGTACTCAATGACGAGTGGGTTTCACATCCGACATGGGCGTCTGAAGAAGCAGGCTTCATCGCGCACAAGAAGAACTCGTTTGAAGAAGCGCTGCACAAGAGCGAAGAGGAACGACACGAATATCACGTACAGCTTGAAGCCCTTGCACGCACGATCGCTGTTATAGAGCCCATTAACTTTCGCATCGAAGAAATGACCAATGATGAACGCTCTACTTTCCGACTCAAGCCTGACTTTGGTGGCTTGAGCAAGAACATCTACCACCGGACGCTGAAGAAAGTCTACGGCAGAGATGCTGGAATGGAGGTCATACAAGCTCTTCAGGAGTGTCCCAGTGTCGCTGTGCCGGTGGTTCTCGCTCGGTTGAAACAAAAAGATGAAGAATGGCGACGCGTGCAACGAGAATGGAACAAAACGTGGCGAGAGGTTGACGCCAAAAATTTCTATAAATCTCTTGATCATCAAGGGGTCACGTTCAAGTCGAATGATAAAAAGGTCGTCACTGCCAAACACTTTGTAGGAAATATCGAGTCAGTCAAAGCCGAGCAAGCAGATGCGCGTGCACAACAGGGTCCACCCTCATGCGGCACTGCTTTGCCAGGCCACCAACTGGATTTTCCTTTCAAGGACATGACTGTCCTTCAAGACTCGCTTAAGCTGGTTTACTCATTCCTGGATCATTCCCATGCACACTATACACTGCAGGAACGGCGTGGAGTCGAAGGTTGGCTGCGATCATTCATTCCCCTCCTATGCATGTGCCCTGCTGCCGAGTTTAATGCTGGGTACACACCTTTGGACGATCCGCGAGACGAGGAGACCGACCAACAAGCTTCAGATATCTCGCGGAATGATAACGGAGTCCCGTTCACGAGCGGACGTGGTCCTTTGGGGAGCGTAATGGCCGCGGGTGACCTGCGTAAGCGGTTGTTGAAATCGTCGCAAGAAAACTCCATTGGATCAGAGGGCCTGGATACATTTTCGTTATCCCAATCAAGAGGGGCCACGCCGCATTCCGAACGTGATACTACCCTGGAGGGTAGTACGAGCGCAGGGTTGGCTCTAGCCCAAAATAACTGCCCGGATCAGTGGATCCGCGACGCTTCAGCCAATCAAGCTTCTCCTATATCGGGAGACGGTACCTCTAGACGAAAACCTTTTTTCGGCAACACGACGTTCTATACTGTGTTCTGTTTGTTACAGGTAAGGTCTCAGATTTTTACACGGTTGACGTGAGCTAATTTTATTACAGTTGATCTATTCTCGTCTCCTCGTGTGTAAGGAACAAGGGGCTCGTCAGACAGCAAAAGGTCTAAACCCTGCGGACTGCAATCCTATCGCCATTGAGTTAGGGCTGGATGATCCCAATGGACCATCTGCTATCCTTGCGCAGGCTATGGAGGCTGTGTGCAACCGTCAGAACCGTGACGCAACGGATGTCGTATATGTTTACATGTTGGAGGCGTTTGAAAAGTTATTTGATAATGAGCTTGATCAGGCGATGTTTGAGGAACATATGCGATGGTTTTTTGGCAACAAGGTCAGTTTTTACGTTGACCTCAGGAGTCGTTATCTAACCTGGCGCAATCCCCAGGCATATTACCTTTTCACATTAGACAAAATTCTGTCTTCATTGATCAAGCAGGTAAATATAACTCATCCTGTGCTGTTAGGTTCCGAAACCATCGTGACTGCGTATTCTTTGTCGTTCAAGTTTAGCTGAATGGGATTTCTCCTAACAGGTGCAGATTCTCTTGTCAGATAACAAGTGTCAGGAGCTTTGGGTACTACTTCAGCAGACGCGGAAGGTGGATGGCCTGTCCAATCAGGACATGATTCGCTATCGGCGTGAGGCAGAGCGTCACGTTGGCGCCGATGAACATCTGTACAGGTTCGATTGGGTATGTGAGATACTTAATTTTGGGATTATTTGTGCTCTGATATGAAGTAATTCCAGCACCGGTCTTCGAAAACAATGTTTGTACAACTTGTTGAACCAGATGATCCTAGTGTGAATGGAGACGGAACGGCGATTAGTCGGTGGCGAGAATATCTCGACTCATACGTTCTACGACAACCGACGGAATGGTTGTCCCAGCCTGCAAAGCGTGAAGGGAAGTTATTTTTGCGAAGGTGAGTGCAGGGGATCATCAAGTTGGATGTGAGTTGTGTTGCTGAGTATAAATAGGCACATGACGATCGACGAATCACCGCGAGGCACATCAGGTTGGGATTCTATGAGCATCCGGGTGAGCCTAGGCACATACAAGATGTTCTATGAATCAAGCGCTGAAGATGTGTACGTGCGGCCGAGGAGTAGAGAGGAGGAGAAGGAACTTTGGGAAAGAGCGAAGGTTCGGGAGGAAGAACGAAAACGAAGCCGATGGTTAGCGAATATTGCAGAGCTTAAATAACCGATATAGAGATAGCAGCATTATTTGGTTGTATCCGCATATAAGTCATATATCATAGATGTCAAAAAAGAATTCTTAATTTGGCAACCGAAGGAAAGGACCATGTCTGAATAATAGTTATTTTATTACTTAAGCTGGATATGATGCCCACGAGTTAGTCCCGCTTTTCTCCTTAGCCGCAACTGTCAGTCTGTTGTGGATTTATTCCCGCTCAAGAGCTCGAGTGTTGTTCAGAGGTTTAATACTCGGTTTTTTCTGCGTTGGCTAAATTCATTTTTATAGTCGAATCTGGACTACAACCAATTTGACGACAAATTATCAGGTTGCTGCCACGCTGAGGCGGCAAGACTCTCTTGGCACTTCTTGTGCTGTCGTATCATGGCCAAGCAAAAACATGGCCAGTCCGGCTCAAGACTAGATCGTCCACAACGGAGACAATCACCAGCTGCTATATCTTGTCCTTCATCGTCGGTCTTATCCATCCTTGCAACAATCGCTGCCAGCTCGCACTCAGTAGACGGAAGCCCACTCCCATTACCGACCCCACCTCCATCTTTCCTATGTCCGTTTATAGATCATGTCAATATTTGTGTCCGTAAAACGACACCTACTACTTCCTATAGCAGCAGCATAACAACCTCTTCCACACCCACCACAACTACAACTCAATCCGAACCACAAGTGGCAGACAAATACGTTAAAGGGCCTGACGGCCGCTGGCACAAGGCAGATAGCTGGACCTTGTATGGTTCAACAGTTCGTTCATTCCCTTTGTCATCTTCCACGCGCTAATATCTTTATCTAGTGCTGTGCACCATCTTCCGACCTTACAGTCGATGATGATGCATTGTCCACCCCGGTTTCTGTTCCAACAGTTTCCACCCAAGTGGATTCCATCCTTCCTGCGGGTTGGTCAACAACATCTCAAAGCAATCGCACCGACTCCATCATCATCCTCTCACTAGCCATAGTCCTCGCAGTCTCAATTTGTGTCTTCATCATAGGCTGCATCGTTTGGAGAAAGAGACGGAAGAAAATATCAAACAGAGAAAAGAAAAAGAATGACTTGGAACTGAAAGCTAGAAATAAGATTCACCTGGAGGATCTATCAGAGGACGGTGACAGGGAGATTGAGGCTCGCGGGAAGAATCGTTTATGGGCGAGGGCAAGCGCTCGGTGGAAAGCCAACATTCGACATTCCGCTCGTCGACGCAGACGGCGCCATGGCTTCTCGTCGACCAAAAGTCGACCACAATCTCCTATACTATTGGATCCTCGCGAGGGATCTACACAGCCTTCCTCCCCAGCCTCATCACGACGACAATCAATAGCACCTACTTCTGAAGACATTGACTACCATGATACTCCCCTAGAGAACTCTCTCACCCCCACACGACCACCTTCTACATCACCCGACCCATCTAGCTCATGCAGCACTTCGTCTCCCCCTGCTTACATGTTTCCCGCACTGCATGCGCGCCCTGAGATTGAAGGTTGTCCTCAGGAGGTATCGCACGTGCCTTCGGGTGACCCCACATCACGCCGAGGCTCACTGCTCTTTGGCGATGACTTCCCACCTACGGAGCACGACGACATTCCTTACCACCCCAGCTGTGCTGGGCATGTCGCCGTTGATGATAAAACTCATCTCGCCCGTATGGCGGAGTTGGCTAGCGCGCCTCCTGTAATTCGGCACAACACTCGCGGGAGTCCCTCGCCGATTCAAGGGTCTGCCCCAGAATGGTCAGATGATTTTGAAGAGCTCCCTTCCCAATCTGCTGCTGTCTCACCCTCCGAGAACGCTCTATTCGAGGTCAGCGACTCGGGTTTCCCCAGACCGCCCTCGAAAAGCATTTTGTCACCAAGTTACTTTGATGGGCACAGCTATTTGCAAGATATCACCGCCTTAGATCCTTCCTCATTACCTTCTATGCCCCCATATGAGGCTCGGCCCAACGCCATTCTCTTTGAGGACACCCTGACCGCCTCAGCTCCTCCAATATCGGAGGATGACCAAGCTTTTGATAGCTGGGAAGGCAGCGCTCCTGAAGTATCGGATATTTACGGTGATGAATGCGACACCCACAGTGCAACGTCTCCGTCTTTGCCCTCGTTGTCGTCTGTATTTAGTTTTCAAGCTTCCGCTCCACCTGAAGAGCTTGTCAGCATGCATGGCGTACTTCCGATATACCAGCCCTAGTTGTGGGCTTTTGGTCCACATTTTTGCGGGCATTTGGGACGCTCGTCTACTGTAGTGTACCATATACCTAATTATCACCTTCATGGACATTTAACAATTGCGCGTTACAATGTTGTTGTAAGGTGCTTTTTGCAGCAATAGAGTAGTCAACAAAGCTAGTAAAGCCCACGTGGGCCTTGCGCTCGCAGCGGCACTAGTTAAGCTGTTCGTTTCAATTTTCGACTGTCCGATTCTTAGTTCAAGTTGTGAGCATCATAACATAAACGAATTCTTGCGCAGAAGACCAAAAATAGCAGTCACATGGGGTCCCTCGATCACCAACCTCTGAGCTCACCATCTTAGCTCATAGGCTTCAGATTGGGACCATCAGTCGCCTATCTCCAGTATACTCGGAAATGGGGAAGTCGCAAAAGAAACGGTCGATGCGTCGGCACAATCCCATGCGAGTGCCAGATTCGCATCTTCCCAAAGGTCTAGAATCAGCAGCTTCAACCTCCCCAAAAAATGAAGCAGTATTGCCTATCATACAAAAGGTGCGTCGTATGGCAAGATCCGTGTACGGGAATTCATTGGCACCACAGTTAGAGAATCCGGACGCTTCTGAACGCAAGTGGGCATGCGTCGCAGTATCCAATCTCATACAAAACGATCCATCTACGCGACGCTTATTACAAGGAAAAAATGTAGTTGGAGCGCTCATTACGCGCCTATCCGACAGCGAGGAGGAAGTCTGGATCGAAGCCGCCGGAGCACTAAGGTGTGCATTTTCAGCCTCGAAGATTTCTTTGTCTCACGTTCTCGCGGCTCTCAGGAATCTTTGCATCGACGGAGGTTACGATATCTGCGCCGAGATGTACAATAAAAATATACTGGCTCCCCTTAAAGCATTTGTGCCGAAGGTATGTTTAACACGCACTTGAATGGATGTGAGACCGAGATCTTTTCTTCTCAGATATCGAGCGCACTCTCACAATTCCTGGAGTCACCCAAGACGGCTCCAGAGAACGCACGAAAAGTAGTGTATGAATTTACCGAGAATGTGAATACTATACTTTGGTGTCTTTCGTAGGTGCATCGGTTTCTAATCGCATCGGATCAGCGCTGAAGGTGCAGCCAGGGAGACATCCAACAAGGCGCTAAATGCTGTCAACCAAATCAACCTTGTTCCTTTTTTGATGTCCTTCCTGGCCGCCCGAGCAAAATTACCCATAGCTACAGTTACTGCCGCAGGTTCGCGGATATTTCTGCTTTCAACATCTACTTTTAGGACTTACTGTGGCTCTCAGCGCAGTGCCTGTACGTCCTAACGGATGACAATCAGCCAGCAATAGATGAGCTTCGGTCAAATGCGGCGTACAGCACGTGTTTACTCGAGATTGTACACGACGAAGGCGGTGTAACGGGCAAGGATAAGGAAGTATTTTGGGATAGAATGTCCACGTTGAAAGTGTTGTCAAGCGGTAAGGAAACGTTCTTTTGTGAAATATATTAGCTGATTATAGTCAGGTATCCTGAGCAACGTTTCACCTTTCCCTCCCCCTAGTGCCGCATCAGGAGTCGATGTTGGCAAGGAGATCGTACTTCCACTGCTGCAGCCAGTCGTAGCTTCTGTATCTCTTACTGAGTCATCAGCGCTGGCTGAGAGCTTGGTGGTAAAATTAGTGAGTTGTTGATCTTAGCAGTTCATTGGTGGTATTTATGGATGCGGTCTAAAGGCGCTGGAACCTCCTCAGATAGAGAAATTATCTTTAAAAAGTGCCCCAAAGTCAGATCACAGGTCTGATGCCGAAATCGAACTCGACCGTTTGGAGAACAATTTACGCACTGTCCAGCTCGCGCTAGAAATCTTAACTGGCGTGTGTGCAACATTACCTGACCCTGACCCCATCTCCGAGGTGCAGGAAGGTGAACCGGATGCAGAAGAAGATGAAGGTAAAAAAAATTCTTCACAAAAACTGGGGTGATTGTTTGACATTCAGATAGACAGTGATGCTGAGATAGAAGATGATGTGACCGACGGCATGACCCTCGACGATACACCGGTCACCAATGGTACAGCGACCGCAAGTCACCTGCCTGCGCTCGTAGAACCTCTCATTACCCTTATCCAACCTGTCAGATTGTCTTTTCCTCCTGCAGCCGGGCAATCCTCACACCCACCGACAACATCCGTACTGAGTGCAATTCATGTTAGCGCACTCGAATGTTTGAACAACATATTCCTCTCGTTGAGCGCGTCTCCGAGCCCTGGATTAGCCGCAGCGTCCGCGAGTGGAAAACATATATGGGACAGTGTGTGGGCAGCACTTGAGAGTGTAGGTACGGAAATCGCACGCGGCCAAGAGCGTAAACAGGAAATGTGGGAGATTGGAGTGGGTGTGCTGTGGGGTGTCGGTAATATCTGGAAGGGTAACTTGGTAAGTCTTCTCATTGGCAAAAGTTCCGGTGTTGAGAAGTCGCTGTCAGGTGCCCAACGAAAATCAAGTCCAGCTATTAATTCAGCTCTGCAACTCAAGCACTGATCCTGCTATTCGCGTGAAATGCATCGGCACGCTCGAGTGCCTGGCACAGCATCCACAGTCTGTTGATGCTAATCGCGTGAGCCACATGTTCTTCGACCCCTCTCGAAACTGAACACAGGATTAGGTCATTGCAATGCACCTGCTTTCCATCCTCCCAACGTCCACAGCGCCATCGACGTATGGCACCGAGCCACTGATCCAAACACTGTCGGCTCTCATCGACATCTACTCCGACGAGAATCTCCCATATGATATCAATTTCCGGCAAGGCAACTTCGTGCAGCGTCTTGTAGATAGCGTTGACGGTGTACGTAAAGCCGTGCGGGCAATCGACAGGCGGAAGGAGCGAGATTTGAAACTGAGAGGGGAGGAGATGCGAGACAACTTGATTGCCTTCATCAAGTACCGAAGGGCCTTGAGATTTTAATGACAGCTTTCATAGCATCACAAAACCACTGTTACTACTTGAGTAGTTACATGCAGTCAGCTCCATGCGCTGTGGTCCCAACGCCTGGAGTCCAAATAACTGGGCTGCCATAATGGCGGATACCTTCGTCTGCACTCAAAGGCCACTCCATACCTCTGGCAGCTCAGAGCAATATCTGTAACCATGGACTCGTCCGCGTCCGACTTTCCCGCATTCATGATGATCCGGCCTGGGTAGCTGGCGGTAGAATTCAGCAAACCATGCTCAAGTGCGTCGCAAATATTCCAGAGCGGGATGGAACTTGGGAATATGAGAGCCGGAGCTTGAGAAACTGTATGCACGCTGTACTGTGGTGGAGCATCGAGGATAAGAACTCGGACTGTGAACATATACGGGACAAGGTTTTTCAGGAAACACGGTGTGCCCAAGCGAAGGTGAGTTACGTTCGGGAAAGACGCAAGTATAGAACCAAGTGACGCTGGCGGATGGCGCGCTACATGCAAATGCGTCACTGAGCTGATGACGACACTAGAAGGGGGGCATGCAAAAGAATCACGAAGGGGAGGCCAGCAAATACGGAGGTGCGTGAGGGATTCCGTCTTTGCTAGGAGATTTTGGAGTATCGCATCGAAATAGTATCGCCTATCCACTGTAATCGCAAGACACATGAATCGCGTCTGTGGAACATGTTTTGCAATCTCGTCAACGCGAAATCGTGTGAAGTCCACAGCGTTTAGCACGGCAGAGAGATATCGAGCGCGTGGATCATAACGCGAGAGGAGTCTCTCATACGCGATGAAATCGAGCATTGTCTCGATGAAGACATAGCGCAATACCACCTCGTGGAGCACATCGCGCCATACCTTGGACAAAATTGCAATGACGCGAAAGAAACGCCACCTAGCAGGAGCATCGCCAAAGGAGCACCATGCATCTACGATGATTTTCTCCACGAGCTCGTAAGGGAGAGCGCCCCTGTATATTTGAAGTTTCTTGTGATGCGCTGGAAAAGGTCAAGCACTGTCGAAAGGACGAATGCACAAAAGCCAACCTGTGCGTTTACGTAGGCAAAACAGTTGTAACAGTGATCTGGATAGTTCACAGCACGAGTCAGCATCGTTATCAGCGCGACCACATACATCGACTTGCCTCGTCATGATGCCAACATGACCTTGGAATATCAAAACATTCTCTAGAGACGCCAAACGTCTTTTTTTTCGCTTCTCAGGGATTGTGGTATACGAAACCCACAGATAGAAACTCAGTTCTACGTAGAAATGTTCAGCACTTCACGGAATGATGTAAAAGTCATGAGGTACCTGGTAAGCTTCAGGAACGCTTGGAGGTGATACCCACTGTCTCCAGAGTAGCTCGTCGTTTTACTCACAGTGCACTCGATCTGGGAATCGATAAGATTGGGCGCGACTTCAATAGTAATAAAAACCTACATGTGACCGAGCGTGGCAAGTGGGGCGCGAGGGAAATCTTGAAACGTGAGGTGAGTAGAACTATTAACTACTAACTTAAAACTTACTCGGGTTAGCGAAGATCATGTGAGCTAGTGTCTTCGTGCCCGGGTGCCTAGGTTTGTGCCTAAGTGTCCATCCCTCGATAGTCAAAGTGCCGAGGACGTCGTGGGTCCCAACGCGAGCTTCGCGTGTGAGTCTTTCGCTCATCTCGCATCCAACTGTGTCTACTAGTCTCCCGTAATGGTACCAGCAGACCGACGAAGTCTGAGTCGGTTTCACGTGCACGGCGATGTTCTTCTTGGCAGCTATACTTACTCCCAAAAAACTTTTACGGGTGTGAACTCAGTCCACGAACGCTGCGGAATCATTGAACAGCGGGCAACCATATGTGTTGGAATAGCCTCGGTGATGAAGTAGTACATGAGTATATAACTATCCTGGTCAGACATAGTCCGTTTACATAATCCAGAGCAGCTCTTTCTGAATGCAGATGTGTGGTCCGTGCGCAGGGATGGGATGTATATAAGGCTGTCGTCGAGATTGTAACAACTCATACTTACCTTGATGGCATAGGCTCCTTCATGTACCCGGGTTTGTGGGCCGCGGGGACCCTTCATAGCACGGCGACCTTGTCCATACAGAGGGTAATCGCGGTTTGTATGGGCTCCGGCTCATGCACCGTCTAAATATTTTCCAGTCCTGCCACGGCCACTCTGGCTGGGCAGGCCTTTTTTTTCGCCCTTTCTCAGGCCTAACCCTAACCCTATCACAAACTGCATTTATCTTTTATTCTCATTGATCTATTAAATTCATGATGTGACAAACGCTCAGCGCTATCGCATCTCAGTCTTCTCGTACAAGTCCCGTTCCCTGGATTCAACTTCAGGCTAAGCATCAGAAAGCCGAGAACTCAAGCACGAACCTTCTTGCTGTCAAATGGATTCAATCCAGCCGCAACTCGGCTGCTCGCAATCAACGCGCTCTCGTCTATAATGTCCCACTGCTGTGTCCCTGCGACAACTTGTGCTTGGTGTATGGCCCGTGTAGTAATCATGCTCCGATGTGCGTTACTAACTACAAATGAATGAGTATCTCATGATCACCAAAGGCCGGATCGTTGACATACCTGCAGGCATCGGGCAATTCAGCTCCGCGGACAGGCGAAGGACATGACTACATGTATAATAAGGACTGCATTCACTGTGAAAACCTCGAGGCACTAACGAAGAGTCTTTGATTCCGCCATCCATGGCAAAGCCTACCGAACCATCAAACGAATCGTTGATCATCTTGTTGCCATATGCCACCAACCTGTTGTCGTCCATATAAACATCAGTAATTCAAGGTAACGTCATCGACAGCATGCATACCCTGGTGCTGGCATGATTTCTGAACACGAATGATCAGTTTCCTGTGATAGGACGGCAGAACGTAGTCCAAGTTTCACCTGTGATCAGATCGTAAACAATCTGCTGCCCAATGCCAGACTTTTCTCCAAGTGTCAGGGTTTCGGCAAGGAGTTCCAGGGCAGCGGCCAGATTACCATTACCGATCAACTTTAATGTGGAAGCTGAAACCCAGAAATTTTCAGACTCATAGGTTTGCTCGCCACGCTCGTACACATTCCTACCTTTTTCTACATTCTCTCCGAGATCGATCACCTTGCGGCCCACTGCAGGGACAAGGAGAAAGGCGACTTCCTTTTTGGACCGGTAGTCTCCACTCATGGCAATTACAAGCGTTGCCTTATCTGCCGCTGGGGGAGGTCCAAAGATGGGTGAAGTGATAAAGCGGGTATGCGGAAAGCTCGACAGCAGTCTGTCAAGATCGCCTATACCAGATTCGTTCACAGTTCCATTAGTAGAAAGAAGCTTTTCACGCACCAGCTAGCGCAGGATAATTCTGACATTACTGGTGAGCATGAAGCCCAGAAGCGGTTATCAGGCTTACTGTGCTCATTTCAACAAATATTTTGATCTTGGTGGGAGGTGATTGCTGATGACAGCGGCATCATTATCTTATCCTGCATGAAGGTAGATTGCGGCGTACGACGAGAGCCTTTGCAAACTCATTGTAGACACTCGTCACCACTTCATCATTCACGAGACAAGTGAAGATAACATCGCACTCCGTTGCCAGCTGGCCTAGAGTATCGGCGACTCTGACGGCGGATGCGCCAAGTTCTGCGAGGAGCTTCTGAGACTTTGCCACAGTCCTGTTATACACGAGGAGAGGTGGTGACTGAGATTTGCGGGAGTTGGCTAGATTTCGGGCCATGAAATAGCCCATGGCTCCAAGACCACAGAAGCCGATTTGAAGTGGGTGTAATCCAGGAGTTGGGGGCCGAGAAAATGGAATTGTGCCTGCATGCAGGGCTGGAGTTTGAAGAAGATTGCTCGCCATTGCGGGGGTATCTATGAGAGAAAGTGCTGGTATATTAGCAAGTCAACTTATACTCGTCAAGAGCGGTTATCGAGAGTTATCGGAAACGATGTATTCCCACGTACACGGTGGATGTGGAATGAATAGCGCTGGTGACCGGTCATGTGTAGCTCAGTTACCACGGATAGATAGGGGGGATTTCGAAAAGGGACAAGAAAGGTGGATTTTGCTTCGGTAAGGCCTGCAGGCGTTGTTGGTTGCGTCGAGCGGCCTTGGATTCTGGATAGACTCGTAGGTTGATTTGGGAAGCAAGGATGTCAGGAGGACGAGGTTATATGCCCATTTTCCCTACTGTACAGTCTGACTATGAAAGTCCAAGAACCGTAAGGGTGCAAGATTTAGAGGCCACTTGAAGCATCAATCAAGCGCTGCATCATCAGGATCGCCCCTCCCACCAATACCAGACAGAGTAACACGGTCACTATCACACTAATTCTGACGACCGCGGAGTCATCTTTCCAAGCTATGGCTAACAACACCAAAGCCATGATGGCGCCACCGAGTATACCGAGCGAGGGAGCTTTGAGAAATCGATCCTGTGCCTTAAGAGATTCCTGTTAGAATATGAGGTGAACCATGAAGTACTGGATGACTTACCCTCGTCGAAGGTGATGATATGGGGACATTACCCCTATTCTTCTCCTCCTGGCTGGTATTTCCTGCTTGGCTATCTTTTTCACCACTCTCGTATTGCGTCGTGGCGGGTTCCGTTTCCATTATTCACTTCTGAAGTGTGAGGTCAAGATATGCGCTGGAGAGCCAATGCTAACTTTCTACGAACTTGGGTAGAAGCGCGTGATAGTTTCGAGACGAGTGAAACCAGGGATGGGCCAAACAAGACAACCTGATGTAAATATTGGTCAACCGATCGTTCGCCTTGTCCAGTTTGATTAGAGACGCCAGGGGAATGACTACCTTTCACTCAATCCACCGTCAAGGTGTCTTCCTGAGCTCTTGATCACCACCTGCGGCTCATAAGGTGGATATCTTGATCGGTCGAACCGAACCCCCGCATCCACCCAGGTTTACTCTAGCAGACTGATTGGTGATAGGTGTAACCCTTAACACATCAGACATACTCTTTCGCTGAGCGCGATGGTCTAACATGAATGTATGGCTTCTGTCTGCTCTGCCCGGTCTTGCAGTATAGCTCTGAATGTCGGACAATATAGATTACGCACCTGGAGGTAATTCCAGTCTCATGACCAACCGCCTTATGTTGGTGAAGGTTGAGTTCATTTCTTCGGTGCTTTCAACGTTACACGGCTCTATCGAGGTACATTCATGTCTTCATACAAATCTATGGTTGTTCTGTAAAAATAATACATACGCCTTGACTTCCGATGCTTGAGTTGATTTGGCACTCAGTACCTACTCCTCAATCTTCCCGTATAACTCCTGTTCCCTGGATCCGACTTCATTTTATTATCACCATAAGAGCTGAGAGCTCAAGTACTAACCTTCTTACTGTCGAATGGGTCCAATCCAGCTGCAACTCGGCTACTTGCAATCGATGCACTCCAGTCTATGATATCCCACTGCTGTGTCCCTGCAACCACTTGTGCTTGGTGCATCGCCCGGGTACTGATCAGGCTACGATGCGCGTTATCAACTATGAAACGAGTGAGCATTTAGAGATTCCTGAAGGTCAAATTGTACTGACCCGCAGGCATCGGGCAGTTCAGCTCCGCGGACAAGCGGCGGATGTGACTGAATTGGAAATAATATTAGAAAGGAATGTTCATTGCGAGCACCTCGAAGCACTAACTTGGCGTCTTTTATTCCACCATCTATGGCAAAGCCCACGGTACCATCAAACAAGTCGTTGACCATCTTGTTGCCATAGGCCACCAAACTATTGTCGTGCGTCGGCATCAGCAATTCGAAGTAATGGATTGACAGCACACGTACCCTGGTGCCGGCATAATTTCTGAATACGATCATGACATCAGCTCCCCATCAAGGTACGGCAGAAATGCTTTCCAAAGTTTACCTTTAATCAGATTGTACACAGTCTGCTGTCCAATGCCAGACTTTTCTCCAAGCGTCAGAGTTTCGGCGAGGAGCTCATTCATACCCATGATCATGCCATTACCGATCAGCTTTAGTGTCGGAGCTGAAAACCCCACCCATTTGAGACTTTCCTCGTTATCGCTCTTACACGTTCTTACCTTTTTCTACATTCCCTCCCAGGTCAATAACCTTGCGGCCCACTGCCGGAACCAGGAGAAAGGCGATTTCCTTCTTGGACCGGTAATCTCCACTCATTGCAATAACAAGCGTGGCGGCATCAGCCCCTTTAGGAGGTCCGAAGATAGGTGATGTGACAAAGTGGGTATGCGGAAAGCTCAACAGCAGTTTGTCAAGATCGCCTAGAGCAGAATTGGTCATGGTTCCGTTAGTGGCGAAGAAATATTTACGCACTGGCCAACGTAGGGTAAATCTGACACCATCAATGAGCATGAACTTCAGAAGCGGATATAAGGCTTACTGTGCTCATTTCAACAAATATCTTGACCTTGGTTGGAGGCGATTGCTATTGATGGCAGCATGATTGTATTATCCTGCAAGAAGATATGATTGCGGCGTACGGCAAGAGCCTTTGCAAACTCGTTGTAGATGCTCGTCACCACAGCATCGTTCGCAAGATTAGTGAAGATAACATCGCACTCTGTAACCAGCTGGTCGAGAGTGTCGGCGACTTTGACGGCGGATGCGCCCAGTTCTGCGAGGAGTTTCTGAGACTTTGACACAGTCCTGTTGTATACGATGAGAGGGGGTAGTTGGGATTTAAAGGAGTTAGCTAGATTGCGGGCCATGAAATAGCCCATAGCCCCGAGACCACAGAAGCCGACTTGAAGAGGGTGTACTCCAGGAGTCGGAGGACGAGAAAAAGGAACAGCACTTGCATGCCCTGGACTGTGAAGGAGGTTGTTCGCCATTGGGTTTGAGCTGGGGGTATCTATGAGAGTAATGTAGATGTGCTCGTTAAGAGCTTCTTAAAGACACGGTGGGTCGGGTTATCGTCCAATTAATCTTCCCACCTATTTCCACCGTGCACGTGGTGCAGACCACATATATACCTGCGGAAGAACTTTGATTATGAGCTCTTTATTGTCCAACAGCACAACTTGAACGAGTTCAGGTTATTCAAATTACACGAAGTTCTGAACCTGGCTGCGGGCGGCTCACATTAGTAGTGGTGCAATGCAGACTAAAAATTCACGTGATCAATCTGTGCACTGCTTGCATAAGCGTAGATGACCAAAAATAGTATTCCGCAACCTTGGACTACCGTGACAGTCCCAGTACTAATTGGCAGCTGCTGTAGCTGCAACAGCAGCAGTTCAACATTTCTATCGCTGCCTTCACCATGCAGCAGCAGCAGGCGGTACAAGCATATGCACAACAGAACAAGGGCACTCTTGTTCCAGGTCAAACCATCTCCGTTAATAAGTACACGGTTCAGGTTGAGCGGTATCTCAGCCAAGGTGTGTTGAGTCCAAGTGGCGGCCTCATCGAGTGTTGACATTTTATTCAAAGGCGGGTTCTCCCATGTGTACCTGGTCAGAACTCCCACTCCCGTGTATAACACGACGCATCATGTTCTAAAACGCATTGGCGTTCCTAATGAGGCCATGCTTGCGGAGGTTAAGAAAGAAGTCGATATCATGGTTCGAAGCACCCAAGCTGCTCACTCGGTGCATACTGAATCTACCTGTAGAGGATACTGAAGGGTCACCCAAATGTGGTGCATCTGATCGATGCTGCATGGCACAAAATGGCGACTGGCATGTACGAAGTCTTTATTCTTATGGAGTTTTGTCCAGGCAAGTGTTTTTGCAAGATTTAAACATCTGATGAGGTCTTACTGAGACATAGGTGGTGGAATCATTGACATGATGAACAGACGTCTGCGCGAACGTCTCACAGAAGCAGAGATCCTCCAGATTTTTGTAGACGTCTGTGAAGGCGTTGCTGCCATGCACAATCTTCGCCCTGCCCTTCTTCATCGTGATCTGAAGGTGGAGAACATTCTCCAGGCCTCCAATAACGTCTTTAAGCTCTGTGACTTTGGCTCTGCCACGCCAGTCGCGCCTCGACCACCGTCTACCACAGCTGAGGTTAGAGCTCTCGAGGCGGACTTGAACAGACACACAACACTACAGTACAGGGCGCCTGAGATGGTCGACCCATACCTTCGCCGGTCTGTTGACGAAAAATCTGACGTTTGGGCACTCGGAGTGCTATTGTACAAACTGTGTTATTATACCACTCCTTTTGAAGAACACGGACCCTTGGCAATTTTGAACGTACAATACCGCATTCCGCCATATCCCGTTTATTCGTCGCAAATGAATACACTTATCGGTGTGTTATTCTTCGCTTCCATCGCGTCCAAATATACTGAGTTATTTATGCAGCCTCCATGCTTCGCGAGCACGGCACACAGCGACCGTCAGTATTTGAGCTCCTCGCTCAAGTACACGCCATACGAGGTACCAAATCGCGCTTCACCTACGACATTCCTCCGCCTCAGCCCCTTTCCCCTCGAACTTTACAGTCTTCATCCACCAATGCTCTTGACAACCTCGTGTCTTATCGTCGAGCGCCAGGCACAGATACTGCCACTCAACAAGCCCCGCCAGCTCAGCCTCAGGATGTAGGTGGAGGCATTCAAGCGCGTGATAAAGTGCTGGAGGCTATTGCGCCAATGCGCCGTGGCCGGCCATATTATTCGCAGCAACGGAGCGACACCACTACTCCCTCATCGACCTCCCGGCCTCCTAGTCCACCGAAACCACTGAAAAGGCCTGATGCCTCATTTGGCGCAGAGGAGGACAAGGCATGGAAAGAGATGAAAAGCTCTCCTGCTGTTCTTGCTGCTGGTGGCATCAGGGCTCACAAATCGGGGGGTGTAACTGCGACTGTTTGGAGGCCTAAGATATCCGCGCCTCCTTTGGATGATGCATGGAGTGTTGAGACGCGTGCATCAAAAGCGATCTCGGATGATCCACCAACACCAGGGGTCACTGCATTTGGTGACAATTTCGGAGAAAAGCTGTGGAGCGCCTTTGACGGTGCAAAGGCTGGAGGAACAACTGCTGTGACAGGAATGGGCTCATCCCCGAGTTCTGGAAAAGAGCGCATTTCGAAGCTTGCTCCCCCGCCTGAGGGGTCGCGTAACACAAGACTTATGATCACGAAGAGTAAGGACGCGTTTGATGGTCTAGGTTTAGCACCGTCTTCAACACCCACACAAACTCTTGGAGAGGCACGAAAGCTGAGGACTGGCCTTGCTGTGGTTAATGGAAACAATCGTGGTGCTATCACTCCTAGTCCATCTATAACCCCTGCGAAGCCATCACTAGCGCCGATCAAACCAACGCCTTCACCCCGCCCTCCAGCACAGTTGACGACCACGAACGCTTCGTGGCGTTCTAGTCTATCAATGCAACCCCCTGCATCCACCCCTCCTACACTTCCACAGAAGGGCGAAATTTCTGCCGAGGCACGATTTCCGTCAGTAGAAGAGCTTGATGCATCATTTGGTGGATCGGCACCTCCTGTTGGCCATCCAAACTGGCAGCTCGAGTCTTCGGAGCATCACAAAGAGCGCGAAAGAGTAGTTGATTTGTCCGAACCTTTCTTTGCACCCTCCTCGTCGCTTCAGCCGACTTCTCAGCGTGCCGTTCCGAGCACTATCTTTGGTTCGCGCTCAGAGCATGTCACCGGGGTGGCGATGCGTGATTCCGAGAAGGACAAATTTCAGAGGTCCGTTGGACTGGATAATGGCATTAGTGAAAACACGTCGTCTCCGAAGCCTGCGTCATATCGGCCTATCTCCCGTCCTTCGCTTTCGAGGAGACATCGCAGCAGTATTGCTTTCAAACCCATACCTCAGGCACAACTTATCGATGACGTTGGTACTCAGGACCTTACTACCCCAGCTCCGGTGTCACGCAAACCCAAAGACTGGTTGACAGGCGATGTTGATGCCCTCATCTCCCCAGTCAAGGACGGATCTTTCGCTCAGGCTCAAGCTAGCAACCTCCCTACGACGCCCGTTCTGCGCGAGTTTACGAACAAGCGATCATCTTTCATTGAGGAGAACACAACAACCATACAATCACCACAGGAAGCTGTCGCCGCTCAACAGCCCCCTCATAGAGTGAAAACTCCTCCATCGCCGTCGAAGATGTATGCGCGAGGTACCAGTGTTAGAGAGCGGAAGCAAAGTGTCCCTGTGACCCCGAAGAAATCTAGAGAGCTGCCAGTGGTCGCGCCTAAACCGGTAATCGCTGCTCTTGCACTGAAGCCAGACCTTGAGTCTCGCCAGGGTGTGACATCGCAGCCATTGAAGCGTTCGTCACAGGATGACTCGGATAGGTGGAGAGCCATCCCTATCTCTGAGTCGCCAAAGCCAACTAAGATGCATGAGTCGTCAAGTGACGGGGAACAGGAGCCAGAGGATGCTGCTGGGTGGGGGAAACTGGTTGAAAAGGCAGGTTCATCACGACGACGAAAAACGAGGGGCCGGCAAAGTTCCGTGCACGATCTCGTCGATCTATGGGGAGGAGGTGTGGTGCAGACGAAAGAGCGACCAAAGGATTCCGTTCACAGTCCTGCCGTTGCTGCATTCAGTGATTCGACCAGGGACTCTGGTGTAAAACTACAAAAGAGCAGATCAATTGCCGTTTCTTCAATGGCTAGGCCGAGGCCTACATCACCCAGAATGCAGTCACAGCCCTCGGAACCCAATACTTCTTATCGTCGTTCACCAAGCCGGTCTCCCATGCGGCCTTTACCTCACATGAAGCAGGCATCTGGTGCAAACACCCCTTCGTCTGGCAATACCCCCTCATCCTCTCGCGTGAGGCCGCAGTCTATGCTTGCCTTTCCAATGTCAAAGTCTACTTCGGACGGAAAGACAGACACACCGCCAAACCCTACGGGTCTATCTGTTCCAGAAGACAACCCTCGCAAAAACGGCGTTCGCCGGACCTCAATAACAGACATGGTCCAGCGCTTCGAAGCCATCGGAGGAAAGGTCAAAGGCCCAGGTCCAGGTCTGCCTGTGGTAATTCCCAAAACAACAGGTTTGAAAATGCCAACTTCGTCTGCTGGAATTGGTCGTGCTGTGGACGTCACAGGCACAAGCCCAAGCTCCCCGCTAGTGTCGAGATTCACAGCTTCCAGAGTTATTACACCCGCTCCTGAAGAGTCGGGTCCTGGAGTTGATCTAGGAAAGCCACGACCATCTGCGATTGATTTAGCCAGAGCGGCCCTTGCCGGCCAGGACCAGAGCAAGGCAGACATGAATATAAGAAATCCTGTTGTTGGATTACCCTCTGGGACACCAACTCGATTCACACCTGGATCATCAGTAGGACGGACGGGCCCTCTGGACGGGCTTCCAGCATCGTCACCATTTTCTCAAACAAAACCCTCCACATCTCTAGAAGAGCCTCGCTCGCCATCGCCTGATAAACCTTATCAAGGAGTGGGGAAGCTCATCGACCAATGGCAGCGTAAAACAGAAGTTGATTCACCACGAGCTATCCCTCGTAGAGGTGGTTATACCCCCAAACGAGCTGGTCTCGGCTCTGGGGAAGTTGGCAAGGACAACTAAACACGACTTATAATATACTTGCTCACGTTCGTTCACGTATGGCTCGCAATAGCTTGTAAAGATAATTTATACAACAATCTGACGTGCTACAACAAGTTCTGAACCCTCGGGGCTCAAGACGCATCAGAAGTCTGAGACGTGCGATGATCTTGCGGGGACTGGGGGCGTCGTGTTGTGCCAAGTAATTGTCGGGCTACGTCTCTGCCCTTCCCATACTCCCAAGCATCCTGGTCAACAGGATAGCGATTGGCTTTTACTCGCTCGGTATCACCAGCTATGCCAAGCTCCTGCGCCGCAGCATCGGCGCGGGCGAGGTTAGAATCACCGGGGTGAATAAGAATAGCTTCCGGTTTTGACTTTGTTCGGCGTGTTCTGGGTTGCCATGATCGTGTAGACATATTGTATGAGTCATCGTCACTCTCAGAATCCAGAGGATCTCTAATCTTATCATAGCTTTGAAGCGGGTTGATCAGCCTCTATAAGCTAGCTTTAATGAGACAACTTACGTAGCTGACTTTGCTGGGGCATCATCAATATATTCGAAAAAGAATTGTCCGACTGACAACATGACGACCTTTTGGAGAGTAAATTTTCTGCAATGACCTCACATGATTATTGGCACTCACGACGGCAAGGTTGAAGGATGAGACTTGCTCAAAGCAGTCAGGCCAGCTCGGCGACTTCCATTGAAAAAAACGAAACTCACCCTACTTGGTATGACATAGCAATGAGCATATAAGTTCTGGTGATATTTATAATTCGACATTGTTTTTTGGTGGATTGATGACGACGCAACTCACAGTCTAAGTGTTGTTGCAACACCGTATAACGTTGCTCTCCATACTGCTTTTGCTAGTCGCGAATGACCAATGAAACGAGGATGCCACTGCTTGCTGATAGCAAACGACAATGATCTTGTATTTTTAATGACTCCAGTTGGTGAAAGGTAGAGTTTGTGACAACGGACCTCTCAGACAAACATATGACAGAAGTCAGGAGGACGCCGAAGAAGAATTCCCAGATGGTGTTTAGGCGCAGAGAACTCAAGAGGATATGTTCACCGAGGAATGAGAAGTGAACGTAATCAACCCAGCCGCCGTCCATCATGATGATGTCGTGACTGTACAGTCGTGGGCGATGATATAATAACGTCACTAGTACTACGTGGACTTGACGTGGACCGCAATAATCCGACTCACCCATTTAGCAAACCATTGCGATGGCAATTGCGGAAACTCCAGCGGTACGTTGGATCTCCTCCGATACTACATTGTATTACTGGCTTTATGCGTTTCATACTTCTGGCAGAATGAGACGAGTTCCAATCAAATCGGTGCATTGTCGTGGTCAACACGGGCCCATTGACGTTCACCTATTTGATTCGAAGTCGTGTTAGTGTTCATTATCAAGGTCTTCCTTCTATATGGTCTGACTAGGGGAGACTAAGTAGTGGTTATGGAACAGTGGCTTTCGTTGGGGGTCAACGCTCCACCCGACTACAAGTACTCTTTTGTTTGATCTCTCTGGTCGACGATTCTAGCCGCATTCAACTTGCTGGGGCGTTCGAGGTCGACCTCTCGCGCACCTGGCTCCCTAAAAAGACCATAGACGTATTCTCGGCGACTCGCGGAACAGCAATCTGTGTAAATCATCACCGGGAATGTTTGACATGGCAAGGAATCGTTACACGTCCGTCTGGCACTATTATCTCTCGTCTCCAGCATAACGCAACTCTCTGCTTTTCGTCCATAGTCTGCCGCATCCGCTTATATCTGCTTGCTTGTCTCTCACGTCCAGTTCCCTTCTGCTGGTGCAGTCTCACGTCACTTGTATAGGCGCTCTCGGCTTCCCATCCCTCGTCTGGCAGCTAACAATATCGCTATCCCCTTGGGCGTCTTTTCGTACCCAACCTTCGCATAACATCGCCAATGCTGGGTAGATTGGGGCTTTCCCAGCTCCTACCAAACCTTGCTACCGTATACCATACCAGACCATGTTTCCCGAAAACTTGGAAATCGGTCCCGCGAACTTGCGGGTTTGCGCTCATTCAATTGATTTACGGCAATCTAAGCAATTTGCTTACCATCCCAGGAACGAGGAACTGCGTTAATTAACCACTGGCTATCGGCATTCTGAGTTAAGCTTGCTCGCCATCCCAGGAACAAAGAACGAAGTTGATTGGCTGGCTGTAGCATGATGCAACTCAGGTACTGCGGGTTACATGTAGTAAGAATCTTCACTAGTTGATATAGATCTGTTGATCAGGAACGAGGATCACTGTCGATTAACGTTGATTGTCCAAATTGACATAGGGGTGCACGCGTGGGTATGTTAAGTATGTGAGGCCTGAGGTTCAAAGTAAGAGTTTATTCATGCAAGGCTCTAAACTTCTTCACACTAAGACGACAAGGAGCGAAGGAGATTTTGTTGTACCATCATACGTGCCTGATACGATGTTGAAATAAATTGAAATTGGGGGCGGGGCCCTTCCCTGTCTAGACGTCCTAGTCTATAGGTCTGTGTGGTGTTTCAGCCGTTTAACCAAGCGTCCTTGTATGCACAAAATTATAATACATGCGTAGTTACATTGTTCTGCCCAGATACAATCGATTTTCGCTTGTCTCGGGTCACGAATGACGAGTTGAACTGCTTGGAGACTATATCGCCTTACGCTTTCCGAGAGCGACGCTACTAGCCTCGAGAGCCTTCTGCTCTCTCCATTCGCAACTGTCTCGATATTCGCAAGTGCTGTCGAGGTGTGAGTAGCTTTCACGACGCTGCCGACTGAGGAACTCACCCACACCGGCTGGACTGTGCGAGCTCAACTCCCCTGGGAGGACGAAAGCCGAACCACCATTGGAGAACATCTCTCAGATGTGCATCGAGCCGGTCTTCGTCCATGAAGAACGTCTTGGTACCCAATATCGTCGAAAGGCCAGAGGTATCTTCCTCAACTGGAGAGTCACCATTTTGATCAAGAAGAATCCCGCTTTCTTCTAAGTTAGTTAACTCATCAGCCACTGGAGCTGTGCGTAAACGTTAGTATATTAGAATCCTTGACGAGGTTTCATACTGACTCGCTTCGAAATCTTCCATGGCAATCAACTGCGGTTTGGAGTCGGGGTTGTCGCTGGTGCCTGCAGGCAACGAACCTTGTACAACCAATGTCGGTTCATGATTTTCACGAACAGGGCTAGTGAGATCAATAACCTCATCAATTGGAAGTTCTTCACTTTGTGCAGCATGTGCAATCTTTATGATGTTGTCCGCAGATCGAGATGTGCTGGCCTCCTGACCAGCCGTACGCAGACTTTCTTCAATGGCACGGGCTATATCCAATTCCTCTTGGAGGGCAAGCCTTCCCGGGGGATCATCGACTGCCTTTTCATCGAGTTTCGCCTTCTGTTTGAGAACTGTGTTTTTTCCGGCCCCAGATTTCCGGTAGATAATTTGCAGCTCGGAATGGATGCCTCTCAGTTGTTCACCGCTATTCCGAGCCGAGTGGACGACAGATACCCATGCGGCAACCATGGAGTTCAGATCTACATGAAAAGGAAGGTCTTTTCCATCTCTTGTTAGTAAACCGATGTCTTCTACGAATTGTCTAGAAAATGATTGATGCGGATTGACGGCTTGCTTTGCCCATAGTGCATCAAAATCAAAGGTTTCCGGTGAGAGGAGCGGAGAGAGCAAGCGGTGGTAAAGCATAAGTTGCATTTGTGATGATATCGTATCCTCATCTGGGGGTAGTGATGGCATGCGACGAGTCTTGTAGTCGACAATCGTCAAATCGTAGAACGTGGTTTCGGAATGGACGGGCCTTGGTATCGAACTTCCTGTCGTAGAGTTGTCACGAATTTCCTCCTCGATTGGGGGCTGATTCGCTGTGCGAGCCTCTTCAGGAGTAGACTGATTTGGACAAATAGACGTATCATTTTGAGATGGGGACGGCGACCGACGTTGCTTCTTCTTGATGGGAGATGATTCAGAAGCGACCAAACTACGTTTGACAGGACTGTGAAGTTTATCTACTTCTGATGGAACACGCCGAGTCACTTCGTCCTACCAGATCAGATATATGTCAATCGTTAATTCTTTGAGTGCGAAAATACCTACGATGATTCCGAAAACAACTTGCCCATGCGTAATTCCGAAAACTGGGAGTTCCCTCTGCAAAATTACGTTAGAACCATTATGATCGCCCCGCCGTCAGAATAATCTACCGTCAACCCCTCAAAAATTAATTGTTCTAAGCCCGCAGTCAGATTGAAAAGACTGTTGAACAGCTTAGTGGATGGCTTGGGAAACGGAGATGCAACATCCATACCGTAACGCCCAACGCTCTTCATCGGTTGATGGACGGACAAGAACTTTTTCCGGCCGCAATTCCAGCTCCAAATTTTTGTGAATAGACTAAAATAAAAGGTCGTTTCCCCCCCGTAAAATAAACAATTCATGAAACATACGGCCCCTCTCTTGAGTGTCCTGTCATTCTGTTGTGCGACATCTTGTTTGACAATAATTGTTTTACCGTCTCTTGACGTGAAAGAGGACGGTCGCTCCCCAAGCGGTTTGGATCGCTTTCCATATAACCCATACTGATATTGTACTTCACACCTATAATCCAACGTAAGAAAGGGGTAAATGAACGACTTCCTGAACAAACCAAACAGGTGAGACAAGGTCTGTCACGGAGAATGCCTTTCTCCAAGATAAAAATTGTTCATAGAGGTTTTTCGTCTGATTTCGCGGGCGCATTCCAGAAACAAGCGAGCGAGTTAGGTGCAGGGGCTTTGTGCTAGCCGAGAGATGAGATACTCTCGTACTGACAGTTGGAATTTCTTCGACAGGACTCGCGTCAGTCGGGGATTCAATGGCAATATCAAGGGCAGGTCCGCCACTAAAGCTATGGAGACTAGTTTCCACGGGGCCTGCCGAGGTATCTTGCTGCGAAGCCGAAATTAGACTGTCATCGAGCACCTCCTGCAGCAGAATTTTCGTAGCATCCATATCGAAATGAGCGAGCTCCTCCTCTGTGAATTCTGACAAGTCATAATGTTCAAATTCGTCGTGAGACATGATAGTCGTGGATTGGAAGAAGTGGTGATGTAGTGGCGGACGCGACTTCGAAGATCACGTGATTATGTGACATGATAGCATGACAACTGTGACATCTGGCAGAGATGATAATTAATTGCAGAACATCCTTGAGCTCCACCCTTACTTGTGTCTTCTCCTTTATCGATCAATGAACCCGTGATACTTCTATCAAACAAAGAGAGCAGATGGATAACAGTCTCTATATCCGCCTTATCAACGTTCAATGACTGAACGCTTATTGCCGATCGGCATGAACCCTGCTAGGGGCGCTGTGGCACGGCAGGCGCAGAGGTGTGGAGCAAACGATTTGAAACTAGCCACACAGCCGATGTGAGAACCAAATCGTCCATCCGCGTCTCTTCCAAACTCTTCCAGCATCCTCTACCCTGAACTCATCAGCATAACCGCGCTGTGAGAGTGCTTACAACTTCATCACCCTCTTCGTCATAACAATACTACTCACTACCCTCTTCGTCATAGATTAATTTCGACTACACAGCTTCTTTTATCTCTAATTATTAAATCCACCTGTCCTTTAGCTCCTCGCTGGAGACCATTTTTTAGATCTTCTCCCTTACGACTCACCATGAAGAACTCCTTCCTCATCTTTTTTCTCTTTTCGTTTGCAGTCGCCGTGGCGTCTCCACTCGATTTCAAGGCTCGCAACCCCATCCCGTCAAAGAGATATGCGCTCCCTATTCTCCCTCGGCAGCCAGGACCTTCCATAACCCCTACTAAGCGATCCTTGGTCCAACGCGCCCCCGCCCCCGGGCCATCTGCAGTTTATGTTGCTCGTGAGGCTAGTCAATTACAGCGTCTCGCTGCTCGCCAAGCCTCTCCTTCAAAGCGCCTGTCAGCTCGACAGTTGGCTGTTTCACCGCATAATGCCCGTGTCGCTGCTCCAGCCCCGTCTAAACGCGTTCCAGAGGGCTCTGCAGCTCCGCAAAAGCGCAGCCTAGACGAACAGCACGTGATAGGGGGCGCAGCGGAATCTCGTGGCTTCTGTCTCAACGGGCTCGCGGCTTGCCCCGTTTTGAGCACGCCTGGACAGTTCCCTCGCACGTTTGCCGAGTGGGAGGCTGTAGGGTTCGAGTGTGTGGACTTTACGGCAGATCTGCGCTCCTGCGGCGGTTGTTCCAGTCTTGACCCTATTGAGTAGGTTTCTGATGATGACTTCTTGATTCCACTCGGCTGATCACCGCATTTTTATTTAGGCATGACTGCACGACGATCCCACATGTTGAAAGCGTTGCTTGCATCGCTGGTGAATGCCAAATCTCAACTTGCCAACTGGGTTATACGCTAGAAAGTGATGGCCACGCATGTTCGCCAACAGAGTAGGCATGCGGACTTGATACAGACTCATTGAACATTTCCCATAGACTTTTCGTTCTTTCTATGCCATAGACGACACCATTTTGAATTTTGGGCGTTTATTCCTTTTCCTTCTCACAGGACTTCAATTGCTTTGTCGTTTTCTATTCTTGGACCGTTAACGTTTTTGTGCTACTTGCTTTCTGATCCCACGTCCCTCATATGTTTACGATTTTACTTGACCCTGTGCTCAATCGACTTGCGTTTTGTGTGTGTATAAGTAGATCGCCGCTGAGTTTGAAATGAACGACGACCAGCTCGGGCTCGGGCCGGAGGTAATAGGATGTCGTTCCACTTTTATTAAGTCTTAGTATGTATGGCTTGTATGCCGATTTGCGCTGTTCGCGTCGAACCACTTCGACGCTTGCCGTTGACCTGTCTTCAAGCCGAACGTCCGTCTCCCTTGAGGTCATCTTACCATTTCTTTTTTAACGAATTCACGAACAGCCTTTGTGGCTGACATGCTCATTGCTACTGCGCTGCGTTGATATTACTGTCTATTTCATCGCTTTGCATGTCTGATCAGCAAAGTCGCCTGCCGCACTTCAACTATCCCTCCATTGCCTCGGTCCGTCTGAGGTACTCCACATGGATGCCTTGTAATTTCGTTTCACCCTCTACGCCTCTCAGACGCCGCCTTGATCTGTTTTTGCGACTTTCTTCACCCCGAGGCTGTCCTCACTTGAGGAACCTTGGCGACACTTTCGTTCCCATGATCTTCATCATATTTGATAATTACGCATATGAACTTGGAGTCAAAACTGTGCTCGCAGCCATTCTCGCCTTGCTACTCGGTCTCCTTGGATTTGTTATTGTGAGTTTACAGCCTGATTTGTTGGGGTGATGTTTTAAATATAGAACTGTGGAATAGAGTATAGCTGCCCTCGGAGTAGTTTGGATTGTCCCTGCGATGAGGACCCGGGCACCTCCCTACCGACAACCGATCCATCGCAGTCCAAAGAAGCATCGTGGTCCTGTATTCACTTCTTCCCCAGAACCTATACTTCAGACACTACCGCCGATACCTCCCACGTCCAAGACTCCCTCCCTTCGGCGAGCAGCGTCGTTTCCCGACCTGCATATAACGCCTTCTTCCGACAGACAACCTCTCATGACCTCGAGGCATGTTTCTTTCAATATTGGAGCTCCAGAATCCTACAATTCAGGTTGGGCTAAGTCCGTCACTATTAACCCATCCCCGATGCCACCGACAATTCAGCGTCGCTGGCCACCTGCAATGTCTCCATTCTCTAGGCGTCGATCAACACAGGGGGGATCTGCTCCATCATCACCCACCGTACGATATGAAAGTGATGCCACCGCGTGCAATCACAGGTCGTCGCCCACGTCAAAGAGTGCCCAATTGCATGACCTTCCACTCAAATGTTTCGATGAGCATTGTGAATGCCGTCGCGGTCGTCGAAATAGCTTGGGCTGTGATGAACATGGCACGATGAGCCTACCTCGAGTAGACTCCTTTTCAGAAGGAACAGCTTCTACGCGGTCGTCGAGGGCCATATCTTTACGGTTACCATCCGTTCGGAAAGCCTTCAGAGGAAAACGTCGTCCGGCAAGCGTTCCGCCGAGTGCGCCTGTTGTGGTTGGCGTTGCCGCGAAGGAGCAGTCTCAACAGCAAAACCCTACAGCCGGGCACCCCGTGAGGATGTTGCCATCGCCTCCTCCCTTCCCGACGTCCGGTGAAATGTATCGAGCAGAATATGTGAATCCTTTCCGGACGAGGAAATCAAAGGTTACCCCTAGTGCGTGTGCCACCCTATCAAAGTGATATGATGCCGAACTAATTGTTAATAAGCCACACTTGCAGGACTCGAAACTTCGAAATCGAGTCGCAGGCCGAGGTTTTCATTAACTGGTCCGTGGTCAAGTCCCAAGCCTACTGGTTTGTCGCCCGACTTATCACCTTCCGCAACATCGTCAACTTGTAAGCACTGGATTTCTTAGGTTTACAAGGGACAATGTAATGATGATTTTTTGAACAGCCATTTTCCCAAACTCGCCATCTGCACTTCGTAGGACATTCACGAGCCACTTCACTCCTTTATTCAAGTCCCCTGCTATCAGTTCTCCTTCTTCGAGCTCAGAGTGTCCGTCTCCTATGCCCTCACCGCAGCTACAGGTGAACGTACCGAAGCTGAAGGGCAAGTATTCCTTGCGGCCGGTCCCTCGCACGCAACCATACGGTCCTCCTTGGAATGCTGTGATGCCGGGGCAATGTCACGATCTGGTGAATGGCAGCCTGGATGACGTTCTTATCAAGAGACCACGTCGCGGATACATAAAGGGTGAGGATCGAGAGTTCAAGTCGCGCTCTCGCACCCTTGCACCGATAGATGCATCCGAGAGCGAATACCTGCCTGACAACCTTGCGGACGAATTAGCTCAACATTTATCGGGATTGACGCACTCTCAGGACGGCCTCACAGGTGCCACTGCCGAGATAGCTCGGAAAACATCTCTGAAGGCCTTGGCTTCCGTCGATGAGCCTGCGGGACGTGGGTCCGCTGCTTTGTGGACAATTGCAGGCCTTGAACAAGCTGTTGGAGTCTCATCGGATAAATATAGCTAACTTCTCGCGGTGGGTTTTATGCTGCTTAAAGGGTTGACATGTTCCCTAGTCAGATTTTTTTCACATTATTGCAATTGTACATACGGGCATACAGTCGATACCACGCTCTTAGCATATATCCCCCACCAACCATTGGCATCTAGCATATACTTGGGTCACGACAATCATCGCAGCACATTATCTAATCATATTTCGCAACAGCCTGTTGAGCCACTTCTCAACTTGAGACACATTATTTCAGTGCAATCCCCCCTTACTTACTCTATATTCGTAAACCACTGTCAATTCGAGAGCCGCTTTTGGGGCAAATTATCCGGACAGGCCGTCGTTGGCGAGCAGCGCGCTCATGGCATTGGCCACTGCACTATGTTGACTGGCGCTTAATATTGATCCGTCTTCGATACATTGCTGCAATTGCGCATCAAGGAGACGCCTATGTATGATCGAATATCAGTGTATTTGAGATCAACGAATGGCAGGGAAAAGCTACCTGAGTTGGTTCACCAGAATTCCGATGCGGGGCCACGCCTTCAATTTGACGATGCTACCGCCCTTTCCAACAGTGAGACCGCCCCCAATGTGATTGACGGACACGGGTCCACCAAACAGAAGCAATGCGTACATCGGAACCTGATCGCAACTCAGCACACCGAACACGAACACCTCAAGAAAAATTGCACACCTGAGTCGCACCGCGGATGAAGACCTTGCTAGTCATCTGTTTCTGGAAGAACGCCAGGAACGGCGACTTCCACGTCGACTCCCCAAAGAGGACAGAAGAAGGATGCAAAAAGACGCGCACACTTGTCAGATCGTGAATCTTGTACTCTTTTGCAGTATTTTCGCGCTGAACAGTGCCCGCTTGCACTTTATCGAACTTGATCGCTGAACGCGGAAGATGCACTTGAGCAACACGAGGCCACAGGCCGCCAAGAACGACGGCTTTGACAATGTTTGTGTTTGCACTGTTTGTATTCAATTCCTCTGAACTCGCTCCTGCGGAACGTGGGATGAAACCGAGATCTGAAAGAGAGGAGAGGAAGTCGCGGCGTAAGGAAGTGATCTCCCTGACAGTGGCAGTTGAGATAAAGTTCTGCACAAGACTGATCATTTCCGGAGTTCCATTACAACACAAATCATACCTCTTCACAAAAATGTCTCGATGCTTTTTGGCTCTTGCCCTCAGTCTGAAGGCGCATGCATTCATTGTATGCATTGACATCGGCGAGTAGATCGCTTTTGTCTTCGCCAAAACGTAATTTCGCCCTATGTTTGTGAATGAGTCCTGGTCGTGGATATTGAGACATAGAATTTACTTAGTGGCTTCATCCCTATTATTTATAGGACTGAGGAATAAAGGTTTCGATGAGAGGCAAGCTACGACCGTAAGAATTGGGTCTAAGCATTGAAAAATTGTGCCCAGTACTAGCATCTAGGAGACATTGTCAGTAAGTCACTCCGTCCCATATTTATGCACCACTAACCTTCCCAAGTCGTAAATCCGTGGGTAGCATTGACTATACGAAGAGTGCGTCTGCTAGTCAAACAATGAACGCAGGATACACGACTATAATTACGCACGATGTGGCGCCCAAGAGCAGTCAAGCGGCCATCTGCATCAATGGCTCCGAGCTCCTCAAGGATATCCCAAGCCTTATCCATTGCAGACACTTCGGGAGGATCGATGGCCCGATTCAAGAAATGCTGAAAAACCTAGTTCAATGCACTGCACTCGCCACATAGAATCACTCACCTTCACATCCTCACTCTCGCGCATCACCTTCACTGTTAACGAAATGCTTTCCAACGGTGTTCGTAGTATTTCCGGTATTGGGAAACGCCCCATTTTCTCTTCCTGTTTGCGAGTATAAAGCTTGTAGCAAACCCCTGGTTGTGTTCTGCCGGCCCTACCCCTGCGTTGGCGGGCTGCAGCACGCGTAACCCATTGCTCTTTCAAGAGAGATAGCCCGCTTTCTGGATCATAAGCTGTTTCTTTGACTCTTCCCGAGTCCACAACGTAGACAACATCTTCAATGGTGATGGACGTCTTTGGAATGCTCAGCTATAGGAACTGATTGATATAACGAACTGACCTCGGCAACGTTTGTTGCGGCAATGATTTTCCATCGCTTTGTATTCGCAAAAACAGCCAGTTGTTCGTCGTTTGACAAGTTCGCATGTAAAGGTAATATCTCGGCCTTCTCACCGAGCGTTCCACGGATTACATCAATACAAGAACGAATTTCTTGAACTCCGGGAAGGAAAATCAAAATTCCACTTCGCTGTGACGTTGCAATGATGTGCTGAACAACAGCAGCAATCAGCTAAGACAAGAATGATGAGCCTGCTGGTCTAGTATTGTAGCATCATAGAAATACAACCTGATAATCGATCCTTTCCGCCTGCATAATGTTTTGAATCGTAGATGTCGACTCTTCGCTGAGGCCCTTGGAACTGCAATAGTCCCTGAATGCATGTTTTTCTTCTTCTGACTCTTTTCTATTTGGTTTGACCGATGCTGGCTTATAGGAAACTGACGAAATGTAATCTTCTAGGTACCTGTGATGATTCATTTTTGAGTGAGGACCGTCATAGTGGAGTATTTGAGCAATCGAAACAAAGACGCTACGTACATATCTGTGATTGGGTGCGTAAAGCCTGGGATAGTCAACATCGGGGCGTTGTTGAAGTATTTCACGAATGTCTCATGATTGATTGTTGCAGACATGAGCACCACCTTGAGTGTAGGGTGTCGTGCTAACAATTCCTTGAGTTCTAGGAGAAGAAAATCACCATCTACAGAACGTTCGTGAACCTACGTGCAGTCAGTCAGTCTTGGATTTGATTTTATGTAAGGTTGACGTGCACCTCATCAACAACAATGTGTGTGACATCCTTTAGCCCATCGCCGGAGCCAAGCCTTCGTAAAACAACTCCAGTCGTACAAAAGAGCAACTTGGTCGCTTGGTTTTGCTTGGTTTCTCCACGAATAGCATATCCAACAGAACCGTCGTCTATCCGTTCTGCAGAAACCCGCGCAGCAACAGATACGGCAGAAATTCTTCGAGGTTGGGTGATAATGATTGAAGCTTCAGCTCCGTGTCCCGAAAGTATCAAGGAATCTAGGATGAATTGCGGAACTTTGAATTGACGGCTCTCAGGAAACATCGCGTGGACAGAGGTTGACTACGACTTACGCTGAGTGGTTTTGCCACACCCTGTAGATATACTTCTTCAACTTAAGGGCTGGAGACAGACAACAAAACTCACCTGTTTCTCCAACCACGACAACCACTCGGTTATGCTCGAGTAAGGACAAAAAGTTGTCTTTGGCAGCAAATGCAGGAAGGCGTTTACGAGCTGATAACATACTTGCATATGCCTGAGACTGGCACAATTTGTCAAAGTCTAACTTAACCTGCGAATTCGATCGACTATCATCACCGCGACGCCGGATTTTGTGATGTGTTGTCTCGTTAAGACCTGTCTGTGAGGCAGCCGCTGTATGGACAGCGGGCGATGGAGTAGGCGAAGGTATCAAGAATTTTAGTACTTCCGATATATCTGGCGAACCGTTGGATTGAACGCGTGCCCATTGCTCCTCAAGGACCCGCATTGCTGCCATAAGAAAGCTTTCCCCCGACTCCATAAACCCGTCCTGTTTCATTTCTTGCAACAATTGTGAGAGAAGATGAAGTCGCATGTACGGCGGGATAGACTTTGATGTAATATACAAAGGAGGATAGCTGTGAAAGGAGTGATCAGAACAGGACGGCAGCAAGACGTGTAGCTCCACAGGCGCGCTGAATAGAGGCATCGATAAATGGTTCGCGTCGACAAAATGGGCCCCAAGTGCCTCTACTTCATCCATACTATTTCGTAAACCGTCCACGACATCAGCCAGAATTATGTCCGAGTCATCTGAATTGGCTTGGGCACCCGCGCTCTCACCTAGGAGGCGATGGTCTAAAGAGGCTACCAGCAGATCCACATTTGTTACCGAGCGTCTGTCAGCAGTACACTCTTTGACAGTGTGTGCAGGAAATCCAGCCTCTTTGATTATTTTCTCCTCTACCCATCGCTTTGCCAAGTCATCAGAGCCAGAGTGGCCAGAGACAATAAATGGATCGGAGGAGTTATTTCCAGGAAAGAAACGTTCGGGAAGGTCGCATTCTGGGAGATGAAGAACTAAATGTTCTATGCACGCCTGCAACGGGCTCATTGAATTCAACAAATTAGCCCCGAGAGCCGAAGATTTGGATAGAAAGGCCAACGTATTGCGTATTTGATTAGACTTGAAACCTAAGTGACCGAGCTGCTGGGTAACAGCTGGTATGGCCTCCTCGGGCAAGACAGATGTCAAAGGGTCGTCACCAAAGTGCAGCGCGTTTCCCTTGGCACATTCGTTAATAACAGAAGCGTCTTGTCACTGAAGTTTAATTACCTTTTTGACAACATCTTCCACCAAATCCCGCAAATCAGTGGACATTCTCACCTCGGGGGAATTGGCGAACTCCTTGGACCCCAACATCGTGGAGGTTTTTGAATTTCCTTGTTGTCGATTTTGAGCTGCCTTCGCTTGTCTCTCATCCACTGCTCTACGTGCGGCAAACGGATCAGCATCATACATCCATTTCATGTGTTCTGGAGCATTTTTATGTTCCGCTGCTAGTTCAGTCCAGTAATCACGAGGTCCAGGTGGCAAAACGCGATTAAGCTGAAGTCCATTACAGAACTGCCGGGTTACTCATGCTCAATCCTACTGGTCATGTGAAGCATGACAAAGAGACACTGACACGGTACAGAGCATATGTGGCACCCCAATGACGCGCTTCTAGCGCAGAAGGTCTCAAATAAGGTGGGTGAGGTTCGAGTCGGACACTCTCTGCCTGCGATGTTTTCTTATCGAACCGGGCGATGTGAACGGCGAAAGACCAATCATTGCCATGTTTACGCTTGTAGATCTTGAGCTATAATGGAAGACTTGATCAAATAGTGGCACTCACAGTTTCGACAGTCGGCTTGTCCCAGCCACTCTTTTGGCACCTATGAATAGGAAGTTAGCTTGGAAATCTGCGGGTCGTGACGTTGCAAGGCACGTTGATGCCCTCGAATGACTGACAGGCGTCATTTTCGAGTGCGGCACCTCCTACAACAAAGGCCAGAAAATATCCATGAGCCATACCTTTCTTGAAGCAGACTCAGAGGGTACTTTGATCCGGGCGGGAAGAGTGGTTTTTCTTGCTCTGCATCAGCTGACCGCGAAGGCGAACCTGCGCCAGAGTTTTTGGTAGTCTTTGATGAATTTCCTGCGTTCCCAGTTTTTACGATGCCCTTGCGAGGAGGCATCAACTTCTCAGAATGTCAGAGATTTGGCCGGTCTGGGCAATTTGATGTACAAGTGAAAGTCTGGGCCAACACGATATCGATGGCAGCTAAGACCAACGGAGTTTAAACTTAAAATATAACATCGAGTGTTGATCGAAGCGTCCCGCCAAGAAGCGCCCTAACTCTCAGCATCTCAATCTTTCCTGCCCCTCACTCCCCCTCATTTTATTTCGTGCCCTCAGCGACCTGAATGGAAACTCAGGCAAGCCGATCACAAAGGTAATCCTCACCAGGTGTGGTTGGTCGATGTTGTCAATAGATGTTGTCAAATATATTGTAATTATCCTATGCTGGGTGGGATCCATTTATGTTTTGAAACATCGTGTGCGTTGAAAAGGCTCCAAATGTTCATGGAAGTAAGTCCTTGGCGCTGTTGGAGAGAAGCGACGGACACAGCAACATTCAATATTCATATTCCGTTGGCACTAATTTACAATTATGTAAGCTCTACCTACTTACCCTCCACAACCAACTCAGCTCTCACCGTGACCTTGCTATGGCAGAAAATGACCTATACAACCTTGAAATACTCTCGCTAGTCGCCAAAATTACCCAGGAGATTGACAACTATACTGGCATTAACGATAAAACGCTCGCTGAATTTGTTATTGATCTTCACGACCAGTCTAAATCACTTCCCGACTTCAAATCACAGCTCAGTAATGCTGGCGCTGAATTCCCTGACTCGTTCGTTGAGAACGTGGATCGCTTAATTCTCAGCTTGCATCCGAAACACAAGAAGAAATCCAGTTTAGTTACTTATGACGCCCAAACGAGCGGAGATGCTCTTGATCGTGAAAAGGACAAGCAGAAACGACTTTTCCCTGGGCTCGCTGTGCCGGACAAGGAGATAAAGAAGGATGTGCTCATGAAAGAAGTGGACGATATGATGGCTCAGTTTGAAGGTGTTGCGACGAAGAGGGCAAAAACAACAGACGAGGACGAGAGGCCTACGAAGCGGGAGCGAAGAGACCGATCTCGGTCGCGGTCACCACGCCGTCGTAGTCCAAGCCCTGACAGAGGCCGCAATCACAACTCAAGGAGGGATGATTGGAGGGGGAGAAATGGAGACGAGCGGCCGATATTGTTTAAAATCTACAGTGGCCGAATATCAAGCCTCAAAGATTTCGGCGCTTTTGTGCAACTAGAGGGTGTTGCGGGACGAATGGAAGGTGCGCAAAGCGTTTTGGTCCTCGACGTCGTTTGCTAACGCACTTCCAGGCATGGTGCATGTTTCAAATATTCAACAGGGTGCACGTGCGAACTCCGCTTCGGATCTCCTTAGCCGTGGACAACAGGTCAAGGTTAAGGTGATGAGCATTGCGGGCAGCCGTATTGGTCTATCTATGAAGGACGTAGACCAGGCTACGGGTCGTGATCTCACGCCCCACTTACGAATCAAATCTGAAGCCGAGATGGAGGAAGAGCGTCAACGAGCGGCTCATGCGTCCTCTGGGGCCAATGCTGTGCCATTGCGCTCAAAAGACGAACCATTAGCGACTAGGTCCGCCAAACGTCTGACCTCACCTGAACGATGGGAGATTAAGCAGCTCATCTCATCCGGTGTCATTGATGCTTCCGAGTATCCTGACCTTGACGAAGACTTCGTCAACCCTGTGGCTCGAGCAGAAGTAGAGGAGGAGCTTGACGTCGAAATCAGGGAAGAGGAACCGGCATTCTTGGCTGGTCAGACGAAACGCACTCTCGATCTCAGTCCTGTGAAGATCATCAAAGCTCCTGATGGCTCCCTCAACAGAGCTGCCCTAGGGGGTGCAGCTTTGGCTAAAGAGCGACGCGAGCTTCGTCAGCAAGAAGCTAATGAGCAAGCTGACTCTGAAGCTCGAGACTTTAGTGCACCGTGGCTCGATCCCATGGCGAAGGAGTCAGACAGAATGTTTGCTCAAGACATGAGAGGTAATCTCAAGGATCGGAGAGCTGGCGAAGTTCCTAAATGGAGGGAATCAACATTCAACAAGGCTACGACATATGGTGAAATTACAAGCCTTAGTATACAGGAGCAGCGGAAGAGTCTACCTATATATAAGCTTAGAGACGCTCTGTTAAAGGCCATTGACGAGGTAAATCGGTCGTTTTTCTGTAAATCGAATAGTTTCTGACTCATTTTTATAGCATCAAGTCCTCATCGTTGTTGGAGACACTGGTTCTGGCAAGACAACGCAAATGGTCCAATACCTTGCTGAGGCTGGTTATGCTGATAGAGGACGCATTGGCTGTACACAACCGCGTCGTGTGGCCGCTATGTCAGTCGCAAAACGTGTCTCGGAAGAAGTGGGATGTCGCCTCGGCCAAGAAGTTGGCTATACTATCCGTTTCGAAGATTGTACGAGTCCCGAGACCAAGATCAAGTATATGACGGATGGTATGCTGCAGCGTGAGTCGGTGATTGACCCGCTCTGCAGCCAGTACTCCGTGGTTATGCTTGATGAGGCTCACGAACGGACCATCGCAACTGATGTTTTGTTTGGTCTTCTGAAAAGTAAGCTTGTGCACATTCATTTGGTTGACATTTTCTGACGCCTTACTTGCAGAGTCTGTCAAGAAGCGACCCGAGCTCAAGCTAATCGTCACCTCAGCGACTTTGGATGCTGAGAAGTTCTCAAAATACTTCTTCGGGTGCCCAATTTTCACCATTCCTGGTCGCACATACCCCGTAGAGATCCTTTACACCAAAGAGCCGGAATCCGACTACCTGGACGCGTCATTAATCACTGTCATGCAAATCCATCTGTCCGAGCCCCCAGGCGACATTCTTCTTTTCTTGACGGGCCAGGAGGAGATTGACACATCATGCGAAATTCTCTTTGAGCGTATGAAAGCGTTGGGTCCAAAAGTACCAGATCTTATCATCCTCCCCATTTATTCCGCCCTTCCATCTGAAGTACAGTCGCGTGTCTTCGAACCCACTCCACCTGGTGCCCGCAAAGTTGTTATCGCCACCAACGTTGCAGAAACTAGTTTGACTATTCCTGGGATTTACTATGTCATTGATCCCGGATTCTCGAAGCAAAACGCATACGACCCAAGACTGGGAATGGACTCATTGGTGGTCATGCCTATATCCCAGGCACAAGCACGGCAGCGCTCTGGTCGTGCTGGTCGCACAGGTCCAGGAAAGTGCTACCGTCTATACACAGAGGCTGCCTATCGGAATGAGATGTTACCCACATCTATTCCCGATATTCAGCGGACGAATCTTGCCCATACCATTTTGATGCTCAAGGCAATGGGTATCAACGACCTTCTTAGTTTTGATTTCATGGACCCACCGCCAGCGCAGACCATGCTAACTGCGTTGGAGTCATTGTACGCGCTTTCGGCGTTGGATGACGAAGGTCTTTTGACTCGCTTGGGCCGCAAGATGGCTGACTTTCCCATGGAGCCGCCGCTTGCGAAGATGCTCATCGCCTCAGTCGAACTTGGTTGCTCTGAAGAGATCCTTTCCATTGTGGCCATGTTGTCCGTCCAGTCTGTCTTCTATCGCCCAAAGGAGAAACAAGGCCAAGCTGACTCTAAGAAAGCGAAGTTCCATCAGCCAGAGGGTGATCACCTCACCCTTTTGACGGTATACAATGGCTGGAAAAGCGCAAACTTTTCGAATCCTTGGTGCTACGAGAACTTCATCCAGGCCAGAAGCATGCGGCGTGCACAGGATATTCGCAAGCAACTAGTGGGTATTATGGACAGGTGTGTTAATTTTCGAAGAGTCAATTTCGTAACTCGAACAATCTTTTTAGATACAAGCACGATATTCTATCAGCAGGAAAGGATTACAACCGTGTGCGGAAAGCGATATGTTCTGGTTTCTTCCGGAACGCGGCTAAGAAGGATCCTCAAGAAGGCTACAAGACACTTGTTGAAGGGACACCCGTATATATCCATCCCTCTTCCGCTCTCTTCAACCGCGCGCCTGAATGGCTAATCTATAACGAGTTGGTGTTGACCACTCGCGAATACTGTCACAATGTCACAACTATAGAGCCAAAATGGCTCGTGGAGGTTGCACCTCAGTTCTTCAAAGTCGCCGACGCCAACAAGATCAGTAAACGGAAGAGGCAGGAAAAGATCGAACCATTGTATAACAAGGTATGCTCGCATCCATACAAGACATGGAATCGAGGCTCACACATTTACTAGTACGAGAAACCCGACGAATGGCGACTATCGAAAGTCAAACGAAGTGCACGCTCGGTATGTAGTCATTCAGATGCTGCTTCAATTATGTGCTAATCCTGGCAATAGAGTCAAACATTTGGTTGAGACCTCACATATTTGTTGGACTATTTTACGATTTATCTGTAGCTGTAGTGTATAATGCAGACATTGACAAGCCTGCTGCAGTTTACTGCTCAATGTCCATGCTAGATCGCTTGAAAGATGGCTGATGGTGGCGGTATGATCCTAATACTGCGATTGCTTGCTAAGCCAAGAGACATCGTGCACTGGCCTATCCACTTGGTGGCCAGATGATCCACGACACCCGACAGATAATGAAAGTCTCGAAGACTACATAAGAACAGCGATTAGTATTTCTGAAAACGGCTCAGCGTTGGGAACACATACTGGTTGGTGTATATGCATCAATGATAGCATCTATTAGCCCACAAATCGCATAGCATCAGCATCTACGTAGTACTTCGCAACCTCTCCCGCTTTGACCACTGGTGCTGTTGGATCGGGCACCAACATGAATGATTGGAAGAAGACTCTAGGCTGTCCATCGACTGATTTGATTGGTGTCGATACTGGATTGCCAGCAGGACCGCGCCCATGCGTGACATTACCAGAAACCGTAACAAGAAGTGATGGGGGTTGAGAACCTGTGATGAAATGAAGCACGTGTGAGCGTTTATGCCACTGCAGGCATCACAAGAAACAAACCTGGTATAGGATGGCAATCGTAGGACTGAACTTCATGCTTGGTACTTGGCATGTCTTGGATAAGTTTTTTCACGCCCTCAGCACCCTGGCATGGATTTCCGTTCCACGTCAAGGTCGATGAGGAGCGATAAAACTTAGGGAGATCATCTACCCTTGTAGGAGAGTCATATGTGGTGTAATATAAACGCGTAAATGCGTCTGCTGCCCTTGTCGCGATCTCGATGCTTATCACAGTTGAAATTAGGATTTTGGCAACACAGAGTGCGATTATAACACCTACTCATTTCGAGTGAAAGTTGTAGTTGTGGTCATGGTTCAAGCGCCGTGGACTCTATCTTTGTCTTGCTGTGGTTGTGTTGTGTTGACTCTTGTTTAGATTTATTTATTATGCTCTAATATTGTGTAGTCTACAATGTGTGTGTCGTCTTGCACTTTGTTATTTTTTCTTCGTCGTGCCGTGTTCGTTTTCCTATCTTCTCTGTTTTGTTGTTCGTTTGGCCCCGCTGGGTCTTCTTGTTCTCGTGTTGCGTTATTTGGGGCGTTGCGTAGTGTCACGTTCTCTATGCTCCTGTCCGTCCTTTTTTATTTTTTTCTTTTCAGTTTCCTCCGTGTGTTTTTTGGTAGCGTTTTCGTCTGGGTCGTGTGGCACGTAGTTCCTCATTTGTCGCTACGCTCCTCTTCGCGTCCTCTAAGATTCGGTCAGTCCGGTGTAGTCATTTTCTTTTTGCAGTTGTCCGCTTGTTTCTTTATGGTGTTTTCGTTGCGGTTTGTGATTCTCACCTTTTGTTGGTTTATTTTGGGTTCTTTCCTTGTGCGTTTTGTTGATTGCCGGCTTGTCGCGTGTGTTTGAGTTTTGTCTTTCCTGGTCGGGACGACCTCTTTGTCTGCCTGGGTGTTGCTCTTGGTCGCTCTGATTCTGTTTTTCTTGCGGTCTGGTATATCTGGTTCGAGGCAGCTTACAGTGAGCTTGGGCAGGACGTCGTCCGTGGCTTGCCTTTCTCTGTTGTTTTGCATAGTTGTCCTCTGTCTCGTCTGGTTGGTCCATGTGTTTCTGCTTTTCTTGCGGTGCTTTTGGTTCCTGCCTTGGTCTCTTCTCTCTCTGTTGCTTCCTTGCTCCCTGGCTGCCTCCATTCTCTCTTGTTGGGGCGGCCGCATTTGCGTTCGGATTCGTCTGGTTTTTTGTCAGGGGTTTTGGGCGGGTCTGGTTCATTTGTCGTTTTGTTTGTTGGGTCCGGCTTTTTTTGAGGTGTGTGTGTTTTGGGTTTCTCTTGGTATCTTGAGGTGTTGGCCATTCTCCCGAGTTCTGTGCTACATGCGGGGCATCAGGTCCTGGGTCCAGCAGGTCATGTCGTTTAGTTTGTTGTTGGGAGTTTGCGTGCTTTTGTCGGTCTGGTTGTGCTTTGGGGCTTTGTGTTTTTGCCTTGCGTGGCGTGCTCTCTGGAGTTTCTTTTCGCCCTTTGGTGAGCTTTGTTTGGTTGTGTTGTTTTGATAGTTTTTGAAGATGTTTCCCGATGCCTTTGGTCTTGTCCCCTTCTTTGTTCCTTTATTGTTGGTCCCCTTCTCCTGCATGCATTCCGCCGCTCTTTTGGCTTTTATCTTTCTTGGCGGGGTTCCTCTGTTTTTGTGTGCGTTTTGACTCGCCTCTTTTTTCTTGTTGTTGCTGCTATGCCTCTTTTGCGCCGATTTTTCGGCATTATTGGTGGATTCGCCTGTGTTGTGTCTTTTTCCGGTGTTCTGTTCCCCGCTGGTTGTCTGGTCTTTTTCGGCGCTTTCGCTGCCGTTGTGGCCTGTTTGTTTTGTGTTATTGCTTTCTCGGCCCCTCTTGCTCTTCTTGTGATTGCTTTTGTGTCGAGGGTTGCTTGGTCATTTCCGCGCATTCGGATTGTACCGCAGATTCTTTGTCTTTGTTGCGGGGTTGCTCGTGCGTGTGGTTTGTCTTCCCGTCTTGAGTGTCCTGGAATGCTTTTGCTGGGGTTTTGTGCGGTTTTGGGACCTCTTGCCGCCTGTGGCGATTTCGTTCTGGGTAGTGATTGCTTTTCTTCGGTCGTCGCTTGTTGTCTCTGCTTGGCTTTTTTCTTGTTTCTGCTTTGGTTGTTGTTGGTTGGGTTCTCCGAGTGTTTGTTTTTTTTTTGCTTTATTTATCTTTGGGTGGTACTGCTTCTCTTTCCGGAGGTTTGCTTTTTGGGAACTGGGGTTGTACCGGTTTGCTTTATGTTATGGCCGAGCTTGAACTTTACAAGCAGATCCTGGCATCCCAAGCACCCCACGACTGGTAGAGATTCATACAGTATCGTTGATTGCGGACATCCTATGTAGAAAACAGAACTATTTGCTACGAGTGACTTGCTACACATGTATCTGGACGTGAACTATGCGAATAAAACAGTAACATCGATTTTTGTAAGGTAATACTATACAAGGCGGGTTGTCGGGGCAACGGATGTCATAGCGGCCCAGGATGTTGCAAAGGCAGGAATATTGATACTTGGATGCGAGGATTCGGAGGGCGACGAAGGGCGAGTTGGTGATAATGTAAACTTTTTGCGACGGGTAGGCCAGTCCTCCAGATATTGGGATGCGACTGATCTCTCCGAGAAAACGGAGAGAGCAGACTGCATTCGGCGCAGGGCTGGGGTGGACGCCGCATGCCGAAGAACTCGGGAAGGATCCGCTACGGTCACGCAAGGTGTAGTTGGTTCTGCTTCACTACCGCTGGAATTAGGCGTTGGCTCCAAATCCAGCCAAGCACGACCCCAGCTTGGATGTACTGATGGGCTCAGTTCCGCTTCGTAACTCGGGTCAATATCTTCTTGAGCCATTTGGTCTTGAACCTCTTGCCATCCCGAGTTAGTCTCCACACCATCGCCGCGGACGACACGGACATTATCGTTATCTGTGTCATTCTCGAGGCAAATCTCGGTGTCATTATCTAGAACCTGAGGCGAGTGGCGTTGGATGTGGGGTAACCTGTGGCGCAGGAATTCGCGACAAGATATGAAGGCAGTTGTTGCAACGTTCAAGAAAGGAAATGCTTGAAAAACATGAACCTTGAAAAAACAATGATCAGTACAACAAACGAGAAAATCAATGAATCAATGAACTCACAGCATCCTCGTAGGTCTCCAACTGGACCTGGACACCCGCCAGTGAAGCTTTGTGTGAGAGAAGTACGATTTCGTCATGCAGAACCTCCGCTTCGCCACATTGAATTAGCATGGGCGGTAGTCCATCGAATTTGCCAAACAATGGGCTAGCGTATGGGTGGGTGATGTACTGCTCGAGTCCATCTCCTAGATACATTATAACGGGGTGCAAGTGAGCGGTTGGACCAGGCGTAGGAATAATGTCGTAGGCAGCATTGGTATCCCACGATTCGCAGCTCAAGGTCAAGTCTGTCAATAATATGATGATTCAGATACCCACAGAAAAGTGCATCAATCGCCACATACCAACCCAGGGAGAGAATAAAATGGCACCACCCGGGAGAGTGTACCCATTATCTCGAAGATAAAGCAGTAATGCAAGGCCTAGCGCACCGCCTGCACTATCACCCGCTACAACTAAATTTTCTGGTGGTACCCGCAAGTCGTCCGTCAGACGGAAGTAGGTGCTAACCACGTCGTGCAGCTGTCCAGGGAAAATTGTTTCCGGAGCGAGCCGGTAATCGATGGCTTGGATTGAGATGAGGCAGGGATGCGCGAGCTGTGATCAAGGAACTCACCGAAAACGCGCGCGTTGGTATATTTGGACAGTGGTATGGTCAGCATCCTTTGTGCTGCAGCGCTAGATGAGTAATATGCTCCTGAAAAAAAAATCAAAAAATGCATTACACACAGAGCACCACGAACTTACCGCCGTGAATGTAGAGGATGACTCGAGATTGCCCTTTTCGAGAATCGTAATCATTTTTTGTCTGGTCGACATAGCTGGCCCCTTCCCCTGTTGCGCGAGTGGACTTGTAATCTGATTGCAAAGATTGCCAGAGTCTCTTCCCGATTATCCACTCCCCAGAAAGTTCACGCTTTTCGTCTTCCATAGCATCGCAAGCCTCCAACATGCCACGAAGGTTGCGTTTACGCACACGGAAGGTTACTGGGGTGACTAAAGCATCTGAGGGTAAGGGAACTAGCCCTCCGATACACATCGCCTTACGGACCATAGCCTAGGTTTATTGTCATTGCTAAGGTTGCGAACGACACAAACGGCACTCACTATGTCAGCCAGTGCAGAATGCCTAGAAACATCTCGCATGAGACTAGAGAGAATTGTCATCTCAATGCCCCATGATTTCCTGCGCGGGCCCCAAACGTGATGAGATATCACATCAAGAGCGAGGGATGATGCTGGGGGTTTAGAATGTATTAAACCCTTGGTTGAACATTTTCGATGCTTACCTTTATTGAATGCGAAGGCAGGATATTTCCACGCGTCCCAAACTTTCATAGTGAAGCCATTCGTTGTTTTGAGACTCCGGTCAAGGCGTGCAGACGCTGGAAAGACGCCAGGGGAGTCAAATTCCCGTAGAAGTGTTACCATCGATGGTTTATTTGTCTCTAGGGAAGAACTGGCATTGGCGTCATGATATAGAAGTCGCAATGAATCCCGAAACATCTTCGGTGGACAGCACTACAACTTCAGATGGAGATGAGGTCAATAGGGGGCGCCGAAATCCGCTATGTGATAGACTGAATGGCAGTGTGCTGAACGTGTGCTGGTTAGTTGGAGTATTTAAGGACTTCTGTCCTTCAACTCCACGATGCAGCTCTTGTTATTGAAAAACCCGAGTGCTCCAACAAAGAAATATAATATTGTTGGTTCCAAGTTGGTTCCATGACGAATTGTCCGAATCGGTAACACGTGATAAAGGAATTCGTCAGTGACATTGGAAGCGCCGATAATCGGCCGATTGCATCGGCACACCGAACTGTATGCTACATGCCCACGCAAGCGGTTCAAAGAGTGTCATTACAAACAATCTAGAGTTTTTACCTGTAGACTGGCTGAGAAAACCTTGGTAGATGACGACCGCGAAAATAAGATTGGTGTGCATAAGTAGTATCTTACATCTTCAATAGTCATCACCTCGACTGATAACCTCTTTAACGGTGGGTCGAAGAAGGATTGTATGCTCCTATTCGCCACATTGAGGAATCATGCTCAAGACCAGGAATTGAAGGGGCTTACGAATTGTGCGGTCATGGAGCCCTTGGCATCACAGAGCGGTGGGTAGTCCTGAACGATTCCTTGTTGCACTAGATGGTTGAGCTAATGTTGGGGGTAAATTAATCAATGATGGATTGCCTAGAAAAAAGTCGTGTAAAACCAACCGCTAATAGATATTTGGTTTCGCCAACGCGATCCAAGTACCGTCGGCAAAATGGAAGCGTCCCGAAGTTACTGCTGATTGACTTGAGTAGCGACTTGGCAGAAGTTAGTCTTAAATATATAGAAATCAATAATTGTCAGATTTCAGCAAGAAGAACAACCAACCTTAGTGGTACGCGGGGAGCGTCGATGATTTTTGCGTAATGTGAGCACTCGCCCTGTCAATGGAGTCAGCCTCTGACGAATTCATCCACAAGCAAATCCTACGCTTTCAACCACACGTCCACGACCTGTCGAACCGAAGGTTTCAATCGCAAAATATTCGCCCTCCTCCATTTTCGTTTGATCGTCGTTCTTCACGAGTTGAACCGATTTCCCGCCGTGTATCTGGTAAAGTCCTATAGAATGCCCGCTGAGGTTTTCTATCGACTTGACTGAAAACGTGTCAAAGGAGCCCGAAATACCGGAAGAAATATAAATACCTGGATATATTTTTCCGTTGACCTCAACCTCGTACGATTCCATAGTCTCTTGGATAGCGCCTCCAATTTCGCCCAAGCGCACATCGATACCGGATTCCTACAAATGCCCCTATGAACTGCAGTCGAACGTGTAAAGCTGGACTTGGCTTACCCTAATACCGGTATCAGTGGCAGCCTTGACTGCTTCAATGAGGGTGTCATAAGTAGGCTCAAAATTGAGTGTAAATGCAGAATCGACTATGCGTCCTTTTACGTGCACTCCTATATCGATCTTTAAAACATCACCACTTTGAAGAACTTACCATCCGTAAGCAGCAAATTCTATTCATTTCACACATACGCACCATTGGTGTCCCCAGCGTTTGGTGTGTAATGAGCAGCGCAATGATTCAAGCTGAGTCCAGTTGGAAATCCGATACCCGACTCCAGTCCGCTTTCCTCGACCAGGGCACGGCTGCCATCTTCGATTAAGTTTGCAATTTCGGTCATGGTCATCCCGGGACGTATGTATTTCCGTGCGCTTTGTCGAACTTGCCGATGAACTTCTGCGGCACGACGAATGGTTTGGTATGTGATCTCTGGGTCTTCCATTGCCATTCTTTCATCGTAGCGCTTCTCTTCAGACGTCGTTCTCCATGCATTGCTGCAATCAAGACGTTGTCGATCTTTTTAGAGGATAACTTAGCATGGGTTAAACGTTAAATACGCACTCGTCCTTGTAGGGCTGTATCTCCCCCTCTGGGTAGACACCATTCGTGAATATCTTCGACAGACCAATTCGTGGTGGATCTGACTGTTGCGCCTTTTTCTTTTTAGGCTTCTTCTTTTTCTTTTTCTTCTTGGTCTCTTCTGAATAACACATCACGACAGTTTCGAGATCAACTTCACCTAGCTCACCTCCGGCGCCTGGGGTGTCATCTACAACTTCATCCTCTTCCACGTCGTCCTCTTCATGATTCTGTGACACAATGCCTTTCTGCTCAACTTGTTTCTCGTCCTTGGATATCATTGAAGTGTTCAATAGTCTTGCGCGATGTCGATTCTCACCAAAAACTCTAATAGAGACTTGCGAAGAATGTATTCACCCGCAGCGTGTACATTAGGTAATCTTTGAATTTCCCAAAATTATCTAGGTCAGTTAATACGTAATAGGAGGGCCATAAGCCATAACAGGACAGATAGAGGGGTCGTTGTATGAGTGGAAAGGTGCCCATGAGTCAGTGGAGTTGAGGAGGAAAGAGGAGCCAATAGCAAGGCTATGAATACAAGAATATCGATACCAACAAGAGTTAGTAACTACAGAAATATACTCCCATACAAATATGGTTAATCATGCTCCGAAACCATAAAGTGTGCGCCCTGAGCGCTTCAAAGCGTAAACAACATCGAGGGCGGTAACAGTTTTCCTGTTTGCGCGCGTCAACAGCTTAGCAAGAGGCGATACAATTACCGGGCAAAGGAAGGCTCACCGTTTAGCATGCTCCGTGTAAGTAACGGAGTCACGAATGACATTCTCAAGGAAGATCTTGAGCACACCTCGAGTCTCTTCGTAAATAAGACCGGAGATACGCTTGACACCTCCACGACGTGCCAGGCGTCGGATAGCCTGCGGATAAGAGTCAGTACTTGTCACGTTGAACGCAAGCGGGAGGACATACGGGCTTGGTAATACCCTGAATGTTGTCACGCAAGATCTTTCGGTGGCGCTTAGCACCGCCCTTGCCGAGTCCCTACAGATTGTCCCAAAACCTAGTGAGCTCTGCAGGTCATGACCTGAGTCAAAGTTACACACCTTGCCACCTTTTCCGCGACCAGACATGTTTCAGAAGTGTAATGGGGGTTGGCTGAAGAAAATAAAGAGCCTAGTACAACGTTTGCGAAGATTACTGTGGTGGTGAAGAAGAAAGAGCGTTGTTTGTTTCTGTGCACGCGTTTCGCGTTTGTTTAATGGCCTCCACGCATCACGTGACACTTAGGGTGCTGGCATCCATTTTCATTTCATTCCTGCCAGATCTTGACCTGATCCCAAGTTATCATCAGATTGACCTCATGTCAGTGTCGGTGGGTGGTCAAAGTGTAGCGGAATTTCTCTCGTCGGTATTACCAGTATCTGGGAACAGTCGGCTGGAGGACGAATTTCAGCGACCCTTGGTGACCCTCACATTCGCTCAATCCATTGACGGGAAGATAGCAGGCAAGGAGGGCAAACAGCTTATTCTCAGCGGCAAAGAAAGCATGCTCATGACTCATTGGTATGATTTGATCTAGAACGCATATATATTCATTCCTTACTATTCTCAAGGAAGGATGCGCACTAAGCACGATGCCATCCTCATTGGCATCGGTACTGCGCTGAATGACGATCCCCAGTTAAACAGTACGTCCAAATCCTCATCTGCACATGTGACTTATCTAGGTACAATAAGGTCGCCACATCCCGGAGGATGAACGCCCAAGTCATCTGCCTCGTCCTGTGATACTCGACGCAAACCTGCGTCTTAGACCGGACTGCAAGCTGCTCAAAAATTACCGGGAAAGAAAAGGTCGCCGTCCATGGATTATTTGCGATGCTAGTTTGACCTCCAATGATATCGGAAGAAAATCTACCCTCGAGGACGCTGGAGCGAGAGTGATAGGTGTGCCCTCGGCGGACGGTGGGTCGTGTCCTTTGCTGTCATGCGCAAGTCATATGAATATCTTCAGGTTTCATCATGATCCCGAACCTCTTGAAGGTTCTCTACAATCTTGGAATCAAGACTCTCATGGTTGAAGGAGGTGCGACTATTATCGGCTCATTCTTGGCGGAACCTGCGCGGACCCAGCCTAATGCCATCATTGACACACTCATCGTCACAATTGCTCCGACGCTGGTCGGTAATGACGGTATCGGTTACGGCGAGAAACTTTCGGCTACGCAGGTACGAGACAGAATGCCGTCATGCAGGATCATGGGTTTTCACCTCAGATCACATCAGATCCCCTCCTTGAAGCACATCCGAACTGAGGTCATGGGGCAAGATGTTGTTATTGTTAGTGCATTAGAATGAATATTGTTCGAGTCAGCGTTAGCTTCCATATGATATCAAGAAATTACGACAACAACAGAGCAAGGCAGAATGGCTTGTATGTTACATGTACACGAGATGATTGCTGGGTATAACAGTGATACAAATCGGCGCAGCAATTCGATGCTAATGAATATTAAAGAATAAATGCAAACCATTCTATCTATGCAAAAAGGCAGTATTGTCTTGTGCGTGGTCGCATTTATTAGCAATGCGGGTCGCAGCTTCGAGGGCTCTCTCAACAAGAGCGCGGGAAGGAGAGGTAAGAGGAGTACTCCTCAAGAGATCTATCCTCACAAGATTAAAAGAGAGAAATTGTGGAATGGGAATAGAACATACCTCGATACAGCAGAACATATCTCATAACTCGCTGTGTTGGTTGAATTGCAAGATCCCGTACACTTTGTCTCCGAGTCGGAGGTTCTCCCTTTGATCGACTGTCGGCCGAGTTGACTCTACGAGGTCGTTCTGCGTGGGATTCGGCGCCACCGTCGTCAGGCACCTTCCAATAGTGTTCAACAGTCCGTTGTCTATCTCTAATTCTACTCCCCGCCTCATTCATCAAAGTCAGAAGAGGGGGAGGAGAGGAACTAGTGGGAGAAGAGTTTCTACTCGACTTCTCCACCACAGTGGTGAGAGGATTGTTTGTGGCGGAGAGCAGAGACTTGCGCAGACGCCATTTCCCCCCCATGGTGGCTGACTCGCTTTCGTGGGTCGGACTCTCAGTAAAGAAGTTGCCTGCCACGCTGCACCACGAAACCATAGCAGCTTCAATATCATCCTCGCAAGCCATGAAGGCGGTGGATACGCCCCAAGCGGAGGGGTCATCAAGGAAGGCCTTCAACAACGCCTCTGATGCTCGTATGAGGTCAGGCAGGTATGTCAACAACAACGGAGGTGGTTGATTCGCTGTCTAAATATATCACCTCAGTCACGACATTCCCTTGAGAAGTCATATTATTGACAAACCTGTCCTGTCAGGAGCATCTTAAGGGCTGCTTGATATTTTCTCTCCGTCCCGACAATTTCTCGGATGCAAAACAATGCCTGTCTGGCAGCAGTCCACAGCGCAGTGTCGTCAATGTCCGACTCGGCATCATCCAAAATCACAGGTAACGGCGTCACGGACTCGGACTCCTCCGATAGACATGGCGAACTTGGATTGCTGGCGGAGTGATCTCCGAGTTGAAACAAATAGCCTTGCTTAGAATGTGGTATGCTAGCCAGACCATGGCTAGTGGCCCTCGGGATAGGGAGTGACCGATGTTTGTCCTTGTAACTCCGTTTCCGTATGACTTCGAGATGTTCCACCACGGCTTCATCTGATAGATTTTCGTCTATTGCTATGGATATGTGAATCTCTTCGTCAGTCGGAACAGCGCTGGATTGGGTGTATTGCGAAGTGCCAGAAGATGTCGAGACAGAAGCGCACATTGGAGATGCACCAATCCAAGCCAAAGACGCAAGTGCTTCAGTGCTGGGACTGGCCTTTTGAGTGCTTGAGGCTGACAAGGCAATGGATGTGTTACTGTGGTAGCTTTTCTGCGTGCGTGACAACCCAAAGTTTGTTCGCCGATCATGCCATGGCTGATGCACCGGCTAAAAGGTAATAAGTCGATGACGAACCAGGTGCACTTGGTGCTGGTACTCACAATGTCTAGTCGTAATGGCGAGGGAGGTCTAATGAGTGGCAGAAGACCTTGGTTGCGAACTTGCTTATTAAAGTTTGATTCTTGGTTGGGGGTGCTGGTCTCCTCTGATGCAATATGTGATGGTGAAGGGGGCGAACTCGAGACATGAGAAACCAATGCTGAGCGCCGCTTGAGAAACTTTGACCTCTTTTGAAGCGGGGACACGCTAATATGGCCATCCTCTGTGGTACCAGTCTCCTCCGAGGCAATGTGGGATGGACTTGAAACATGCGACAGTGCTGCTAATTGTCGCTTGATCAACTTTGACCTCCTTTGAAGGGGAAGCTCTGATCTAACATCTGGCTGCGGTAACAACGGCGCGACGGCACCGGCGGAATAGGGCTTTATAGGGCCGAGAATCATGGGGGGCGAAGTTTGGGGGGAATGAAGTGAAGTTGTAGGATGGTGATCATTAGGATGAATATTAAGATCGAATTGCAATGAAGGTGGTTGGTGGTATTTTTGGGATTGTGCCTGGACTCGAGGATGACGAAATCGTGGAGCACTGTTCGGTTCAGGTACACAGTCCCAAGTGCATGACGGGGGCAGAGATTCAACGGGAAGCGATGACGGAAGCGGTTGTGAATGTGATCTTGGATGCGTCGTGTGAGGATTCGGGAGACTCGGCATCTTCAGTGTTGGCTGGTTGATGACCGAATGTTGGGGTACTCCAAATTGCGTGCGAGGATCACCAGTCATTTGACGAATAGTGGGTGATATCGGCGAGGGAGGCATGTTCTGAATTTGGTGATATGCGCTGCCTAGCCTTCCCTCGAGATCTCCACTTATTCTAGGAGAACATGTTCTAGGGTAGGCGGCAGGCGAAACTGCATGTCCAGAAAAAGAGCCGAAATTAGCGCTTGGAGTAGTACAACCTGTCTGAGCACTCCAGCTAGAGTCATAGCTATCTCCATGGCTCGCCGACGAATTCTGTGTCCAAGTTGAAAAGGATCGCACGCTTTCAGTATGGGGGGCATGTTCGGATGTTTTGCGCGGCTCAACTTCATACACTGGGACATGGAGAGTCGTATTGGAGACTTTGTCACGGTCACCTGGAGTGTCAGAGCGTTTTCGTGGTGTTTCGTGAGGAGCAGTCTTTCGGAAAGGAAATCGCAGTTTCGGCCATGATTTCTTCTCGCCTAACATGCTGCATGAGTGCCGGGGGAAGCCAAGGTTGACAGGAGCTGCCCTTGCGTCAAAGAAAGGTTCGGTTCCTCGTACGTGGTCCAGTCCACCCGTCGGAATTTAAATAGATCCAAGCCTCGAGTAGGAAGAAGTGCTGTCTCGATACTTCCTTAGACTAGGCTCCTGTAGATGGTGATCCTGGCTGTGTCCTTCCATGCCAATCCTGAAGCAGTCGGAAGGGCCTTCTTCGTCCCGAACTCGGCACTGTAGCTACTCGACATTTGTACAGCAGTTTGGGCTAGCTCGGGCCCGAACCGTCGTGGTCGCGTCTTACAATGAACCACTTGGGAGCGATGCGGCAGTGCCCTTCTGAAGTACTTCGGCTTAACCAAGACCTCGAAAACCTCGTCAGTTGTAAATTTCCCTCCATGACCTACGGAACAGCGGCGATAATCAACTTTCTGGCGCTCACCAACGAGGCGCCACCGAAACAACTCACATGTCCAGAACACCCGCCATCTAATTCCCCAAGTCAAGTCTCATTGCCCCCAACTCGCCCGTTCTTTTGAAGCATACTTTTGGTGTCCATGCTCTCGTATGACCGTTGTCCTAAGTCCGCCTTCCCTCCACCCAAACACCGCCGGACACGTCGTGACTCACAGAGCTATTAAACATCGATCAACCGCATCTCTCCCAGGCCCTATAGTACTACAGGCACTATGGAGGACTGTGCTTCTTATCATCATCGCCAGGTATTCTAAAATACGAGCCTGCACCATCTTTTGCCACACCCGCGAGCCTGTTTGCTTTCCAGTAAAAGATGAGTATTTTCCCCGCAACTACTATAGGTCTGGGCACAAGGAAAATGCTGCGCGACTGCTGCGGTTGTTGCCGCGATACACACTAAATTTACCACAGCCTTTCTCGACTTCGCCCATCTTTGCGAGGACTACTAAGCACGGTGCTCGCAGCTCTACCCTCCTCACCTAGTAACTGCCTTTGGTGTAACCGGGTGGCGAACAGTGTAAATAGGTAGAGCTCGCACCTGCGTGGCTCTGGACTCTGCGTCAAATCCACCAACCGAAGTATGTATCATAATTAGAGTCTACAATATGATGCGCACAATGACCATTTTTAACGCTGCCAAATTGCAAGTAAAGACTTAATAAATGTTGACTAGTGTCGCAGCACCTTCCAGTTGTCGCGGGCGTGTCGCAGTCGTCGCGGTCACAATGTCGCAGCACTGCCCATATATGGAAAGAAGATGACCGCGACGACCATTCAATTTGCAATCAAGCTGATTTATTGTTATCGATCAATTTTTGTCATCTCGCCTCATTCAGTGTCCCTTCATCCTCAGAGGCCTCAAGATTATGCAGTATTAATTAGTACTACTAGCAAGATGTTTAATTCTGTGGGTTCATGTCTTCCAATCTTCCGCATGCGAGGCTGACAAGAAGGATGAAACAACAGCTGGGCTTATTCCGGCACATTTATAACTACTATTATCCCCTAATGCTGCGCCCTCAACAGGTAGCTGCACAGATACCCAACCCCCTGCACCCACACTGTCAATGCAGAGCTCTTTGTCCAAGCACAAATGAGCTTCTGGTTTCTAGTAGCCAACACGCGCCACGACCTCGAAAGCGAGAGCAACTAAAATCCCATACCGGTAGTGGGAAACCTAAGAAACGAAGAAAGGTGACACAGAATGCGGCTTGAAGTGATGATGGCCGCGACTGTGCAGTATAAGAGAGTAAAATCACTTTGTAACTGAATTGAATTTCGATGTGACAGACCATTTAACTCGTTCGGAAGACACTGAGAGGTCCAAGTAGCTAGCAGCATGTGTAGACCAGTTGATATATGCATTGTTTGACAGCACCGCAGCAGTCGCAGCAGTGGCGCAGCATTTTCACGATGCCCTATAGGTCTTTGTCGTACCCAAACGGCAATAATTATAATAACTTTGACGTGTTGTCCGTTTTGAGATCCTTCTTCGAAGTTTTTCCTGGCAACTGGGCGAAAGCAGGTTAAACTCTGGCGCGGAGGAGGCGCAAGGCTTCGTACCGTTGCGGTTAGGCCTGACGCGGGCTGGAAAATGGTGGGCGAATGGAGATTGGGCGTAGCGGTCGTTAGCAAACGCGCGACGGCAAGGTGCTTAATCTCATATACGAGCAGAAGATACCTCACCGAGCGGTGCTGGAGGTCTCGACCTCTGCTGTAATTGATGCCTCAACGTTCAGCATTTGGGAGCCGACTGCACTCCCTTGATCAGTGGAGTAACGTTTTTGGCCTGACTAGGTTTCTATCGTTATAAATTTAGATAGCTTGTTATAGTACACGATAAGATGGTGCGGAACTGTCGCTGCATATAAAGACATTGTAAATAGAAAGCAAACAGGAGTTATCGATAATCTTTATTCATCCTCTGAGCCATTGCTGTCGTATAGCACAACGTACTCGAGGTTCTCAGGCTGGGAATGCGTATCCTGCCAGTCGGATCCATAGTCATCAGACGAAGGGACGCTGACCAACGATACTGAGGATCCATCAGAGGCACCATCATCCGTCCCCTCAGTCGTAGGTTTGGACGATGGGTCAAATAAGTGACCAAGGGGACCAACAGAATGAGCAGACCTATTGTCCGATGATGACTTTGGCATGACCATCGAGGATGACGCCAAAGAATCTTCATCAGCTTCATCGGCTGACTGACGAGGCTCGGCAACAGTAACACTGAAAGAGATTGATTCAAATGCAACGAGACAGAGAACCGAACGTACTCAATCCAAATGTTAGCGCCAAAACTTTGGCCTGCGCCGTCCGTCAACTTCCAGTAACTAACATATCTACCAGGAGCATCCGGTGCCTGATTGGAAATGTGCTTCAGCGATTACAAATTGTGCCATACCCAACAAACAAACCTTTAGGTCGCCAGTCCACACATCAAGAGCTTCACCGGGATCAACGCGTCCTACTTTAACAACCATTGAAGAGTCAGCTTCAGGTGAAAAAGACTCCCCCGCAACGAAGTGAATTTCAGTCGTCTCCGGCCAAGGTTTCTCTCCATCGTTCAGCATTCGCCAGGACTTAACAAACTCAGCACCAGGTGGAAAAATCTGACCGTCAGCAACTGTCGTGTCGGACACAAACGCGCAGCTGAGAGAGGTAATTTGCGCCTGTTGCTGTTCTGGGCTGGGCGTAGCGGGCGCTTGTTCCTCCGTAACGCTATCAGGGAGGGCAGAGAAAACTGTACTGGATGGAGCGAAAAATTCAGGAGGGGTAGGGGATGGTGAGCGGAAACCACGTAGAAGTGCAGCAAGATCCCTGTCCGCAGAAAAGAGGGGCTCTATCATCGGCGGAACATCAAAAGACAATGTCGGGATAGCACACGGCACTTCCTTGAGGAGTGACTCCACAGATTCTTCAGGACGAATTGTTTTGACGGGAGAATTCGTGAATTCCGCCAGTTTGTCCAGATCGGTTTCGATAGATTTATCCGAGTCAGCCACAGAACTAGGCAAATCTGCTTCGGATCGTCTTGCTTCAGAAAGGTGTTTCATTTCCCGATTCACTTTTGGCCAAATTTCACGAAAGATATCGAGTGAAGGGCTCAGGTCGAGGGGTGGCGAGTTCACCTCAGCGGAAGGTCGATTAATTGCCTGCGCCAAGTCGCCATGAGGCGAGGTCGATTGTTCACGGTCAACAGTGGAAGGCTGCTGGGACTATGACAATTTAAAAAAATCAGAAATGACACCAAGAGTCGACAAGTGTTACACTGACCTCAACAGGCCCGGCCGCTTGGTAGCAAGAGCTGACATTTAATGAGGTGGGGGCGTGAGACTGCGGAGATTGCGGTAATTTAGCGGGAGTTAGACCATAACCCCAAGGGCCGACAGAGTTTACACTGACGCAGTCGGGGCACTGTGCTAAAATGGTAAGGGGGCTCAGAGACTCGGGAACGACAAGAGACGGCTCCTGTTCTTTTTTCACGGAAATCTCAGAGGAGGTACGTGATACAGAAACGGGCGGAGATTTCGGAGGACGAGGTTCCAAAACCTGACTCGGAGCAGGGGCACTCCCCTGGGATGTCCTTCGAGTATGGATGAGATTAGTCATCCCGACTCTGTACACGGTAGGAATAACAGTGTCAGGAGTCTTCATCTTCAGCAACGGATGAATGGAAGGGTGAACCGGGATGGGAAGAGCTTCGCAATTCTGGCACAGGTCGAAATCAGGACAGCCAGGGTGCATACACTACACAAAATGCAATCGTTAGAAACACCAATATTAACAGTGCCCATAAGTAATTACCTTATAACGGACACCCCGAATGGATTTCTGACAAGCTGATGACATGGCTGATTATCACACGCTCGCAATCAATAAGACAGAACTTACAATCACACGTCGCGTAATGATTGGCTGTGTTGGTCACTGCATTGCGCATCTTGAATAATTGTGAGATGAGTTTCTCTTCACAAAAAAGGGCATAGTTACTATGAGGTCGCTCGTCTTGCTCACCCGCACAAAGCCGTGATAGGGATGTTGCTCTCCAGTAATCCTAGCCACCAAAGTGTCAATGTTGGCCATGCTTTATAATAGAACACGTACTTGAAGCAGTCGGCGCAAGTATCAAAATCTTTCAAGCAACCATTAGCACTCTGAAATCATCCAGAAGCGCGTTTTTACCTGGACAATTGACACATTTCTACTTGATCATAAGTGATAAGAAAGTGGGTTGAAGCAAGCAGACTCACAAAGCGATCACCAACAATGGGAGAGTCACACATGTTGCAAGCCGCGCAATGACGGATAATGCTCGCTGCGGTCACCGCGCGAGGGCTAACTGCTGTAGCATTACGACTTATTGAGGAAGCATCACGCTCCCCACTTCCACTAAAGACAGTATGAACGAACACTCGTCCAGGCGTTTCAATGTCGAAGAATTCATGGAACGCGTTGTGCGTCTCCGCAGCACCTGTCTCGATACAGGGCGTGCATAGGTCATAGTCTAGGATGACGAATATATGAGACTGCGTTATGACAGTAGCATAATCTTACCAGGGCAGTCCAGGCATTTACGCCTGACGCCAACAATGATTTCATTGCAGCTGTCGCAAACAATACCTCGGTGAATGACAGGCGGGGATTGATTAGGCTCAACATCAACAAGCTCAGTTCCGGTAGACTGAGACACTGCAGGTATTTTCGTGGCTGACGGCGTGATGGCGATTGACGGCGCAGCTTCACGCTGCTGGACAACGTGAGCTGGTCCAAAACTGAACGTGTGTATAGCACCAGATTGGGAGAAACAGCTTGGACACTAACAGGTAGGTGAGTTAAGCAAATTTCATTTAAAAATGAAAATCTTACAATATAGTGCCATGGGCATTTCACACATCCATACCAGGTTCCAGTAAACTCGTTCCTACAGACGAAACATGATGAAGGAGGTGCTGTTGAGACGTCGATTGTGTTGCCCAAGGCCTCTGACGAAGCATGAGGAGTCTCGTTGGCTATTCCCCCTACAAAATGGGTCTGGCGATGAGATGTATCGACTGAAGCATTGCATTCGCCAAAAGTATTGAGCATGATGCGATCAATATCTTTCCTAAAAGATGTCAAGAGAGTTTCCATCTCCGACTTCCCTTTGGCAACTGAGCAACAAGGCTGAGGAGAGGCCACTTGGGGCGAGAGAGAAGGGAGACCGGGAAGATAGGAATGTCTAGAGAGAGCAGGCGGTTCTCGGAGTATGATAGGTGGTGGCGGCGAAATGAACGACGGTAAAATCGGAGGCGCGGGTAAGCTAGGTAATTTAAGGGTAGGAAGTGGTCCACAAGGTGGTGGTAGATGAGCCGCTTTGAATGCCAAAAACTCTTGGAAGCGTGTATCGAGGGATGACGTGGATGACAAATCGGGCGGTGCAGGCGTTGACAAAAGTACAGGAGGCGGGGGAATCGCCATGAAGGACAAATGACTAGAAGCCTCGCGAGAATCCTCGGCCGTTGCACTGGGTACCTTGTGGGGGGTCTCGTCGAAGATAGAGAACCTGAGCAATGCGTTGGGCCAGCGCCTGCGTAAAGGGGCAATACGAGTGTTGTACTCTTCTGCGTTATGGACTTCCTTTCCAATTAGAATACGAGACGGCTTAGACGCGTCAGGAGAGAAAATGAGTTTAGAAAGATAATAATTATGGCTTATAGGAAATATGCGATACAGCTGTAAATGCGAAACGTCAGCGCTTCAATAGATAAGCAAGGAGCGGTAAGCATACCTGCTGGTAAAGCTCTTCATATGTAGGGAACAAGACGGTCCCTGAGAAAGAAAACTTGCGAGTCTCATTTCTATAAGTTGCCTTTACTGTGAACATGGTAGCGTTCAAGAGGAGTTGGTGGGGCGCCCGCAGCTTACGCAGTTGATTTATATTGATCGTGGCGTGTGACCAATGAAACGTGACGTATTGTGACGCGAATACTCTCGGCTACTCGGGAGTTTCAAACGCTTTGAGCACTGCAATGCGCTATGTACTACGGGCTGCCATCATGCGTACTAGAACTGTCACTGCTCTTTCTGTACTGCACCAACATATCTACTCTGATCATTTTCAGGCCCCATCGATCGGCAAACGCCCTGCAATCACCGCGCCGCGCCATGGTTCCAAACACATCGTCATTCACTCAGGGTAGCTCGCACAATACACCCCCTAGGGACCCTAGGGGTTGATTGGTGAGGGCGCATAAATCGACACCAATTTCCGTATGTCCTCTGCGTTCCAAAATACCGCCTTGCTGTGCTCGCAAGGGTACCATATGTCCCGGGCGGCTGAAATCAGACGCCCTCGAAGTGGAGTCCACTAACTTGCGCACGGTGAGCGATCGGCCATGGGCAGAAATTGCCGTTGTGGTGCCTTGAGATTACATCAATGCATGACATAGCCCTAGATTTTTTGAAGCAGACCGTGTCTATAGTCTACATAGCGGTTTTGTGCCGCTCCTGATTGTTGGGGACCATCATGGGAATTTCAAGCTCGTTAAGACGCGTCCTCCTCAGGAAGAGATATGCAGATGTACCCGCTAGAATGGACGTTCAGACAAAATGTACGAGTGCAAAGGACTCATACCTCGTATGTTTGATCATCCATGCCATTGCTCCGACGGAACGTTGGCTTGCAGAAATAATGTTATCGCCCTCATTCTCTCTTCGCTCGTCATCCATGACAACAATGGCTTCACCCCGCGCGAATGCGTCCAGCGACTCCTCTACCGTATCAAAGGAGAAATCAGTTCTCAATGTGACGTCCTTTACCTGAGTGGGAAGTTAAGTAGGGTCTTTGTTCACTCCATTCACTTTGGCATGTGCATGGTGCTCGACTTGAATTGTTGCTGTGGCCATTAATCGTAGTGAGAAATGTTCTATTTGGTGTTGGCTGCTCAATCCGACAGATCCTAACGGGGGTGAGCGGCAATTGCTGACTTTTGTAAAGCTCTAGATCTTCACTGCAACACTCGTGATGCATGATGAGCAAGAGGGGAGAAATATACTTTAGGTTTCAACGTTGCAACTGTAAGCGCTATTTGCCACCGTGTGCAGTGCTAGATCGGCTGTTTGCGGAAAGAGTGTTAAATTTTGGTTCGCCGTAACACGGCAAGACGTCTTCGCACCTCTTTCTCCTACTTCGACCTCGAAGCCCGTGCTTTCTGGGACAGGTTCCTTCAATCAAGGACCTCTATAGATATTTGTTTAGAGTCTCGTAAAATATCCGCAATGTCGCATCTAGCACCAACTGGCAAGTGGGACGCAAGGTATCCATCGTCTCATATCATGTGAAGTTGGTTCTCATTTCGTGCTTTTCAAAGATACCTTGGCCCTGTCCCTCATGACTCCTCATACTATGCCAAGTGCATGCTCGGTGGTGTCCTTGCATGCGGTGTCACTCACGCTGGTATTACGCCTCTTGACGTGGCCAAGTGCAACATGCAGGTCAGTTTATTCAGTCCCTCCCTGGCTGCGTGCATGTCTCATAGCTTTTTCGAACAGGTAAATCCCGCAAAATACAAGGGTCTCACATCTGGTCTTGCAACTCTCATTCGTGAGGAGGGTCAGACCGGTATCTGGAAAGGCTTTGGCCCTACCTTCGTCGGTTACTCATTACAGGGTATGTTCAAGTACGGTCTCTACGAAGTGTTCAAAGACCAGTACATGAACTTGGCTGGCGAGGAGCTTTATAACAAATACAAACCTGCCATCTGGCTCGCTGGTTCCGCGTCGGCGGAGGTCTTCGCTGACATCGCGCTTTGCCCACTTGAGATGACGAAAGTAAAGATTCAAACCAGCCCTAGCGGCACGTTCCCCACCTCCTTTGGTGCCGCCTTAGCAGAGATGAGCAAGACCAAGGCTGAGACCCGGTACCCCTTTGGCTCCCTTGTTCCCCTTTGGTCCCGCCAGGTTAGAAAGGCTTCTTCTTTTCCAAGTGTACTGTTCACAACTTTTTCTTACAGATCCCTTACACCATGGCCAAGTTCTTCTTCTTTGAGAAGATCGTCCAGGTCTTCTACACTCGCGTTTTCACTGAACCTAAGGAGTCCTATGCCAAGACCACTCAACTTGGAATCACTTTTGCTTCCGGTTACCTCGCTGGTGTTGTCTGCGCCATTGTCTCCCACCCGGCTGACTCCGTCGTCTCCCTCATGGGCAAGCCTGCAAACAAGGGCAAGAGCATTGGCACGATCGCATCAGAAACTGGATTTGCCGCACTTGCAACCAAGGGTCTCGGCACTCGTGTATTGATGATTGGTACTCTTACCGGTACGTGCGCATCGTACTCCATTCAAATTAGCTGACCAACACACCAATCAAGGCTTCCAATGGTGGATCTACGACTCCTTTAAGGCGTCGATGGGTCTCGGCACCACTGGTGGCAAGTAAACTGCTCACTTGTCTGCATTGGTAGTCAGTGCCCACATCCCCTTTTTGATTCGCTCATCTAACGTATTACGCAGGAGGACATGCAATAGATCGTTTCTGGCAGTACACAGTTAGTTTACATTCATTCCATTGTGATCCGTATTGCTACTATTTACCCCGTCCAGTCCGTGTACTCCTTGCCATGCAATAGATCATGATTACCTTACGACAATAACACTGCGTCCTCATCAGAGATCTGCATCTGAGGGTAATTTTTGAACGAGCTTCGCTGTGTTATAAGATTGTTAACATTCGCTGGACTAATGATCGTGCGTAAATCGCGAGTTGCTTAGGTAAGCTTTTGCTAAGGAGTCGTTAATTTCATTAATCATTAATCAGCGCTATCAGCTCTTCGCAGTGCCGCTTTCACGATGTCTTACGCCCTCCTGGCGTCTACAAGATATGACCCCTTCTTGATGTCATGCGTTTGGAACAATGATCCAGACGGGCCATCACCTTATCTTCTCCTTCATTACCAAGCAGACCGTCTCATCGCGTCTGCTGCGCTTAATGATCAGACTTTCCGTCATGGAACCACTTTGTCCAATGTCAAAGCAGTATGCTACAAGGTTGTCCGTGAGCATAATGATTCTAAGGGGGAAACTGCACTGAAGGTGTCAACGTTTTACACGAGATTTATGAAACACTAACTTACGGTCGCACGCCAGGTTCGCGTCGTCTTGAATCCTTCTGGAGAGCTTTCTGCTACTGCAATCCCGGTGAAAGCGTTCACGAGCGATCCAACCCTGCCATCTCTCTTCGATCCCACAACAGATTTACCCCCTGCACTCGTCCTCACCATTCATATTGATACCCAGCCAACATCAGACACCATATCATTGAAGACGACAGATAGGCGAGCCTATGACGACGCACGTGTGCGAGCTGGCCTCCAACCTTTAGGCTCGTCAGATCTACCAGCCAGCGATGCACCTGATGATGTGATCCTGTACAATACCAGGAATGTTGTCACTGAGTCATCCGTGTGTAATGTTGCATTCTATCGCAACCGTCGCTGGGTCACCCCCCCTTTGGCCGCTGGTTGCATATCTGGCGTTCTGCGACGATGGCTCATTGAACAACACCGCATTTTTGAAGCAGTAGAGGACGAGCTCACACTTAGTAACATCAAGGATGGTGAATGGGTACTTGTTTCTAACGGTGTCATTGGTTGCCAGTTAGGACGGATTAAATTGCATACTTCAATCAAGAACGGGTGATTATGCCAAAGACTAGACTACTTTTGATGGTTTGCTGGAAATGCATTCTATGAACTGACCTCTGTATCTACGTCCATAGCATCTACATCCTGACCATCAAACATTCCGTCATCCATTTCGCTCAGGATATAGTCTACCACGAAACTATCCTGAACAAGGCGGTCCATTCTGGAGAGATGTCGTTCAGTGTATGGAATCATGCTATCGACGAGTTCCTTTAGTGCAGTGTTGCCGCTCGCAGTACTTTTCACGCTCTCTTGACCAGAGGATTGTAAGATACCTTCCTGGGCTTCGTCCGTAAATGCCGCTATGACATCGTCCGCCGATCTCAGCTTCATGATTGCATACAACACCCCTTGCGCCACTCCGCTTGTCTTAGCATTGGGATTCCAGTCACGAACATAGCGCAAGAGGCGGGCAAGATCAGACCCGCCGAGGGTCCGTAGCACTTCATCGACTGCGCCATTGCCCGTTACCGATGATACATCAGCTGCAGATTCCGATGGGGTGGCACGAATGTCTTTAAACAAAGATAACAATCTCCCAGGCTGTTGCATTGCGAGGGCGAGTTGTATAGCTTTGCGATAGTCATGAAGGGACAGATAGTTCATGAAATCTTGCTCCCTGGAGAAGAAATTCATGAGCTTGAACAAGATTTGCACGATGAATTTCAAACCTCAAGACTAGCTCGGAACGTTTAGCCTCGTTCTCTTGTTCCTCTTCCTCAGTGCAATCTTGCCAGAATGTCACTACAGAATCTGCTGCTGCAGACACAATCGTACGCTCATCCGTGCTGACGGCGAGTGCCCAAACCTGCAGGTGAATTAGCTTCGACTGAGACAAGATAGCAAGCAGTCTCACCTTGTCTTCGTGATTGTCCATGGTAGCCGTACACTCTTCTTCACGTATGTTCCACAATTTTACGAGGCCATCGGATGCCGATGTAACGAGCTGCATGCCGTGATTGATGAAATCAACTCTCAACACCGAATTGGTGTGTCCCTCGAACGTTTTCACGCAAGTGAAATCCTCCAGGTTCCACAATTTTACGGTTTTATCGCCGCTTCCGGTTGCGAGGACGCGTTCCGAGCGACCAAACTTGACCGTCCAAACGCCTCGCTTGTGGCCTTTACAGGTTCCCAGTAGCTTGATCTCTCCATGTGCAGAGCGGTCTCCGGTTGCACGTGAAAAATCAATTCCATATATTTTAGCTGTGCGGTCTTGCGATCCAGATGCCAAGAGGCGGTCGTTGGGTGCGACATCGAGAGAATTAATGTCTTTCTCGTGTGCTTTATGAGTGGTCAAACTCTTGCACTTCATGAGGCTTTGACCATGTTGGGAGGCATCGTAAACTAGCGGCACGTCGCCGATATACCACATCTTAATCGTGCGGTCCTGACTACCGCTGAACATAAATTGCACACCCGTGGTGCCACCTTCGCCGAAAGTTCGTGACATTGCGACGGTGCCTACACTTTCTGCATGTCCTTCGCAGATAGCTACGCAGCCCCACTCCGTCGGCAGGTCGTCGTTTGGAGGTGCAGGAGCCCATAATCGAACAGAGCGGTCTTTGCTTCCGCTCGCAAAGAGTTGGCCTCCCGCGCCATGATCGAGCGATAACACGATTTCTGTGTGACCAGTCAAAAGTCGCGCATCTAGCCCTGTAGTCGAATAGACCCGGATGAGGGATGAATTTGTAGCGAATGCGATGTGAGAATCGACAGATTTCGGAGCATTTGGAGACAGGAAAACCGCATCAACGATCTCGTCATTGAAACCGATGAGTTGCCGGTGAAGATTTCGGGTGTTCAGGTCGTAGAACAGAATATTCTGGTCTGCATGTACCGAGACAATTGTCGATATTGAGGGCAAGTAACTGAAGGCGTGCTGTCAGTGACAAAAGTACTCACGAGGGGACTTGTTACTGACACAGCTTCCACAATCTGACGCTGCTCCTCTTGATCTTCAGTCTTTAGGTCTGCCACGGGGCTGAGGGAATATAAGACGGATGAATCCTTCACGTCCCATATCCGGATGACACCTTTCTCCCCAGCAGTGTAGAAACGCAGTTGGGAAGCACTACTACTAGGAACTAAGTCCCCGGCCAACAACAACCCCACTGCCTCAACGCGTTCCATAACAGGAATAGTTTGAGCGAGTACAGGTGAATTGCTTTTTCCTTTCCCCGTGCTGGCTTCTGCAGATTTTACACCACCCGACTTCGCGTGTAAGTTCCATACCAAAACAACGGAGTCTCTTCCTCCGCTTATGAGCCATTTTCCGTCAGGAGTCACGTCCAAACCCCGGGGAACAGAAACGTGCCCTTCGAGAACAGCGATTGGACGCGCGCCTTGATCTCCCTTTTTTGTGGTCGCCGTTAAATCAAAAATCCGGATGCGAGTATCCACGGAGGCCGTGATGAGTTGGAGTGTATTTTGTGGAACCACGACAGAAGGGTCTCGGGGAAAGTTGAACTTCAACGCGCTCACAATGCCGCCGTGCCCTTTGAAGATGTGAGTAACGTAGCCACGTTTGATGTCCCAAACCTTGACAACACCGTCCGCAGAGCCCGAAGCAAGATATGTGGAAGATGGATCGATGGTGCAGACGTGTACGGGGGCATCATGTGCACGAGCAACCACCCGAACAGGATGAATTTTATTTCTCGTGGTAGCAGTGGGGATCTCGTACACACGCAAAGAAGGAGCAGAAGTGAATATGATCAATTGCGAAGCTGATGGAGTCAAGCATAGCGAAGTAATCGATTGGGTGTCCTAGATTGCTTCAGTCATCAATTATGGCGTTTCCTAACGTTTTGAGAGCAAAATAACTCACCCCTGCAAACCGACATATTTCTTCGCCCGTCAAAACATTGGTGAGTACAGCTTCCTCTGCAACACAAGTAACAAGTTTGCTCCCATCACCAGAGACCGCGACAGATCCACACGTATGAAGCGGTCCAATAGAACGCTTGTTTTTATAGCTGCTCAGAAACTCAGGACGCTGGTGCGTGGAGGTGGCACACAAAAGAACTTACACTGTTTTCAATCTGAATTTACCACCTGTGGATGCCATCTATTGTAACTTTTCGGGGCACATACAAAATTCACTCTGCAAGGCTATTTGGTTTTGTATCCTCTAATTTCCTTTTTGAACCACCCGTCCATCCAAGTGAGCTGCCGAGTCGGACATTCAACTACTAGAGTGCTCATGTACACTGCATTGAATTGACAAAGTAGAAAAGGTTCGTAGAATATGTCGAGTCCATCGATGAGTCCTAGTGCAAAGTAGCTAAATACTGGAGAAGAAATATCCAGTGCTGAAGGAAGGGTGAGCACACCAGCCTGAAGAACTCAGGTTCGCGCTAACGATCTAAACTTGAACTGTGCTACTAATAACAAGAAATTGTGTCAATATTCGTACATCAAATGAATACGAGAGGGGACCAACATACTTTATGTAGCTCGATAATCAGCCTGCCACTGACTTTGCCGCATGCGCGCAATCGTGTCCTCTGCTGCTCGCCTCAGCTTGGCTTCCTGGTCTGCTAGATATTCAGCTTCCCTCCTCTTGATGACCTCCGCCTCCAACATCGCCTCGACTGTTCTGAGAGCCGTCTTCGCTCTAGCTGCCTCAGCCTGAGCTTCCGCTAGCCGATCTGATATCTTTACCGAAACAGATATCGCATCCGCAGACTGCCTCCGCAATCCTGCCATTTCAATCTGCAATCGGTCCACGAGATTTTCATCAGAGTGAGTGATCAGCGCACGCGATGTTGAGGGACTTAGCAAACGAGAAGGGGACTCGTTTAGTCCAAAAGCGCCAAGCCCGGCAAAGGATGATTGATGAGGGGGAACAACCATATCTTCCTCGCTCTCGAATTCATCCTCACTGATCTCGTGTACGTCTGCACCTAGATCCATATCATCCTCGCCGTTACCATCATCGTGGTGACTTCCCCCGGTGCGTACGGCAGAAATGTTGCACGGCGGGATCGAACATCCCGAGCCCGCAGCCAGTGAGTTCAAGGGAGATAGCAGATCAATAGATTTTCGAGGTCGTCCCCGTTTCTTCTGCTGAGTAGGGTTGGATGACTCATCCGCAGCCTTTGTAGGTCTTCCCCGCTTCCGTGGCCGCTTGGTGCCTGGAGGAGCAGAAAGATTTACTGTCCAGTAAGAGCCGAAGCCAGGGTCTGTGACAGGGCGAGGTTGTTTTTCAAATAATCTATTCAAAGACAGGTGATGGCGCACAGATTGCTGTAATTCAAGTTTGAACACGAAAGTTTTTGTCATCACACCCTAGTGCACTGACCTTCCATGTCGGCCCTGCGGTTCTGAAATACAAATATTTTTCCTCCATGGCAGCATATATCTCGCGAATTGTGAGACGTCTCCGTGCACTGCCAAGGATTGCACATCGCAAGATCACTGGAAGAGTGTGTTGTGGTCGCCCATCCGTATCTGGAAGGCAGGCTAAAGTGTCAGGACAATTGGGATGAGGAGCATGCTCTTTGTGTGGTAGATCGTATTGAGGGGATTCTACTGTTGCGTTGGCGCTGACATCTGAGGTTGGAGAGGAGGAGCTCGCGGAAATAGGTTGTCCGGTTGTTGAGCTGTTGGTGAAGACAAAGGGGGAAGCAAACAGAGGTGTCAGAATAAGCCGCCAAAAAAATCCGAGAACTAGTACACGTACTGATACAAGCTTTTAGAGTCATCTTCTGGGTTCAACAAATTTTTCAGGCTCGACATAGTATTTCTGAGGGCGAAACATAGGTTCGCAGACAATTGCAATCGTTCAATTTAGAGGTTCTTGTAGGTCCATTACATAAGTTACATAATCAATGTTGTACCTTCTAATTGAGTATCAGGAGCAGGCGGACGATGGATTATTATTGGTGGCGTTCTACACTAAGGAGACAAAGGTGATTAGCCCACTACATGCGGTAACGATCAGGTGGCGCATTCTGATACTCATATGAATAGTTGGAGGCGGGATTTTGAACTCTCCAGTCTTGATCGTTTGGTAGAGGATAATCCATATTTATCAACGAAGATGCACTTGTGGATGATCCGTGATATGACTGAGGTGAAGGCTGGTTGGCTCGTGGCCACCACTCGTAACCTGGGTAATACGAGGTAGAGGGCTCAATGCCAGGAATGTCAAGGCCAAGCATATGTGCCATCATTCGGGTGCTGATCTCCTGGATACCGCTGTTCTGTGGAGCGCGTTCCCTTTGTAGAACATCACCAAACGCCTCGCGCTGCAGTACGTCAGAGCTCCTTTCTCCAAACGCATCATCCGCTGCTCTTTTTTGACGATCAGGGCCATGCACCAAAGGTGGTATGGTGCTGTCCACCTGCACTCTAACACCGTTCAGAAGATCCCGGGCTCTTCCGGCGCTAGGCCATGTAGTCTTGGCTAAGGTAAGATTAGGTGTGGACAATAGTGGCTCGGCTGACCTGCATCTCTTTCAAAACGGCAAGACATTGTCGCAAGCCAATATAAGCCTGGACATTTGATGGCCGGAGGGTTACTAAGGGAAGAGAATTCAGAAAGGTGTATTTCCTTCAAAGGAAAGTACTCACATGTCACAATGTGCATAATTCTGATAAATATCTAGAATTAGAAGATGCAGATTACTAGTATAAACGATAAAACAAACCCAGCACTAAGAATGTACGATGACAAGAACGGTGAACTACATTTGATATTGAAGTTCTCGTGATATGTCGTTACTAGGTTGAAATCAGCGTGTATCAAAGGAATTTAGGTTGAGTGCACATACCTATTGTGCTGACATAAGTGGCGGCACTTTGACAGAGATCGAAGGCTTTAAGGGAGGCTGTGTCAGATCCGTTAGGAGGATTCTGTAATATTTGTTCTGAGCTAGAGCAAAAAGGTCAGACTTGGACTTTTCAAGGTATCAAGGTGACACATGAATCACCCTTTCCAATCAGGAATACTGTAGAGGTATTAGTGATACAAAATGAACATTTTGACGGTTAACGTACAACGCTCGGTGTAACAATAATACTGCGGACCAATATTGGATATGGATAAAGAGGACCGCCAGTGGCGGAGTATTTCGCTTGCTAGCTGGGTCGTACCGAAGATCATCAGGAAGGTCAATGTACCATTGGTCCAGTCTAGACTCCAGACTATGCAAGACCGCCCGCCGCGAGCCTCTTCCCGTTGAGCGTACGGGATAGATCATTGTCACAATAGAACCAATTAAAACGGCTGCATTTCCATCAGGTCTGTACACAGTCTGCAAAAAAGATATACGAACATAGTGTTGCAGCAGCCCTGAAACAGCTCATCGTCAGCGGTGTCGATATGTACTGCAATGTCGCTAGGTCGCCGGGGGTGTCTTCATCGTACTGCAGAAGAAAAGGTGAGTCAAAGACTAACATGTCGTAGGTTGGTGTACTTCAGCGGGATCCGGAAGAAGTGTATCAAAGTCGCCTTCGCCGATAGATACGGGTCGACCTAGCAAAGGGAACGGTTAGATGCGCCAAAAGAGTTGTATGAGACATACCCATATATACAGAAGTGTATCTGTGAGTAGTCGTCAGTGCAACATCTTCCAAAAGAGAGACGGATTTCGCACTTGTCCGCAATGCAGCAACCCCACCATATGTGCTTCCTGACCTGATTCTCCTCAAGGGAGAACATTTTTCTTCCATGAAGTTGCCAGTTATCCGCAGCACGATTTAATCCGAGGTCCTGGGCCTACACGTATCTAAGCATTCTGCCTTGGAAGTATTCATCATACTAACCATTCTAATCGCCATACCTGCGACGGAAAAGCCATGAGACATGGGCGAACGTAAATCAACGACGCATACACACCAATGTAAAGCCAGCCTTGCTCCATGGAACCTAGATATTACTCATAATCATGCCGCTCAGATAGTTTGTTTCAATCACAAACCTATCCCAAATTCACGATGGCCCAGGAGAAGCAATGCTTGACAAGTAGTTGCGCGAGAACTATGATAAACTTGCGCTGTTCCGCTGGTAAGCTCATATAGTCAAGATTGAAAATATAATTTACCAAGAGCTGCCCTCGCTTGCGCAAGGTAATCATTGCCAGCCTCCCACATTGCATCGATAGATGTAGCAGGGTTGTCATCCAGATAACGAGCGGCGATGGCAAATATAGCCAACAGAAGTAGTTTCGTCAAGTTTTGTGAAGGTTCTGGATTACCGTAGTATGGAGTGCCCCTCGCAGCCTCTGGTGTAGTTGGATTACTACTGTAGCCGACGTGGTAAGCAAAGACCCAATGTCAATGACAGTTCTGATAAGCAGCTTACTTTTGCTTCCTATGTCATAGTCAGCAGAACGACAGATAAACAAGAGTAGCAGAACTCACCACTCGCTATACTCTCTCAAGAAACGGCCCTTGTGGATTACAGGGAAAACCGGGTGTGCATAAGTGAAATATAAATCAACTAAATGATCTTGCACCACAAGGGAAGGTAAGTTGACAACAACGCCTTCGACTGGTGGAACAGGCATTGTGTTTGGTTTTGCGGAGGGCCAAAAACGTGCCATGGGCAGTTTCCTGTCATAAGTCGTGAATATGAATAGAACGAATCAGAATAAAAAACGAACCATATTCCCCCCTCATGTCTGCTATCCAACCGGGAGCTACGCCCCAGAAGATGGAGACCGCTAACTTTGCCATGGTACCGAACCTAATATAAGAACATGTAGTCATAGGTTGTATGAGACACAAATTCAAAGCTCGCTGACCTCTTGATTCTCATCCAGAGAGAGTTGACCAAAAGCAGTATCCGGGCCAGTGGATTCATCTGTACCTTCTGAATCTAAGATCGTGTTGGCTGATCAAATCAATGGCATATGGAGCAAGACGCCCACCTGAAAGTGCATCCATCGTGTACATTTCATTCCAGTTTGGTTGACGTGGACCACTAGTTGATGGTACGTCGAGCCGCCGCCGTTGCTGCAAAGGAGCTCCGCTAATGTTGTAGGCTGGCGAAAGACCATGATGGCCGACAGCTCCTCTCGTGAGGCTCGCGGACAGGCGATCTTGCCACTCTGAAGTTGGTATGGTTGAAAGTGTATTGTCTGCAAGAGGCGCTTTGCATAGCATTCAGGTACCCCAAGACTAGTTACTCACCTCTAGATGATGATACAATTTCTCTTGAAATCCTAGACTGCCTTCGAGAACGAGGAGAATCACGAGCAGAGGCTTCGTTACTCCGGAATATACACGCAAAGAAGTCTTCTTTTGTCGCCCCTGCTGGCTGTGACAATCTGCCCGAAGGTCCCTGCAGATTCAGATCAAAAATTTGCTCCATTTAGTTGTTGAAAGTACGTCAGCACTTACAAATGGGCCTGTATCTACTCGATTGAGAATTTCCCTTGCAAGATCATCTTGCCTAATATCGGCTATGACTTGTCGTACTCGGGTATCTGGGCAAGAGAGAACGGCGCCAAGAAGGGACTCCACTTGATGCCATCGCTGTTCGATCGCTTGTATGTAACCCTTAGGAGGACCGCGTTTATAACTGGGACCTGAAAAACAATATTGACTTCGTCTCCGGCGCTCATGGAAAGAACGCTCACCCAGAAATGTGCATGCTGCAATCGAATGGGGTAAATTGAGAAGTATGGAATGCCTCAATTATGTTACGCACTGTTTCCGGCTATCGTACAACTCTTGCAAGTACCAGCAGCTCCGGATGGCTCGCACTTGCTCTTGGTCTTTCTGCACTGATCACAAGCTAACATAGTTCAACTACAAGTAGAACAAGTGCCCAGACTGGGCGCACCTCTACTGCTGCGCTTCCTCGTTGCGAGTGTTTCTTGGTTAACTTCTTCATCAGAAGGCTCCGATTCGTTCCACTGGTGAGCGGACATGACGATCAAAGGAGAGTTTCGAAAGATGTCTGAGAGGTCGCGTTTATAGAAGGATGAATAAGACGCGCCTCCTCCCCTTTTGGCAAAGCTTAAGTAAGCATGTGCTGGACTGTCAATTTGTAGAAGTGATTAGTCCCCTTCAGCACTAGTTCAAGTTCGCACGGATAATGCCTCCTATACAGCGTAGTCTACTCTAAGAGTATTCAAGGCTATTGATACTACGTGGGTCCCAATTCTGCGTGCTACGAGGCAACAAATTAGTTGTCAGGACTTGTTCCGGAAAGCGGCCCCGAGTCTCGTAGTCCTATTCTTGCACATATGATTGATACCCACGTGTGCACGGCCTCAAGACTTTCTTGATCAAGAAAGGCTCCATGTCCCGGGGCACCTTGATGGCCAACGTCTCATGCTGTGAAACAAAAGCAGCACGGTGATCATTGCGCTCCTTGTTCCAGTGCGACAGTGGTTATCGAATCATGCATAAATAACTAAGCGGAATAAATGAAGCGGTATTGAAGGTTATACAGTTGGAATGGTGAGTCAATAGTCCTTAGTATGGTGGAGTATATAAATAGACAATGGCCGACGCAAGATAAGAGGAGCCTGAGGTTTGCATTTCGTTCGCATTCGATGTCCAAGCAGACGGAGCGGAACATCCTGGAAAATACCCGCTCGGCTATATCGTCTTCACTTCAAAGGGCTGTAGGAAAGCGGGAGCAGAATAAACGAATCCATGTGCGTCGCAAGTTGGGAAGTCTGAGTTCGATGTGGTACGTCAAGTACATTTCACAGAAAGATCGTTCCACATACTTTGGACACAGTCTCCGCCCAACCGTCAATCTGCCATGCTTTCTCACGTAGCTCTTTCCTTGCCTCGAGACTCCTGTTTGTAGGACATTAGTTATATCAACGGAAGTATTTATAGGTGAACAAACGGGTATTGCCACATGTGGTTCACTTGGTGTAATCTGCCGACCTGCGAGAACCAAGCTCCTATGGGCGCGACGAACTTGCGACGAGCTTCAATACCTCTCCGCCTGCACGGGATTCTGTAAGAAGGACACGACTTCCAAAAACAGTTGAGACGGACCATGCATTCTCCCACTCAAGTAGTGTTCCTGGTTTTAACTGGTAACTCCGCAGCTCGAAGATGCCGCCTTGGGCATGGGGTGGTGCAGTGGGGAAGAAAGCAAACTCTTGCGTAAGCTGAGATGACCGTGAGGTAACGTAAGGTAGGAGCGCCTTGTACGCTTTGGCGTGCTAGCAAACACCCGATGAATCGATGTACACACGAGATTAGCAGACTCGTACGTGTGACGTTCTTATGAGTTCAGTGGTCTTGTCAAAGCCGGCGTAGTTCTCGTATTCAAGTATGTGAACTTGGCGTCGCGCGGATCATCAAGACAATAACATCATAGTGTCATTGAAAAACATACCAAAAGTGTCCTGCTGCCCCACTAGGGTTTCCCAACTTCCGGTCAGCTTGACGTGTAACTCTGGAGCATCCTTTATTCCAGCATAGTACTTCTCCCTGGATAAGTCAATCGTTTCTCAAAAGCGCCTTTTAAAAGAAGATAAGTATTTTCTTACGCAGCGGCTTTATACTCGTCAATCGCCCCCGGCTGAACTCGATGAACTTCAGGATGTGAGTTATTGACCAAGTCTATGAGCTCGCATTCGCTTCTCACCCTCGAAGCCGTGGACATATTTTCCCCTAGCAACTATCCTTGAGTGCTGTTGAACCTCGATGTCTCCTGCTTTCTTCGCTTCTGGTGATCCGTGGAGGAGACTCTGAAAAATACTCCATCAGGACAACTGTCGCAACGTTGCATGCGCGCTACCTGAACGGATATCGTTCTGCGCGCTCCAGTGAGCGCGACTTTATGAATAGATCTCTTTGCGAGGGATGTCAACATGATAGAAGCCAGATTAAAAAAAATGCAGTGGAGATGGTTGTAGCAAGGTTGAAGAAAGCGGTACAGGTGACAAAGTACTACGTAACGACATAAGCGACCCCTGAGTTTCAACTACAATTGGCAAGAACTCGTTCTAATTCCGCTGGAATAGTTCTGAAACAAATTTCAGTTTTGCAACACGAATATACCCAGTGCGATGTTGGATAAAGAACTGAGATATCATGTTAACCACCGAATCCAAAATTCATAGATCATCCAGTGAGGGGAAGACGGTATATCAACCTGTAGGCTCGCTCGAAAGAACCGATGGTCTGTCTCCTGGGATTGCACGCTACATTCTTGCAATTTGCGAGGCGCAGATCTAAGGCCACGAAACCCAGTCAGTTCAGTTTCTTCACACACCAATGTATCCGTGGAGACAACCTTCATGCGCCAAGTTAGCACAAGGGAGCCAAGCTGACCGAAGCACATGAATTTACCCAGTTGACAGCATTTGCAGAGGATTCGAACACGACTTGGTGCAAGATGTCCGCCGTTTCCCTCGCAACTAGTAGCGTTATTTCAAACGTGGAACTTGCTGAGCCCACGCGTGACAGCATGTCCAGGCTCACGAAGTCGCCCCGTCGTGCCGCTTACAAAAGAGGTCAATCGCCGCACTTCAACTCGTTGTCCATCAACGTACGAAATGGACTGCGGAATGCAGTGTCCGGGCGGCCGTCGACAGCCTGAGAAGGAGGGAACCGCAAGTAATGATCCACAGCATCCTGACCCAATGACTGGATATTTCGTAATTCCTGTATAAATATGTCATCGACCGAGTGGCTTCCAGCCTTCAAGTGTGATGGTAGCAAAGGGATATTCATCTGCAGCAAACAAGAATCGCCAAGGCACGGCGCCTGGAATATTTGACGACCAGCAGGGGTTACCGCATCAACTTCGATGAAAGGTAATCTCGATGTATGAGATATATCAGAAGCTCTGAACGCGCTCAAGAGAGTGTCCAGGTACCGACAAGCATTAATCTGTGTTTTCATAGTTAGTGTGATCTCGCAACTTGCATAGTGGTGAGAGGAGATTTCACTGACAATATGTATTTTATTACGTCCATTTCCTTCCACTCCAACTGTGAATGGTTGACCGCCTCCTAGCTCAATACCTTGGTCGAACCAAACTTCAGGAAATCGATTATTCAAGATCGTAAAGTAGTTGTCTGCCATCTTCATCTCATCCTCGGATGCATTCAGATGATGTAGGAGCGCCAGGAAGTCCGCAGCTCCAGTCCGAGGCAAAATTGTACCATGTCCAAGCCACGCGGATGAAGTATGCACACCGTCGGACGTTACCGCTGTACGTAGTTGAGTAGATAAAACCTCATGCGGAGGCAGGAGGTGTATTGTGTGGTCAGGAGTTTCGAGAATCCGGGCATGCAGAGTGCGAATAATCTCAGGCATAATAAGGTAGTCGTCATCCTGTAAATTCAGAAATTCTATTTCAGGACATGTGAACGAAGAGAACTTGTCTACCGACCTGCAGGAAGCAGAAACGAGTGGTAGCCTGTTCACACGTGACGTATCGAGCTTGAAAGTAGGCGTTATGAGGCGAATTGTATATCCTCAACTTTTCGGAAGGGCAACCTGTCTTCGCGAAGGTCTGGCCAGAAAGAATGGTGTGCACTGTGTATGGGATAGCGTCCGCAGTTCTCCGCTCACCTGGTATGAAATCTCCCTCGGATTGTTGTTCCATACCACAATCTCCGCTATGACATCCTCCAACCATGTACCACAAAGAAGACTGACGATCCGGACAACATTGGGGAGCCGTGACCAATTCAAGACGACTGCTGTCACGTCAGGATAGGGTTGAGACGCTGAAACCAAGCTAACTCTTTGAATATTCGAAGACCTATTTGCTCCAACCAGGAAGCTCGCCGCAAGGGGACGACTAGGGCTAGCGAGGCCATCCCAAGGGATCTGATCCAAGTCAGACAGCAGATGAGTGTGTCGACGCCAGAGTATATGGACGGAGGGCAGCACAAAACAAGCGACGAGGAGACAACGAAAGACGATTGTTCTACGAACCATCAGCCCAAATTACCAGAAAGACGCGTTTTGCATCATGACCGAGGTTTGGTAACTTCGATTGCCGCCTATTGCCGCTGCAGTCACCAACTCGGGTCCAAAACGCATCTGCACAAATCATATCTGTTCCACTCGAACTGAGACCAAAACTCAGAATACAGACTTAGGATTGAAGATTCAAAATATGTAGCTCTAAACGTCGCCGACTGAGGCGACACTTGTATAATTAGCTCTGCGGGTGGAGCACACGTTTGATTCAGGTCATATGCATTGCGAAGTGATATTACAATCTAGTCCATTCTACCTTTCAGTGTACGCGTGATGACCTTGTCCTTGGTACTGTGAAGTAAAAATGAAGTCAATGACAGAAAGTTAGCTGGAGCAGGAGGAACTCACATGACATGGACAATTGCTCCCCAACCAGAGTACGCGTCTCTATCAACAGCATTCAAAAGCGTTTGCGAGATGGTTTCGAACAGATCTTCCGCTTCCAAATCTGGTTCCCAAAGGCCCTCTGCAACACCAAACAATTTTGCGCTCGCTGTACCAGCTACCACAAAGTCTTTTGCAAAGTTTAGACATCCTATGAGGTCTGTGGCCGCGATGAAGGGCTTGAAACCTCCAGAAGGTGTTTTCGATAGGCCAGCCATGACTGGTTCGATAAAATAAGGGCCAAACCGATGCTGATAAAGCGTCGAGGAAACCAGGTGGGCAAACGTCTCTGGTTCTATTTCTCTCTCCTCCTTGATGGTATACATATTGACCCGATAGCGGAAGCGCTCCCGACTAGATGCCACTACGTTAGACGGCGAGTAGTAAATCCGACAACAGTCAACTCACAGGGTCGTCACGTCAGTGGCCAATCCAGGCAGGCCAACATATACCCGGTCAGTTACAGGAAATATCTAACAAGCAACCATGCTTAGTAGGATTGGGGTACCACGTGAAAACAAAAATCATACTCTCTGGAAATTTGAGGATATTCCCAATGCTTGACTTCCCAACCGCAAATCTGAAGCAATGGCAACACAATCTTTCCCTACCATGGCTATAACGGAGCCACCGTTGTATTCCATGATCGACTGCAAACAGTATAAATTAGCACAGTAGAATATGTTAGCTCGGAGAGTGGGCTGACCATATTTGCTGGCTCTGATTGGTGATTCTGTTATTTAGTAGGAGAGAGACGGTACTTTCAAGTTCACTGGCGCGGCCAGTGACGCGTCGCTCGTTTGGTGTTACATGCCTTTCCTAATTTGGCGCTATAATTTACCGTCATGCAGGCTAGGCCTAAATATTGAATAGTGGCGAAAGTGGATGCTTAATTTATCGACCTTAGGAATAGTGGTTCATGATTACAGAGAGCTACATGCTGAGGAGAGTTATAATTGCTACTGAAGAACGAGAGAATCATGTAAAGTAAAAGTCTGCCTAGAGTTCTGCCCAACCCCCGTCCACCTCTTGTTGACCTCCGAAGGTAGTCAGCAGCAATACGATAACGCTGACCCCAAGACGCATCCTCACTCCCCTGTATAGTTGTCCGATACCCGTGTTTTTCAGCCATCTGGATTCGTCTTGCTTCTCCGCAAACGGGTCATTAGAATCATTTTCCTCCGCGAGTTCCGCCTGCCGTCTTCTTGCTTTTGATCTTCGCTTGATAGGAAGGTCTGACCTCTCCTCAGTCACAATATGCCACAGTGCGTCCACGACACCATTATATGGTACAGGACGCGTCTCGACACATGTACGCAGCGCCTTCGCCGTACCCCGTGTTTGTACCTGTAACCTTCTGCGCACAGTCTCGATAGGCAATGTGATGAGAAGGCTCGCAACAGATCCTAGGACCTGAGCAACAGCCCATGCGATGGGGCTGGTGTCTGGAGCGACGTGTGAACCGAAACCCAATCGTGGAGCGATAAGCGTAGGCATGAGGATGTGCAATAGAGGACGGAGGCCATTGTCCAGAATAGTAGGAATAAGGAGTTGAGGATGAAAATAAATGCTTCTGATACCGCCCTCTTGGGCCAATATCTGCCTTAACGCATCGAATGGGCCAGTGTATGTCCGGTGGCGTTGCATTGCTGATTGGGCAATTAAGCGTGTCCGAACAAGATCCAAAGGCGAAAGCAGAAAGCCAGTGATGACATGCGATGCTACCGGTAGAAGAAGTGGTGGGCGATATAACCCTTCGACTGACGACAAGAACACAGAGTGCATAAGACTGTCGACGAGTGGTTGAACATTACTAAAAAGCACGTCGTGAATGCAGGAAGTCAATAGCCCTGCGAATATTAAACAAGGTCAGATACAGGACACCACTGGAAGATGACGACTCACCTTTCCATAGTGAAAGCCAGCCTTCTCCACGGAAGGCAGCGACACGTTTCACCATATCCCAAGTGCCATTCATACTACCCACAGGGATGATATATTCGGGGCGCGTTCCATCTTCCAGTACAGACGTCCTTATTACATAGCCCTGATCGTCAATGGGCTTTGGTGCGGGGTACTTTATGAGTGACGCAGCGGGGTCCGCAAAGTAGGACTCGTCCTCATTCGTAGAGTCGCTAAGCTAAGATGAAACTTACAATGGTATTAAAAACACATGTTAGATGCCCACCTACCGGTTCTTCCTCTTCATCTTCCTCGTGTACCTGGCTAGATGGCGCTGGAGCATCCCTGGGAATCCATTGAATTTGAAGAAGTAGTTTTCCAACTTCTAGTGGCATAACAAGTGCTGTACTTGTGTACTGAAGCAATGCTGAAGCAACTAGAGAGCGCAGTAGGAGGGGAACATCGAGACTAGAAGGTTCGCTGAGGTCTAGCGAAGGAGACAAATCAAAAATTGAGTTATGCGCAGGACGAGTGGTCCATTGATAGCTGGTCATTGCAGAAGCCGTGGGAGCGGCTGCGGGTGTGCTTGCGTTCTGCATAGGAGGTGGAGGAGGAATGAATGCCCATGTGGACGAGGGAGAGTTGTAGAGATCACGAAGGGACGGGGTTGAGCTCATCAATGATCATGTAATGTAACCCGCGAAATGGGAGAGTCGAAAACAGTATGTTGCACTGTGCAGGGAGCTGCCGGTCTATGAGGTGACAAAAACACTCGACGAGCTTCTAAAAACCCCAACTAAGGCTAGTAGAGTAAGGTTAACGGAAGAGTCGGACAACTGTCGGTTACTTGCCGTGGTGGCCCCCAAATTCGCCGACCTGAACCACGTGACCATTCCAATCATGACTTAAAGCTCCATGGACATTGGACACCTTCAGCGAACCCTCTCCGTACTAGTACTATTTCATTCCATCTTTTAGTGTAGCCCTGGCTGGCTGCAATAATCCCTCGAGTGCGGCATATGTATAAGTATTGTATGGTAAGTGTTTGACTATGTGGTGAATGTACAGTATCAATCCCCAGAGCTTGCCGAGAGCAAAGTATCGATCGACCTCGAGTAGTTGCAGACTTCTCAGGTTAGAGACAAGATGGTCCGATGACTAGAAGTCGAGGCTGCTCCAGCTGATTTTGCGGAATTGCGAGTACTCTTCCTCACGTCCAACGAGGCTGAACCCGAGCGTGATTTCATCCCATCCTCTG
>JRHT02000109.1:55634-135857 GCA_011800875.2 Suillus brevipes Sb2 | reverse complement strand
AATCAGCACAGTTTATGCTTCCCATACAAGCTTGCATGTGTCCTACAAATTATCTAAGCTTATACAGCATGTCTTGTCTGCAACATGTGTCTCGTCTGCAGACCCTGCACAGTGTGTTCTGTTTGTCAGTATTGTAGTGCTTGTATGACTTGTGAATCTTGTGATGCTTGTACAGTCTGTGATAGCTTGTACTACCTTGTGACAGGACTGTAAAGAGGGGACTTCCTTGTGAGCCTGTGAACCTTGTACAAGTACCCACTAGTTTGCTGATGACTTCGCAGATCCAGGCACGCATGGTCCAAGCTACTATCTCTATCCCCCTCAACAGCCTGCTGATCTTTCGTCGCCCATTGTTGATGAGTAGGTGCAGTGTTCTCTGCGAGGTCCTATATCTAATTTAATGTTACAGCGAGCGTCTTCCCTTGATCACTCGTCCAGGTCGCCCACCTACGCCTCCCATCGTGACCACATTCTCGCAGCCCAGCCCATCAACACAATCTTATCATTCACATACCTTCGGTGTTAGCCATCCCACTCCACAGTGAGCCCAGCTCGCTCGCCTCGATGGTAATGGCTCTGCACACACTTATTTGTATGGGTCAGTGTCCAGCCCGTATGCTGGTCACCCAAGACGAGTGCTGAAAGTTGTTAGGTCATCTCAAGGTCGGTGCGTTATTCTTAGTGTACCATTCGTTCTCTGAGCAAAGTGCCGTGGTAGATTCTGATCAACAAAACTCCTGTTCGACATAGTAACCCCGACGTTCGTACACAGACCTCCCTTTTGGATATTGATGATATTCTCTATCCCGCTATCCCGCTACCGCATTCTCCTTCACCTTCTCACCTCAGGCCTGAATCCCACCATCCTCGCCAATCTACTTCGCCACTTTGATGGCCGATCCAACACATACACCATCTCCGCTCCCCTCTGCGCCTGTGCCTGTAGGGTACACTGCAACTTCTTCAGCTTTGCTGCTGTGGTGAGCTTTCATGCATGATCGATGCTGCAATTGTGCTGATCCGGACTCAGTGCATAATCAAACTTCGGCATCAAATCGCTCACATCATTCTGCGGACCCATTGGAGGCAAAGCTTGTATGACGACGAGTATACGAACTAACACTTTGCTGTGTGATCGATAACGTGGCGTCAATTGACACTGAACAGGTGTTTAAAAATAATTTATTGGTTATTTTTATACAATATCTAAATATAATGGCTGCCAGCTGGCTTGAGCTGCAGCCATGGCTAATTTGGCCGAGCCGAGCCCTCGATTACGTAAGATTTTCATTTGTGACGGCTTGACCAGCCACACCTTAATTTCGGCTGCAGCCGGGCTTGAAGCCCGAGCCGCGGCAACACTAGGCGTGATGATTGAGGGAACGGAGAAATTTTTTGCCAAACCTGTACCCTCTTCTAGGGTACAGGAATATACCCTGTTCAATTGAACGGGCTTACGTAATGACACGAGATGACATTCGGAAATAACCGAAAACAATTATATATCAATATGTCGCAAATATGTTGCGCCACTAACGCGTCTCGACACCTCGGACGTCGACCGCTTACTGAGAGCGTTTTAGAATACCTTCTGCATCATCAAGTCTAATATTTTCACTTCATAATTTTATGCCTGCGTATCAGTCACCACTTACGGGCGAGAAACGAAAGCTGCCACTTGATACTTCCAGCAGGAAGAAAGTCGCGATTGAGAATGCGCTCGGAGCTCCCTCGACGTGTCGTACAAGCAGTAATCATGGAGTAGAGGAGTATTGGATGATTCAGTGGTATGTGCGAAGTCCCAATTTGAGTTTGTCATGTTCACCCCAAGGTACTAGGAGATACCCCCAGTACAAGAAACACAAGACCTGGGATGGAGATGCCGTCCTGGTTCTCACAGGCATCAGTGGGTCAATGTTTGATCTAGAAGGAAAGATGTACGTTTAATTTTCTGGCCGGGGTAGCTGGTGATCAAGGTTAATTTGTGTCGTTACGTCCACAGAATGGGGGCCGGGTCCTTAAATGCGCCCAAGGCTGAGGAAAACGGAGAGTATAAATTTGGAGAGAAAGAGATCAGGATCGATCATTCGATTTCTCGGGGGGAATACATGTCTGGAAAGTGCTATGGTCGAGGAAGCATACCATCTCCTGCAACGACTGGCAATAACTCTGTGAAACCCACTTTGCGTGTCACTCCCTTGCCGTCAACGAAGATGAATGTGCCTTACAAAAGGACTATTGATCTTCATCCTGTCAATCTTCTGTCCACACGGGACTCCCCATCCGCAAGCTCTTCGAAAGCAAATGCGCCAGCTACATACTGGACTGCTAACTGGTGAGCAAGGAGCGAGGGTATTGCATATATGCTGATTCTCGTAGGCGGAAGCCGCAGGGCAAGAAGCACAAGACCTGGGATGGTGATGCATTCGTTAGCCACGTCGGTGACAAGCTCACTGTGATATCAGAAAAGGGGAAAATGTAAGGAGGATTCACCTACTTGGTCGCTCACCTCTTACTACATGGTCGTCGCAGACTTGGCCGTAAGGGATGGGACGGACTCGCTTTGTACAACGGGTACAGCTTCCTTCCATTACTGGGGTGGAAGACTCGGAGGCATTGCCGGGGCTGGAGGAAGACGTGCCGGTAGTCCTATCTTCACCATCCAAGCCCTCGTTTCTGCTTCAGGCGACGATCGTTCTCCCTGGCACAGAGAATAATATCACAGTTGCATCTCCAGGCAGTTCAAAAGCGCTCGTGCCCCCAGCGTCATTCTATGGCCAGAAGCCAATCAAAAAGCCCAATGAACCACTGTAAGCACCGGTTCAGTGATGTACAAGGCGAGGATTTTCGAGAATGCTACAGTTCACCTCGTTGATTTGCCGAAACAGGCCAAAGCAGAATATGCGCCGTATTATAAGCCTTCGCTGCTGTATCTGGCATGTGTCGATGTAGCAACAGACCGTAGGCATTTCGGCTTCTGTCGGCGACACTATCTATAATTTTGGGGAGCTGGTAAGCAGATACATGAATTTGAAACATCCACTTTCGTCGGTCACAGCCTGAGGATGATCGCTGACTGACTTCATCAATGTTAGTTGATGCACCCAATACTCGACGCGCTGGACAACACGCAGTATGATTAGATCAAGAAGCTGTTGTTTAATTAAACGAAGGCAACATTAGCAAATTCGAAGCACCGTGACAATGGTATCAGCAAGTATTGCGTTCCGTGCCTACCAAAGTATCGAGTTGTATTCGTCAGCCCTCTTGGTAAATCTCTGTTTTCATCTGAAATATCAGTGCACTGATAAAGTTCAGTTGGTGCAAGGTCCAAACTTGCAAAAGCGTTCTGCCCAACGCACACTGACAGGCATCCGATGGATAACAGAAAGTTCCGTGAGTAGCCGCCATGACAGAAAAATTACTTATTCGTATGCTAATCTCAAATTGCACCGCAGCTCGCATCAGGCAATGTATAGTCGATGGCGAATATTAATCAGTAACGATCGAGTTGATCGACACCCTCGGTCCAGACAATGCGCATCACTACTTGTACGTAGTTATGTCTCTGTCGTTCCTGTTAACGTCAGCCGACATGATATATGTACAGTGAGAAAGACCTCATGAACGCATACATCGAGCAAGGAGACGGGTTCCTTTTCATTTACTCTGCCGAACACCGCAGGTCGCTGGAGCTGGCGAAAGAGAATTATGGATGGGTCGTGAGGCGGAAGCAGCATGAACGAGACAATGCAGTGGATGGAGGTGACTTGGGAAGGTGAGATTGTTGGAGCGCGCTAAGGTTCTCTGGATGGCTGACAGATGGTATGAATGAGGGAAACAAACTCGCAGAGGAAATGGATTTAGCGTTTATGCAGGTATCGCTCAAGAACGGACGCAATGTGGAGAGGAGGTGTTTGTACATATAGCTAGATTGATCAAGAAGTATCAGGAGAAGGTGAGTCGAAAGATTGTTGCATGTTCATGACTGACAATGTATGAACAGAAGAAGCACATTTCGAGTATTCATTGGGCGTACTACGATCAGAAGATACTCGATGACCGGATACTCGATGACCGTTGCGACAAAGTGCAGGGGAAAAAAAGAGCCCGTCGGCACAAAATCAGGCAGTCGCTCATCTCCCCAAACGTGCGTACACCTTTCCCTCGACTCTTAACCAAAAGAAAATAGTAACCTCAGGCTCTCTCGCACACATTCTGTTTCGTTCATCACCACGCCTGCTTTCAATTCTCACGGCTGTTCGTCGCCCAGTTTCGAGTAAGGTGAGTGATGTGTAGCGCTGCAGAAGCAAACTGAGATACTAACCCTATGTTACAGCTTTGTCCACTATCAGGACTGGCCATCACAGGTGCTGCCAGCTGCATCCATGATGATTACGTGACTATCAGCGGCAGCCAGAGAAGACGAGAGATGACAAGAACGCATCAATATAGTCGCCCGAATGCGTCTGTCTGGGGCCCTCGTTATTGACGGATAAGCAGCACATCATGGACCACGATGTTGACGACGATAATCTACGCGAAAGATATGCTATTTACCTGTACTATCATTTTTGACTTATTTTATGAGGATGGCGCATTCTATGCTTTGCCTCGATAGCATTGCCCTCATGCTGTCTGCCGTTTGCACTTCCGATCTGGACGTACGTTTCTGATTGTATTCCACGGATCACGGCTCGTTTTTTTTTTGACAGAATGGTATTCTTTGCTTGTCCGTCGTACGTTGTCGCCCTCTCAATTGCATCTGAAGCCCTGAGTCGTAAAACAACTGAGGTTTTTAATGTCAACCCGAGTACCGTTATGCGATACCTTTACTCGACTTGATAATTGCCAACGTGCATAGATGATCTTGGATACATTATAAGTAACTATCTTCCTTACTCTTTCGGTCTGACATGGAGACCCTACCTCAGTAGCAAATGGTGCCGCGGCTTGTGGTACATGCGCACTTCGAACAACATAAATGATGGAATATTGGATTGCTCAACATATGGGACCTTTATAATTAACCGTTATACATCGCCGGCGGCGATGGTGAAAAGTCGTGACCATGACAAAAGCCCTCATATGAATCTGGGTTAGACGACAAGTGCTAATGGCGGTTTCCGGGATAAAGTCATGAATGATCTTATAGTTCGAAATGTTAGGAAGTGAATATTACATTGCCCAACATGTAGGACCCAACTCAGACCTGTCAGTCAGTGCCGGTTTTTTCCGAGCATTCAACAACGTCAAACAAAACAAAATTGCAGAATACTCGGACCACGGCTGATTTGATCGCTGTCCATCCGTTTAACTCCTGTCCTACAAATACCAATGACGTCCTTTGCGGAACTCATCCGCTCACGTGCCGAGACTGTCTGCAGCTACGTACGGCGTGGCCGCGAACTGCCTGCCAAGAAAAATACCGTTGCTTTTGCACATGAAACCGGTCGCCTTGTAGTGAGTTTTGGCCATCACATACACAACTATTGAGCTATAATTTTTGCAATTAGGCAGAAGCAATAAGTTATGCCGCACATGTGGCGGCCATTCCGCCGATCCTATTGTCGTGCGCCGTGGAACTGCATGGCTGCTGTGACAACAAGGTGATTGTCCGAGTGCCAGCGTGGGAAGCTGTCGGATATAACGACCGCCGCATCATGATGCATCCACTGAAGGACAAAGCAATGGTTTGGATGGAGGATCAGGATGACCCAAAAAATCACAGCTTGTCACTGGAGCTCGTGTCTGGAGATTCGTTGAACTGGCGGGCGATTATTCGAGGGAAGGTCAGCAATGGGGGAGTATTGGAACATGCCGGGGGAGATGGAAAAAGGAGCTTGGAAGTAATGTCAGCGGATGAGAGTGAGGCGTTGGATATGAAGGGCGGAAAGCGCATGAAAATGGGCAATACCGATGCATTTAGCGTCAATACCCCTGCCGTTGTGATCGAGGTTCTTGATCGGTCGGTTTCGCCTACCAGTTCACCGGGTAAGGTTGATAGCGGTGAGCCATCACTTGTAAGACTCCTGCGCCATATCAATCCCCCCTCTAATATTTATCAAACAGATGGAGGACGGCATGTTGGCAACTGTAAAGTTAGAACAGACCGACGGTGTATGGTTCCTTTTGTTTGGATTTTCAAATAGGCTGATTAGAAACCAGGTCGCGGACAGTCTGCGGGGTCCCTGCACTCCCTGCAAGACGCGAGCATCGCGATGCATAATCATATGCAGTGCGAAGACCGGAAAGCCCCTGCAATCCTGTAGGGAATGCACCAAGAAGAGAAAGAAATGTTTCTATGGCGATGAGCCACCGCCTATTCCGAGAGGTCGCAGCAGAACAAAATCTGGCGTCAGATCTAGGGTGCCATCCAATACTGAAACCAGCCCTGCTGCATCGGGGTCGCTCGCACAGAGGCGCGGGCGTGCGAGGGCTAGTGGGTCTCGAGCGAGTTCCCGTCGCCGCAGCATGACTCGTGCTCCAATGCCACCTGCAAAACCATCCTGTTGTAAGTGGATCTCACTGAGCCAGACAACGCTTTACTCACAATTGCTACGTAGACGTTTTACTTCCCCATTTGCGCGACATTCAGCAGCAGGGAATAATGCAAAGTAGGTTGTCCAAAATCGAGCAAGGCATAGTTGAGGCCACCGGGGCGCTTGCATCACTTGAGCGGCAGCATCAAGCGCTGGTACGGGAGATGGCCTCTCTGCCGGCTTGTCCCCTAATCGAAAACGATGTGGCCCGCGGAGCAGCATCCAATCCCATCGCCTGCAACTCACCGCCTGAAACTCAATCTTCCTCCGCTGACGCACCCCGGCTTGATCAACTCCAAGGAGACTCCCCTCTGCCACTCTACCCGGCGCCTCCCGGGATCCCGCTGGACGAGTTCTCAGCGTCACCAGAGCATGCGTTTACCACTACGGTATTGCCTGCACAAGAACCCGGAAATGAGGACCCGTCCATGATCCCTCACGAGATCGGCAGTGAATTTCAAACAGATCCACTTCTGCCGGACAGGCAAGACCTTGGGCTGGTCCATAAACACGATTACGCTGAGGCAGCAGCAATGGTCAGTTTGGAGATCGGTGAAGTGTCTGGGGAATTAGAGTTTGCGGGGGAGGTAGGAAGCACGGCTCTCATTCCCGGATCCGCACAGATTGATCTCACTGAAAGTCCACCTCATGTTCCTGATACTTGCGTGACCGCATCTGATACGTGTCACGATTTCTACCCGTCGCCTGCAAGTACATACACTTTCGCATTGTTCTTTTCCATAGTCCCCTGCATGATATGTTTTCCTGGGCCGTTACCTGTCTTTTGACAGGACCTCACTCGTATTTTGTTGAACTTACACTGCATTCCAATATGTAACATCAGTGCGGGATTTAATATAAAAGCCAAACAAAATCTTATGTGACGGCAATGTATTGCGGAATGCCAAATTACAGAGTTGTATCCGGTCATTCGATCGATAAGGGAACCGAAGAGTGCTAGTGCCGCTTAGCCGACGCATGGTGCTGGGTTATTCCAGCAGGCTGACACCTTGTACATCTATATAGTCCAAGTCGCATACGATCACAATTCCAACTGGCCGGATTAGCATTGTATCGAGAAAACCTCAGTCTCCAATTGACATCGCAGAACGTGTAGAACTTATGCATCGGGCTCTACTTTTTGCCGAAGTTGTCCTGGAGATATTCGAGCATGTGAACTACCAATCCATCAATCCTGCGTCTCCATCTGATACTGCCAGTGAAGTACAGCGAGCCCGGGAATCGATGGTGGCGCTTGCAACAACATGCAAAACCTTCCATGAGCCTGCAATGAATATTCTTTGGGCCGCCATAGATGGACTGGAACCATTGCTAGGCTGTGTGAAGAGGCTACATCCGGTGATATATCGCAGCGGACAAAAGGTGAGTTCGGTCATAGATTGTTCATTCCTGTCATTCATCGGCTCACCAACCCTCAAATGTAGTACACCTCATCCTGGTCCTCTCAAGATGTCCAGCCATTATATGAACACGAGATGTGTCAATTTTTGCGTCACGCCGTTCGTGTGCGATCCATGGCTATACATTCCGATGATCATTTTCATCTTCTGTCTGTCCTCCCCGAGAAGACATGCGTTTTTCCGAGAATGAGAGTGTTAAATTTAAGGACCTTCGCCAACAGATATCTTGACCTCTTTTTGTCTCCCACCCTTCGCCTCTGCTCCATGCCTGCGATCAATTCCAAGTTGAAACACATTGTCACCCAGTGTACTGGGTTGGCGGACTTATTCATCATGTCATTCTCCATTGACAAGGCAACGGCGGAGGAGCGGCGTCTCCTCTCTGATGGCATCCGCTTGTGTACACAGCTGGTGAATCTATGCTGTCCGGAGCTAGACTGGGCCGCATGGAGACACCTCTCAACCCTCTCAACCCTCCATCACGTTGCAGTGTATGAAAGGAACACCGCTGCTGCATCAACGTGGTCATTGGAACCGAACCGCGTTAATATCTCACCCTTTGTCAATCTTAAATCTCTGTCTTTAGTGGTAAATGGTGCTGGGAGCATCATTCCAATCATTACAAACTGCCGGTTTCCCACCCTGCTCAGGTTTGCTGCAAGTTCGGCAGTCATGCGCTCGGCCGAGGTTGAGGAGCTCCTTCATGCACTTACGCAGTGTAATGCAAGCCAGACCCTGGAATGCATAGTCATTGAACTCTCAAAAGGACTCCCTCAGAATCTCGCAGGAAGTTCACTGGCCCCAATTACACCGCTGCTAACCTTCGGCCGTCTCCACAAGCTGCGGATTCATTGTCCCGACTCATCCATCTATCTTGACGATGGCCTTCTTCTACAAGCTGCATCCAGCTGGCCACTCATCCGTACTCTGCAGATATATGGTCCATATAACCATTCAACTGCTGTCACGATCTGTGGATTACATGCAGCCTTCCGTCAATGCCCCCACCTCCGAACTCTGAAACTCCCCGTTGATGCTGGGAGAATGGATATTCCCCGTGATGCCGAGCCGCTATATTCCCTTGAAACTTTGGACTTGACCGCAAGCTCTGACATGGTCGATGCCAAAGCCGTGGCCCACATCATTTTCTCTATTTTCCCTGTTGTTCACCATGTTAGCGGATCCAACCAAATGTGGCGTGAAGTCAATGAATATCTTGAGTCATTCAGGGCCTCCGGATATCTGGGTATCAAACCGGGAGTTGTATAGTGAATTAGAGACAGGCAGGGTAATTTTCTAGATGCGCTATGGAATGTATGGCTGTAGCTTTGTAGCCACATCTGCCACTTCGTTTTCGGCGGCAGGCAGTGAGTCAGTTATGGCCATCCCTTCCAGCTTCGTCTTTCGCAGGTGCATATAGGTCAAGCAAAACAGTGGGTGGGCTGGGCCGAGCGATGGCTCGGTTGGGCGCTGGTAAGGCAGTCGTTAGCGTTGTTAGCGTTTGTACTGTGCATGACTAAACGCCAAACATATTATCGATTTGGGAAGGTACGGGTACAAGCTCTCCTAGTGCTACCTGTCAATGAGTAATTCCATCACAAGGTTGAGGGTTTTAACTAGTCCGAACCGGTGCAAACGCGTTCGCAGTCATCCGAGGACCGAACCTGGAACCGGACGTGGAGTTTGGTTCTTCCATTACATCGAACCCGTGACCGGACCCTCGGTTCGGTCCGTGAAGGTAGGGGTTTAAACCTAGGTTCAGGACCGGACTGCAGCAGCTGATCCCGCCCGCCTCCTACCTTTCCGCCCGTTGCCCTATACAACCGCCGTCTTAGCGCAGTTGAATTGTCCATGATACCGGCTGTCAATGACTCGGAAGTGTATTAACTTTATATTTGAGAGGCCTGAGTGTTCGGAGTCAAATTTGACTGTGAAGTAGTCTGATCACTGTTGTGGCTACGGCGGATGGTTGTCGTGACAAGCATTGACAAAGGGGCGGCTGAGCGTTGTGTGCGACATTGATGATTGATGAGCTCCCAAGCCGAGTCGCCGGGTATTAAACTCCGCTTAAATCTATCCGGGCGGCTGACAACTAAATTTTCATCTCCTGCACTCCCTTAGCAACTCCACAAGGCCCGCCATAATGGATCCTGCGGACGAGAAGTACGACAACCTTGACGACATTATGTTAAACACATGGGATATTTCTGTCATCTTGGCGTGTGCTGGATCTCGTTTCCGAGCTTGCCTTACCCACCTTTAGCGCGAGGCCGAATTTGCAGCCTGGCCATCGGAAAGAGTGACTTACATCAGGACCGGCCTCCACTGGGAACTTGCTGTATGTTGGCATACTACGAATGGCACACTTTCTAATCAGTCGCAGTCTTTCGTAGAACCATTCATCAATTATGCCGTTTCACACAGCATGGTTGCCACGCCATCCTCAGTGGTGAAGCTGATACTTGCCCAATTTTCACAGATTCTCCTACAGGATGTGCCTAACCACATATTTGCCGCTCATCTCATGTCAATCGATACACAAACGAAAGGTGACGACCCCTCACGCATAGTTGATGAGTATGTTTGGGCGTGGTGGATTTCGGGCATTTCGGTCAACCTCAGCGGGCCCCTGCCTTGGGACAGCATTCGGAAATGTGTGGATAATCATGTGAGACAATGGGTGAGGTTGTAATCAGCAGTCGGACTTGATTTTGACTGACTTTTGAAGCCCGAGGGTTGTGCCCTCACAATTCCAGCGCCGCAAGCCCAGTTGGGGGAGTCGTCCTGTCTGGCGCAGCTCCTACTCATGAGAGAAAGACTGAGGCTCATAGCCTCTGAACAGGTAGCCGAGATTGAAACACTGCTCGGACAGGCCCGGGTGCAGGCTCAAACGATAGAACGGTTAGGGCACAACCGGGATCCGCGTGTGATGCAGGCTGTCGCCCTGGGGTTGCCAGTCAGTCTTCTGTGGCGGGACAACCTGTGATATCATCGTTATCTCTTTGTAGTTACTCTCAAAAACTCAACAACATACTAAATCTTTACACTTATTCAGTACTTTGTAATGGATAGCGCAATGATTGTATTTTTGTCATACAATATTTTAACACATGTATGATGCGGGTATAACAAACATATACATGGGGCCTGTAAAATACTAGGCGTTATCTAAAGACTTGCTCTTGGCCCTCCACCGCAGCAATCATAGCATCTAGCTGAGCCTGAAGTTGCAGGGTCTGGTCGTGCAGTCGAACAGCCCGTTGGAGATCATGAATTGTCTTCCGGAAGTTATCGGTAGTCTCCAAATATGCAACATGGAACGGCCTTTCGGCCTCGAGGATCTCCTGTAGGGTGGGTTGCACCTGTTCTTCGTCACCATCAGAAACATCGTTTACGAGCCTGCGTGCATATCCAGCTGAAGAAAGGAGTATCAGAATCGGACAATCTTAAATGGGGGACCCCGTACTTGCGACCGCATTGAATCTGCTTAGCGTGAGAACAGAACGAGACATCTTCACTAACTCGTCTTCTGACAATGGAATGTCGAGATTTCTTATCGAAGATGTTTCGCTGGGAAGTTGTGCGGAGCCAGATGCCGGAGAGATGGGCCCCGTCTCGATTCCGCTGGTGGGGGAGTACCGCGCCTGGCCGGTACCGCTGGGAAGAATTTTATGCAGATCAGCTGCCGCAGGGATTGGGTTGTCTGTAGGAGCACCCGGGAGTGATAACAGCTCGGGCTGCCATTCTCCAAAGCACTGTGTCTCACGTCTACGATATTCTGCGTTAAACTTGTTGACGGCGGTAAACGATGAGTCTTGCGAGACCCAACCAGGCAAGTGACGATATTTGGCTAGAACAAGAATGTCATAACTTCGACATCTGATTACGCGAGACTCACTTGGAGCATATGGGGCAAGCTCGAGTTCTGCAGTCGGGATGTCGTTCAGAATGACAAGATCACTGACAAGAGCAGTAACTCACTAGATCCATCGCCCGCGTCCTCCGATTCAACGTTAAGAGAGGTTGCTGCGGCTGCACCGCTCGGATAAAAACCAATGCCAAGTTCTAAGGCTGAGACATTGTTCAGAATGACAAGAGACTGGACAGAAGGTGGTGTATATGGCTCACCTGCCGCGTCATCCAACATGAGGTCTCCATCCGGCATTTCAATACTTGGATTATGAAGCCCTAAGTCAAGCTCTGCGGTCGGGATGGCTGTCCTTCAGAATGACAAGAGGACGGACAGAGCGGTGACTCACCTGATCCGTCGCCCGACATGGAGTCTCCGTCTGACCCATCGGGTATTGGACTCGATACATCCAGAGGCAATGTATATCCCAGTTCCAATGGCTCTGGTGAGTGTGAGATAGAGACGATGTTGTAGGAAGAGTTGGTTGAGCACACACCCGTGTCCTCTGATTCTACTTCAAGAGAGCTTTCTGCGGCTGCACCGCTTGGATGAAAACCAATGCCAAGTTCTAAGGCTGAGACGTTCTTCAGAATGACAAGAGGACGGACAGAGCGGTGGCTCACCTGATCCGTCGCCCGACATGGAGTCTCCGTCTGACCCATCGGGTATTGGACTCGATACATCCAGAGGCAATGTATATCCCAGTTCCAATGGCTCTGGTGAGTGTGAGATAGAGACGATGTTGTAGGAAGAGTTGGTTGAGCACACACCCGTGTCCTCTGATTCTACGTCAAGAGAGGTTGCTGCGGCTGCACCGCTCGGATGAAAACCAATGCCGGGTTCTGGGGCTGGGACGTTGTTCAGAATGACAAGAGACTGGACAGAAGGTGGTGTATATGGCTCACCTGCCACGTCATCCAACATGAGGTCTCCATCCGGCATTTCAATACTTGGATTATGAAGCCCTAAGTCAAGCTCTGCGGTCGGGATGGCTGTCCTTCAGAATGACAAGAGGACGGACAGAGCGGTGACTCACCTGATCCGTCGCCCGACATGGAGTCTCCGTCTGACCCATCGGGTATTGGACTCGATACATCCAGAGGCATATATCCCAGGTCCAATGGCTCTGGTGAGTGTGAGATAGAGACGATGTTGTAGGAAGAGTTGGTTGATCACACACCCGCGTCCATCAGGCTCGAAATAATATTAATCTTACCGTGATCGGTCGATGACGATGACGAGTGGTCGATCATCTGCGCAAGTTCAGCAAAAGCTTAGATAATCGTCGTACGGTGCCGATATTTTTACAAATAACGAAGTTTAAAGTTTCGGCCCGTTCGGCAACCGTCCGTATTTGTCCAAGTCGTTTATTTTTGTCCGTTTACACTCACTTTGTGACATTTGTAACGGAAAACCAAGTCGCTTTCCTAATGGTCGGACTGTGATGCGCCCTGACTGACGGGTACACCTGTCTCATTTCACCCTAATGAGGTCTCAGGGGCTCTGGGCATTTGGACAGGAGCCGCCTATATCCCGTTTCGCGGTAAAAAAACGGGATCCTGTCCTTAATCCCCCTCAACGTCAAAGGGCGTAGGACTGTATGACTGGCCTCAGCGAATAGCAGTTGCACTGCAACAGCGATTGCTTCAGATTTCCATCAGCCACACCTACAGCCTGAGACACCGAAACCGAAACCCGTTCACTTCGCACCGGCAACGGCTTTTCCTTCCCTGCAATAACGAGGGGTTTGTTGAAACCACCGACACCTGTTATTCAAACAGAAACGGTGTTTCCATCGGGAGGTGCAGCCGATCATGCGGACGACGGATGATGGGCTACGGGATCAGACGTCTGACATCCCGTGTTATAGCTGAGCTTTGTATATCGCCGTATACTGCCCCCGGAGCTACCGTTCAGCTCGACTAGATTGACATAGTGAGGTGTTTCATCAAATCGAACGTCACTTAGCTGGGCTGAGGATGCGCATGTCGAGCAACCGAATATGGGTGTCCTCTCATTCCAGCTCCTTTTCTGATAAGGCCGTCCTCAAGCTATTGTAGCCCGTCAGGAGGTGCTTGGTGTACCGGTGAGCAATGTTCAACATGTCGTTGCATGAAAATGACTCGTCCCTCCAAAGGTGCACGTCCCAGCTCTCGATCGAAGATCTTGTAAGTGACCTGATCGTCACATTTAATGCGATTACAATGAAATTGATCCTCACTGTGTCTCCCACACCATCGTGCCTGCAACGCATTGGGTTTAATGGGATGTCAAATTATAGCAAGAGTCGATAGGTGAGAGGCGAAGTTCATTATTACATCACGGGTTTCCGATCTTCTGAACATCAGGAATTGTTCCTGTGAGAATGTCTCCGCCTTGCTCCAATAGCCTCCCGGGGAAGGACGCTCCGCCTTAGCACCTGTTCGGAGTGTTTTGCCATCGTGGATTCCTCATTCCCGATGGAGAAGCATTTAGAGCTACTCATATAGCATCATTGGGGTGGGCAATTCGGCACTGTCTTCCAGAACCCGTGCGTTGCTCTCCCGGAGGATTGTTACCGGGCTCTTTACAGAGAGCACGCTGTCCATTCAACATCGACGTCTTACATTCTTCCTCTCTCAGTTCAGTTTCGCGATGGTTCTCTACAACCCCAGCTCTATTCCGTCGGAAGGGTCCGCCAAGGCCTTTGTAACTGCTTCTGGGTCGATTTTGGGGCCTGTATGTCTTATTTTTATTGCCGCTATTCTGGCTCACAATGGACAGTGATTCGTTCCTCTCGGATAGCTTATTCCCCTTCGGCGTCCGGGGTGTTATCCATCCGACTGTGTCTCTGCATAGGGGTTCCGCGGAGGCCCACTGAGCTGGTTCTATCATTTCAACGGTGTCGCATAATGTGCCGTGACAAAACCTCTACCGTTCATGTCCACTGTATCCATACATATGTTCTGGCACCCCCGCTGGTTTGTCTACTCTTATAATTATAACGGCCATGGAAATAATGAAATAATCCGGTAGGAATTCACGGACTCCTCTTGGATCTGACACGTGCCGGGTGTCGAAGTCATGGAATTTGCCGTAAGATGTCTTGCCAGCACGCACTCGGACTCTGCTGGACTTTGAAATGCTTTCCATCTGTCATGAACCATTCGGTACTTGCAGGCGTCTCCTCACCTATCATATTCAGATGGTGGGAGTGCCATCAGGGGAGTTTTTTCCTTTCGGGTGGCCTTCCGTCTTCTCGATTTAGAAGCCCGTTGGACTAAGGAGTGGAGTCATCTGACTGACAGGAAACGGAGCAGGACTCGTCACTCTATGACAAATCCGTGATGTGGATGACTGCATTTCCTCTTCAGTAAGTTATTTTCTTGGCTTCCACTACTAGGTTCTGTCAAACCACGGTTCTTTTCTTTCGACACTGGTTCTTTACCAAATGGTGAACGAGGTTAAATTTGTCGGTTGAATCGGTTGACTACCGGCCGGCACTAAAGTCAGGGTTTATTGCTGGGTATTCCTACCAAGGATTTCCTGATACAGGGAGTAGCTGTTGAGCTGCTGTCGGGGTGTCTGAGGTCTCGTCTGCCCCGTGTCTCCTCAGGAGCGCCCGAGATTGAGATCGGACTTGTTGGGAAAAGCTAAGGCTTTCGGCTGGCGAGGCTGTTGGTAAGTCAGGGATTCTGTCAAAGCCGGCTACTCTAATGATCCAGGTAGTAGAGAGCAGACATCGTTGTTGGCATCGTTCGGTGGGCCCAACCGATCTGATCCAGGGGACCGGTTGTCGAAAGAGGTTGGGGTTTAGAGGTAAAGACAATATTTGGATGTCAAGACGATGTCACGTTGACCATTTAGCTTACAATGCTGGATGCCAACGTCACAGGTAGAACGGCGCTTATCGGTCGAATGACGGGGTAAAGGTCGGCAACGTACAACTTCGTTCTGCTTTCATACTAACCAGTTGGGGACAATGCGGTGGCAGCTCATAAGGGAAGGTAGATAGTGGGTGGCTTCTACGTCGGCCGACCGACAATATGTTGTCGCCGCACTCAGAGGAATTAATGACAGTCATAACAATTTCGATAAGAATGAGACTGGCAAGGTCACTATTCAGAAACTGAACCGGCATAGCGTGTCCTCTACATTTGGTTCATTCCCAGATTTGGAAATTTTCACTGAGTAAAGCCAGCTCACATTGTGACTCACCGATAGCGAGTCTGCTCATCAGACTACTTCCCATAGCTGCGGGTGCTTGAGTGTGGCAAGCAACTATCGGTTACCGCCACTTTGGAAAACCAGTGCCTCGGACCGGCATAACGTCCAAACCTGCGGTTATACTGGTTGGAGGCATCGAGAATTCACACGCAGCCATAGGAACCATATTTAATGCACATGCAGATGAGTTATGAGTCCACCGCTATGCCATTCGGACATCCTAACATTCCTACGCAGTGGTATCTTGAGGTAACGGAGGCGGCAAGCACTTACGTGGCCGCCAGGTTCCAATATCTCATCCGCAGTCCACCTGGACCTGAGCCAATACCTAACCTTCTGTTGGACACTGAAATGCTGATTGCATGCGATCAGTTAGCGGAGTGTCTGTCTCAAGCATATAGTAACCCAGGTGAGAGCGGCAATTTCTAAATAGCACTTGATGTACTGACTTTGCTAGTCCGCATTCAACTTGACCTTGTCCGCTACAATGAAGCATTGGCCCAGGGAGAAAGTGGTATAAATAACGAACGAGAAGACTCGCTTCTTTGCCGTTTCCCTCCAGGAAATGGTGGCACCTTGTACATTGATAGGCCAGCCGTCGTTGTGGGCTTGGAAGGGACAATCCTGCTCTGGTACCTTCCGGAGGCGCTGACCGCAAAAACGCAAGTGAGTATCGTGATTCAAAACAATGGAACGCTCAGAGTCAACGGTTGTCTTAGAAAGAGATTTGGGATGCCACTATGGAGATGGAACAGCTTCTCAAGCGCAGCATTACAACAGCGGGGGATAGCAGGGCTCATTGGCGGTGTGAGGATCAGTATTTTTCCCCCGGATCCGGGGAACTGCCAGCGGGCTGTGTCAATGTTGCACCAGCATGGTTCCAATTGGGGCACGGTGTGAGCCATCTACAAAATTTATTGCTCCCATTGTGACTTTATGTGTAGCCACCCAAATACCATCCACAGGTATCGGCATCCTTGCTAGGACAGACCGGTGACCAGTTCCTGAGCTCCATTGCTCGCCCGGCTGTGATTACTTCGGCAGCACTTCGCGTGATGCACCCACGCCAATACTGGGAGGGTCTGACAAATATACTTGCTCTGGGGCCCATCGCTGAAGATATGCAACTTCAGCAGATACCAGAAAAGTTACGTCAATGGGCATCAGTATTTTGCGCCTTATCCGTTATCAGTAATCGGGAGACTCCGTTACACCGGGATGCCCTTTCACGAATGCAGTGGTTCGACATTCTGACCAGTGTCGGACGCTATTCTCATGCCCGCATGTCACTACCCAGCCTTGAGATAGAACTTAGGTACGACCCGGGTGTGATGGTTGGAATGTCGGGACGAGCAGTTAGGCATGGGGTGCATAAGGTTGATGGAGACCGCATCTGCTGGGCTTGGTACATGCGTGACAACGTGCATGATTTTACCAAAACGCCCAGGGGTGGTTTTGCTGCATTGAATTCAGGCGATAGTGAGGCTGTCTCAGAGTCTGTGATGGATTGAGATACCACCTACTGCGTCGTTACATGAATGTACATTCAAATCAAACTCGTCTGTTTTAACACTATCGACGTCAGCCATGGGTTCTGCTACCGGACTACTTGCACCGCAATCCCTCCGGAGATGTCCGAACAGTATCGCAAAGCCACCGGCCTCCGGATGTTTGAGATGACGGACATGGGCGGACAACGAGGTTTCCTGCTGTGTATTTTTGGCTTTCGGCTTTCGCATTGGGACAAACCCTGCAACAAGGTGCTGGAGGCCATGCCACAAAGGCAATCCAACTAACCAGCATTTGTGATTCTTTTATGCAATTGGCCGGGGGAGACAGGCTGGGGATATTGGTCGCTTGAATGCTTAAAAGGCTGCCTGCCTTCAATTTCTATTCAATTTGTGAGACTAGGCTGGTGTTCAACTTTGACCTAGGCCAGGTCATCCCAACGTGGAATATCCCAATACATTGCCCTCACAATACTAAAGCACCTTCTTTCCGGATCAAATTGTCCGCCAGATTGTCTTGTCCTCGATTCTGTACAGCGGCTGGCAATCCCTCTTACAAAATCGCTACCTGATCCGCCTTCTTCCTTGTAAGAATCCTCTGCGCATTCTCTCGTGCACAACGCAGATGAAAATTTGTGCACCATCTAACGCGCCGTCAACTCCATCTTTCCCGCTGTCATGGACGATATCGATAGTTAACAGGATATTTGTCCCAAAATTCTGAATACCCTTACCCGTCCATTTGGAACATCCGGGACGTCTAGGACAGGTGGACGCGGCACGGACTGACGGACTACCCGCCCTTTCGAGATTTCCGACTACGGCTTCTCGGCCTTGTGACTCCTGACGAACCATCATCGCATAGCAATGCTGATTTGAGAAGTATGCAGGACAGTCGCAGGCAAGGCAGCCTTTTTGATGGGTGGCGGATGTCCGCACCGTCTGCCGCGCCCCAATCACGATATTGACCATTCAATGATGCAGCACCGTTGTATCTTTGGGCTATTTCATATACTTGGCCGTCTTACTGCCGGCATGTTCCTGTAAAGTCTCGCTGCGATGGTGTGGCGTTTTGGGACTAACTGCATACAGTCAGCCGAGATGTCACTTACCCATAAAGCGCCGTTTGTCCGATGCATAGCACTTCAAGACCTTCGTCGAACGGACCTCTAATTCGGTGTCTTCGCCGGAGAGCATTATGTGACTTGGAATACCGCCTAACCTGGCACCAGAAGCGTTATCTGGACCAATCTGTAGACAGCGCCACGGCCGCAGTCTACTTGACGAAGAGGCTGTTGACTCACGGCTGCTGCAGATTTGCCACGCTCTTAGCGCTCCACGTGCGCCCGTTGTGGCCTACCTCAAAGAAGCTGCTGAAAAGGTTTTGCTCGAAATGAAGAAAGCACAGGCGGGGCAAAAACGAGAGGTGGTGGAGAGTTGCGCGGTGCAAAACATCGAAGCAAAAACAGTGCTGCAAAAGAAGGCCGAAGAAGCGAAGCTTCAAAGGGAAAGTGACTGGGGAAGCTCTGCGCGTACATCCTTGGCCTCTCAGGGGCACCATTGGCATCTGGATTCGAGGTGTTCACAATCGCTTCATACAATCTAGCTCGATTAGAGATACGGTTCGATGGCAAAGTGGAATTGAAAACGCCGTCCGGGAGGCTCGACTGGCTTGAAAGAAGGCCATCGCAAGGCCGAAGGCACTTGCGGTTCCGCGGCTCACAACTTCACGTCCCATCCTCCTGAGAAATCCGTGCATTTCCTCATTGCTCAGCAAGGGCCACCTATTTGCGCGCAACACATTGATAAATTGAGAGGAAAGACAGAGACGAAGGAAGGCTAGTTTTGTTCATTCGCCATGTGCGCCTTCAGATTCAGATGCTAACTGCCTCACGTAGAACAATCAGAGAATAAGGCACAATTGCAGCAACCTAAACACGCCATCGGAGGCTCGATACACGGAGACTTATTTCAAGACACTGTCGCTCTGGATGATGTATTCTCAGAGCAAGTTGACGGCCTGGAATGGCCCTTGTTAGCTTCTGATGGTGACACCGCTGCCCTACTCCAGCTGGTGTCAGAGGAGCAGGTACGTCGACTGCATTGCAGAAGCGTTACACCGACAAGAACACACAGGTCAATTTCATCATAGATACAGCACGGTCGCGAAACGCTCGAACAAGGCTCGACTGGAATGGTAAAAAAGCAGGTCTGTGCGGTACCTCTGTTGCATTTCTTCCCCCCTCACATAGAATAGATGACGATGATATCGAGACTAGCATCCAAGTCCGCGTTCAGGAGATGATAACGAGGGCAGTGGAAGTACGATATTGCCTTCATATGAGTCGCCGTGCTTGGATCCTACAAACACGCGGCAGAGAGAAGCATATCGGATGCTTTCTGCAATTCTATGAAACCCGAGCGCACTGCCTCAAGGAGAGCGGCCAACCCGTCGCATCATGTTCGCAGCAATGAAACAGCCGAATATCGAATTTCTACTCACGCTTCGATCTTCTTTACTCCGTCTGTCTTACCCGGAGCAAGAATAGAAGCGAGTAGAATAACTACATTCTTTCTGAGGCTCACCTCCCCATTCTCCTGACTATTGTCATACGCCTTGATAACCCACGCAGCCCATTTCGCAAGAGCCAGATGACATGATGGGTCCTTTTGCGATTCGTCTGCCTCCAACTAAACGACATGCATGTCAAATCCAGTGCTTGGCCGCTCGCGGAGAAGGTTTCCATAATTCGAGTCGTCAGAACAGATGGGAAGGTAGGAACAGACTCCATAACACAAGCGACGAGTGAGGAGATACAAAATCGTCAGCAAGAAGATTTCTCCTCCCAAGTGTTCTAGTCAGCGTGAAGTGCTGAATCTTTGAAAATACATACTTTGTGAAAGAGGTACGAGAGCGCCTTTTTCAATCAAAATATCCCAAAGTCTCTCCAAAGCTCACTTTTCTCTAGAATCCTCTTGTTCGACATCATTGCCATCGATGGTGTCCCACCCGTACGCATTGGGCGCAAAATCTGCAGCTAGCTTAGCTTCGGCGAGCCATCGCTCGATATATCGCATCGATGTCAGGCTGATTTTGTTTGCGGAGCGAAGCATCGCGGGTGACAATCCTCAGCAGTGTCTTGTATTTCTTCAACAGTGGAGCAACCGGTTGTAAGGGTGGCGCCGTACTCTGTCTAGGAGCTGAAGGGTTTACAGTGGGAAGGAACTAACTATGCAACAACCATGGCAGCACCTTACCACATCCGCTGAACATGAACCGTGGTAAGAATATGAATTTTATCAATTCTCTTAGAGACGCTTACCTCCCGTGATGCTTCCCTGAGCATTTCAAGGCTGGGAAGATCTTTGTGTGTGGCCGCATGCCTCAATTCCACTAATCAAGAAGGCAATCCTAGTTGAGCGGCGATAGATGCTATAGATCTTGCATATGCTCCTGCCTATAAGGGATCCATGAGACTATTCACCATTCGGATGATTGCAGCAGCATAGTTTCTGCCTCAGACTCAACCAGGAGGTATTCTGTTGCACTGCAGAAGTATCAATCAACCGAGCTGTTCGGATAGATAGAGTAGACTCCAGCGCATGGGCCAATGCAGTCACAGCTCTCCATGCCGACAACTAGACTCTGTCAGACAACTTGAACGGTCGAGAATGTCAAGCAAAACTCACTCTCAGGCTAACCGTTTCGCCTCAAGATCGCTTTCGTCCATAAAAACCCATGAACAGAGTTGATCAAATTCGTTGATATTTGCCCATGGGAGGACACAAGAGGGGTGCAAAAGGCAAATTCCGGATATGTGGCTCACATTTACATAAGCATTTAAACCTTAATTCACAGCCACCTGAACTTTCGTCAGATACAATCTGAGTTTTGATATAGCAGTCTCAAATTTGACTGTTTTTTAGTTTGATACTGGGAAGGGGGGGTTTCTTACTGTAGAATACAACTAGGTACTTGACTCAATAAAAAATGTGCGCATTAGTGCACTATTCATTAATTGAGTTTTAATTGGTTTAAACAAGTTGAATCAACGCACGCACTCGGTCCTGGCCGAGACCTGTTCTGTGCATCGTTCGTCACATGCATGTGACTGGGTCTCCTAAACACTGGTGGCGCAGATCTGAGACATCATCCTTTCTTCTCGCCATCATCCAGTGTTGAGCACCGTCTGCTCACGCATCTCCTGCACCGTTATTTAAAGCTATTTATTAAATTTTCATTCTCAAATTCAATTCTGTCATGCCTCCATGTCAGATACTCAGAATGCCTCATCCAACACTCAAGACTCTCTTATGGGACCGGGAAGACCAGGGTCTTCAACTCAAGCCAACACTGGAAGATCGGCTGTACCCCAACAAGAGCTGGTGGGGAAGTGCCTCAACACAGTCGAGGACTAAAAACACGCTATCATCTCCAAGCAAGAAGCATATATCACTATTGCAAAGATTATCGGATCATCAACCAACAAAGTGTCTGATCAAGCCAAGTCTTTTATCACAACTCCATACTTCGACATGCTCGACGAGTGGTCTCGAGAGCTTGAGAAATCCCAAGTCAACGTTGATTGACCATCTGAAGATAGAGAATCCCTCCCTCCTAGAGAGGATGAACATCGAGAGTCGAGTATCGAGCAGGGTGAACCTGCTTGAAAACGCGCCAAACTTGACCTCACCTGCCTTGGACATGCTGAAAAGTTGTTCAGAGGAGGTCAGCTCTCCACAAACCTCACGCGTACTAACGAAGTCCTTCTTAACTGGTTGCAAGACCCTAAAGAAGTTTGATGACAACTCATGTACCACCACTGCTGCCCAGAATTTCACGAAGCTGGCTGGGCAGAAATCGTCGCTGGCAAATGTGTCAACCTTGACGCCGTACATTCCATCATCTCCTCCTCACGCACTATCGACAAATGCACTGAGACCATTGGAGATATTGAGATCAAGTTCTCCGGAACTTCAGCAGCTGTTTCGAAGAAGATCACAACCGCTGCGCAGTGGTCTGCGGCCTGGAACAGGGCCGCCAGAGCCATCAAATTTGCTTTCCCTCATCGAGAGGATGAGCTCTCCACCTATGGGGAATATATCAATGATAAATCCAACCGTAGACTTGAGCGAACCCATGAGCGGGTTATCCGATTTGACAAAGTTGTCAGGAACAGGGTCGCTAACACGTGCAGAGTCAAACTGTCAGACTTGCAGCCTTCACCGACATCTATGAGTCACATTTCCAATCTGACGGCAGGCACTACGATGAAGACAAGCAGTCTACGTCTGGTGCACAGGCACGGGCCAAATCTGCCTTCAGTCGGCGTGAACCCTGTCATAAGTGGAATGCAGGAGAATGTACTCGCAGTGCACAAACCCGTCGCTACGCTCACGTTTGCTCCTACGAGCACGATGGCAAGTTGTGCATGCGACATCACACAGAAGCGAAGCATTTCAACGAAACAAAATCCAAGTCATCCTGAGCCCCCGTTCAACATCCACGACATAGACGGGGTCTGATTTTGTCACCTACAGATGCATCTTTCAGTCCTACTGCACGTTCTTTGGAATATGCTGAACCTATTCCTTCCCCACCTTTGAATGAAGTCTATGATAGTGATGCTGCTCGGACTGTTGCTCAACGGCCAGATCTCTTTCGGATTGTTACACCAATCAATGTTGACTGGTTTGAGGAACTCCTCACCGACCATCCTAATCAACCTTTTGTCCAATCAGTCTGTCAATCTTTGCATCAAGGCTTCTGGCCATGGGCCGATACTTCTGACGAGTCTTATCCTTCCATCAATGACAATTCTACGCATACATGCTCCAAATCCGACAACCAAAAACAATTCATTGAAGACCAGATATGTGAGGAGATTCGTCTGGGATGTGTATCAGAAAGTTTAGGTACTAAGCTTTACCCTGGGATGTATAGTGTGCCAATGCACACTGTACCCAAGCCGAATTCTGACAAGCTCCGTCTCGTGGTGGATCATACTGCGGGTGACTACTCCCTGAACTCCATGATCGATCGTGATGCCATCAAGGGCACTAAACTTGATGGGTTGCAGTCTCTTGGAGCTTCGTTGCTTTGCTTTCGCAAGGAACACCCTAACGTCAAATTAGTTATGTTCAAATCTGACGTTTCGCAAGCTTTTCGCCACCTGCCTATGCACCCGCTGTGGCAAGTGAAGCAAATTTTGACTGTGCGTGGTCAGCGACACATGGATTGCAACAATAAATCAGTAGTACACGCCCATCTGAGCGCCATCAAGACAGCAGGACACTTGCATCTAGCTCTCGACAGCAACAGAGAAGGCAGCAGCGCTCATCCTCTCCTCGCAACAATCGCGGACGTGAGAGAAGATGCAGGTCGAGGAGCCCATTGCGCACCCACCATAGGAATTCATCTTCTCCATCTACCAGCCGTTCATTGTCTCGCCGTCGTGCATCGTCGCCTGCCACACGAAACTTGACTCCGGCAAATGTTGAAGAGCTTGCTGACATCCCATATAACATGTGTGAAGATCAGCGCAAACACTACAAGCAGACGGACGACCGACTTGCGCACCTTGAGGGCAGTCATCCTGACCATCAGACCAGCAGTACTACTCGTGGCCGCACAACTCAACGTCGGGGGGGCTCAAACATTGCTCGAAGGCGAAGGTGAAGAGATGCATGCGAGGAGGGAGATGATGCAGAGTCATGCGCAGATCAATTTGACCATGATGCCGAAGATGTTACTGATGGTCGGGGGAAGCTATCTGCAACTGCTCGTGAGGTGCGAGCAGATCTCAAGGTCAGTAATCGTCTCACACACGAAGCAAGAAAAAAACTCACCTCACACATAGCGCTTGATCACGACCAAATTCCGTCATGTCTGTAACGTCTCTGAAGGGAAAATATGGCCAAGCCCTGAAGATGAGCGCAAGAATGAAACAACCGGTGAAATTTACCTTACACCGAATTTTAAGGTGACCGTGAACGACGACCGTAATCGAGTGATCTTCAAAAAGATTGCGCATCTCGTCTGGGAAGAACTGAGAGTGAGTTGTGGTTGCTCAGAGCATTTCGACACCACAATCCACTCACAGGTCCAACAGAGTACACCGCTTAGTGATTCCCTGAGCAACCGCAAGGTTAAATGGAATAAGCTAACGTTGTTCACATTCGCTAAAGACACGTACCGTGGATTTAAGGAGGAGTGGAAAGCGCAGAATGACCACGAGAAGGCCGCAGCTAAAAACAACAACCAGCAAAAGAATCGCTGGAGTCAGCGTCATAAGGAGGTTAGTTGTTAATGTCTGCTTTTAAATAAGAAAAAGAAGACTTACAGACTTGAAAAAGAAAGCCGACCGGTTGACGACAGCATGCCCAAAATACTTCGAACTTCATGGCGTGGATCCTATCAATATCATCCACGCAGATCATATGTCTGATGAAGTGTCTGGACCTGAAGACGATGGTGAATCAGTCGACGAGTGGAGGATCAAGATGGGAAAGGAAAAGGGCTTTCCGGCAGATACAGACATGGACAGTATGGTGTTCATGGAGGTCATTAAAAATCCTTGGAGATCCCAGGAGGTAATTCAATGCTCCATAGTTAAAAACAGTCTCACTTACCTAGAATCGCAGCTCAGTGACATATATCACGAACTCTTCCAGCTGTGGAAAGCATCCCTCAATACCAAGCAACGTAAACGATTCCGCACGATGCGGGTTGAAGGAACCGACTGAGCGCTGCTTCGTATCCCTGATTACACGCCCTACAACTTCGGAATAGATGTGGAGTGGCTCAAAGAGAACAAGAACCACCCAGAGTATCAGGCACAACTGAAGGAGTGGGGTGATTGGGCGGATCCACCTGGATTTGGATCCGCAAAGAACGCTGAAGGCATTGCAGAAGGTAGCGGGCAAGATCACGAGGAAGTTTAGCTGGAGGACGTGGGACTTGCACAATAGACATACCTGTAGACATACAAGGACTCATGCACTCAGATGCTGTAGATGCGTTGTTAGAATAGAAACTTATGCAGAAAATCACTAATGTACCTTATCCAATGAAGTTGTGATCCACATTTGTGGATTTGTTGTCGTCACAACTCCTCGAGCGATCTGACAAGTGATGCAATCAAATGGCAGAACGCAGGGTGGCGAGCCTGCCTCTTGCGGTCCCCAGAACTCGTTGAGTGCAAAACACATCACATCAAGTTCAGGACTGTAACGTGCATGAGTTCCTTCGAAGATAATATGATCAGGTACTCACAATTCGCTCCATGAGTCGTCCTGCACAGGAGACAAAGCAAGTTCCTTCATCCACCTGAATTCAGCCTGAAGCTGTGAACCATCTGCGGCATTTGGTTGAACATGAGAAAAAATACTAATAATCTCGCCATAGTAAAAGTTGGGGCCAACTCTTGCCTTTACTAATGACGATCCGAAGGATTCACGAGTACTTTTTGAAGCGGGTGTTATTCGGCGGCCATTTAAAAGCTCGAAGTTGTAAAACACTGCAAAATCGTTGAGTGGTAAGGATTGAGGAGGCGGATTCAATGCTAGAGCGTAATGAACGCTGTGCGGATGGCGTGCATTGTATTGTGAATGTAATGCTGCTCGGACGCTGTCGTTGAGTCGCTGTGGGTGTGTGGATGCGGGGCCAGGCTGGACATGCAAGTAGCTTCATAATTCTATATTGAGTGTAAGAAGTCAGACAATGAATGAGAGCACACGACATACCATCAAGTTCAGTATCCCTTGCTGCATCTTGGATGGTTCTGAGGGCCTCTTGACCTTCACTTAACATCCGTTGTAAGACTGACTCGATGATTGAACTATGATTGAATTGTAGAGCACTGCGAGCCTAAAATATGTTAGTAGTTGATGCAATCAAGCCAAATTCGACTGACCATCGAGTCAATTTGCGATGCTCGTGCAAACTCTCTCATCATCGATATTTCCACCTGACCGCCCACCCAATCATTCGAGTTTGAGCCCTTGAGAACCTTGTTGAGCCGCTCCGAAAGAAAGGCCCAGAAATTGTAGACAGGTCCATAATCCCGGATTTGCTCGATGAGGTGAACTGCCCAATGGAAGTTGGGCTTCATTCCTGAGGAACTTCTTGCCGTGTTTTCCATGTGGTATACTCTTGGTCAAATTTTTCTCGCACCTTGAGGTGGCGCTTTGTTGCGGCGCTGAAGTCCTTCTCAGATTCGTCAATGAACGTTTCCCAAACGATGGGAATCTTAAAAGATGAATTAGTTGTATTGTAGTATAATGAAAGAACTTACGATGATCGGCCACGCAGTTATCACTGCGAATTTGTATTCATCCGCGGTGAGAGATCCACCAGCAGGCTCCCCAACATGGAGTGGAAGCTTCCCGGCCCATAGAGGTGCTTCGAACTAGGTAAATGATTAGTATAGCATGTAGTCAGTCGGTAGATCAACTCACCGAGGCCAGAAACTTATGAATCATGTCGAGCTCGCGACCTCGGGTGTCAGTTGAGGCACGAAGTGAGGGAGTTAAGATCCACTGAGAGTACCACTGTGCCTTGAAAATTCCTAAATAAATGTTAGAATATAGTACCGCTGTTGACTTGTTACACACCTAGAAGAAGGTTGTGCATCGGGTGGATTATGGTATGTTGGACGAGATCAAAGTAATGGAGGCGGGCAAGTTCGGTCCATCGAGCGCCGTGTTCCTTGAAAAACACTGTGTGTTCTTTGTCATCGGACAGCGCATGATCCTCGTAACATCGTTGACGATGATCTTGACCACTATGAGGAGGAAATTCTTTGAAAAATGTTGTAAGCGTGTCATAGAGGTAGTTGCAGTACATACCGTTGCGTAAGGATTGATCCGAAAACAAGTCTTCTTGCGATACAGTGCACTTGGAGCAAGGGGCCGTGTTGTGACTATGGTCAGCAAACCCGCTAAGCTTACACATTGCGGGATGGTCGCACACTACACCAAGGAGAATGAGACGAACTCGTCGACCTGTATAACCTACTTCAATATACATCGAGACTCTGATGAAAGACAAACGGACCTTGTGGATATGCTGGAGTGTGAAAGATGATGCCGTCATTGTATAGTTTGAGGAGATCATCCATGATAAACTTCATGTAGTTTTGAAGTTGTTGTCCAGTGGGCTCCTTCGGTCTGGGTGTCATGAAGCATACAAGTAAATTTTCTGCGCGGTACCTGAGCGCCCTGGGTAGATTTGAGACACACAACGATAGTACACCCGATGAGTGGCTTGGCCCATACACGCTCGTCTTGCGTCCAAACCTGATAACATTTATTTGATAGAAAATGAGTAGATAGATTAAAATGTACCAATCCAAGCTCATCGTGACTCCAATGCCTAACTCTTCGTCGTCATTGGGGTCAGAAAAGAATGGTTTTTGATCCGGTCCTTGGATGGTCTTCCATACCTCCCCATCAGAGATATCCTTGAGTTCACTGGGAACCGTTAAGCGTGATTTCCATGAAGTACATGCTTGCTCGTTTTCGCCTCGTGCAAGGAAGTCGGCAAGTAGCGATGATGGAAGTTGGATGGGTACTGCGCATGCTGGTGGGGGGCGTTGTGACTGCTGTCCAGTCAATCTTCGGAACAACCTATTAGATATGGGCTTGAATAAGCGACTGTCACAATCCGGACATAGAGCATTGATAGGTGTATCTGTGGAGAAGATGCGGTGACAACCTGCACAAATGGGATATATCGTAAATCGGTCCTGTAAATCAAAGCGATTGATAATGGTATGTAGTGTAACTGGAATGGGGTTAGTTGCATCAAGCACTCGAAGACCAAGTAAAATAGTGTTGATTGTAAAAAGGATAAGTGCGCAGGCACGAAAGGAGACATGATGCTTAGCGTGAAGGACTGCGACCAGGATCATGACGAGTCGCGCGAACCATTCAGAGTGACTGTTTTGATACAGCTTGTGTGCATCTGGTGGGGCATCATACTCTGATTGCATGTTTGCCTGAACTCGAGGTAGTTGTTCACGAGTAGTTCTTGATGGGCTACTACCATGGTCAGAACCAGAGTCTTCACTATGCCGCTCCTCGGTATGGAGTAAAGGGTTGTGATGGAGCTCATCTCCAGCATCGGGGTCGTCGTATAAACCTCGTACCCCAGACTGTCCTTGCGGCGTGTCTTGCATGGGAGTGTTGTCGTCATCCTCACGAGGGATGACAAGGACAGCTTGTCCATCTGCCTTCTTTCGTTGAGGGGCAGATGGAGACCGCAGGAGAGATTGGTGTGGTACCAGTGCAGGCCAAGATTGAGCGAGTGGGATGGGTTGACCATTGTGAAGCGGGACCTGCCCTGGACGCATGATGGATGTTGGAAGAGGGTGAGGAGGAAAGACGACGCAGAGATAAGTGCTAGATGAGGCAATCGGCGACTGAACGCCTGCATCCGACTCTTTAGTTTCGTGGTGCGAGCGAGACAGCAGGGATGATGGAGCCTGAGGAGACGACGGTTCGGGAATCCCGCTGTCGACATCCATATAAGACCTTACAAAAGCACTTGTAAGTCAATGAGATACACGAATAAATGAGACATGACGTATGAAGGTGATGGAGAACGTCTCGAAAAATCTTCAGGTGGATTTGGCGCTCGAGATTGAGGAGCGAAATCGAGTATTGGGGAAGTTGTTGCTTGAGATATGGGATGAGATGCAGATTGAGGGGGAGCTCCTCGAGCACTTCGAGGAGGGCCTGGCCCACGTGCTCGAGAGGGGACTCCTTGGCCGCGTTGAACAGAGCTTGAGGCTCCTCGTCCTCATTGCGCAATTGCAGACAGGTTGAGGTTTTGATTTCGGCGATGGTTTTCCCGCTGATATGCGGGGATGTTCTGGCCACCTTTGGTGAGAGCTTGCCATTTGCAAACATCGCAGTTGCACCATACGAGACGTCGATTTGACCTCGTCGTGTGGCCAACAGTTCGCTGTGAGTAAGATAATTGATTAATAAAGCAGAAGAGAACGAGAAACAAGCGGACTCACCTGGTCGTCGTTCATGGTGGTGGTAAGAAGATAAGAAGATGATCCAATAAGGACTTAGATGATAAAATGTTGTGATGTGTATGTACCGTCTAGATGCTAGATACATACCTGAGCTAAATGATACTGATTTTAACTTACGATTATCACACCAATGGGAAAGTGAATGAGAGCGTCTATTCAAAGCTACCAGTGATTACAACCAATGTGAATGAGACGCCGTAGTTGATGGTATCGAGTATATACGGTTCGAAGATCTGGTGGTGCGTAGAAGAGGATGACGGGAGCTGTCCTAACTGGTCTCTATGACTAAGTCAGTGTAGCTGTGGTTACGGCTTCTACCACAACCTAAACAACTTGCAAGTAACTCATGGCTCAATGCAGTGGTTCACACCAACAACGCTTTACTTCATGAGTTGCACTAGCTCGCAGATCGTATGGAATGCTCTGACGGACTGCATCTCTTCAAATGTTTGGATTTTAATCCTCTACTGGAAGACATTGTTGTTGTCTACACAGACACATCATCAGTTGGTTTGGGTCTTTGGTTCCCAGACGACAACTTCGCTTGCCAATGTCCATTGCCACCTGGTCCTCACAACACCATCTTCTTTTACGAGGCCTTAGCTGTCTGTTCCGCTATCCATTCCATCGAAAACATGGACGAGCCACCAGTGAAGCTGCATATCTACACTGATAATTGTAACACCGTGGCCATGTTCGACTCCCTGCACGCTAAACCCATCTACAACTCGTTACTACTCTCTGCTGTGGATGTTCTACTAGCCTACAGGGTGGATCTTTGCGTCGAACATATTCCGGGACAGCAAAATGTCATTGCCAATGCACTCTCCCATTTCAATAACAAGCTTGTCAAAAATCTCATCCCTACGGCTCAAAATTTTGACTTTCAACCCCCTCAGGATGTGTTGGGGGCAAAGGAAAAATGATATGGGAAGCTTGGACACTGGAATGCTTACAATTTGAGTGTTCTTTGGCACTTGGTTGTGCAATTGAGTCCACAACAGCTGCCGCTTATGATTCGCATCTCAACTCTTACCTTAACTTCTGTCGCCTTCATCATCGGCCTGTTGAACCAACTGAAGACACACTCTCCTTCTTTGTCGTTTGGTTGTCGCATCACATTGAACCATGCTCCGTTGACTCGTATCTCTCAGGCATTGTAAATCGCCTCAAAACTCATTTTCCACATGTGCGCCAGGCTCGGCAGTCACTACTTGTAACGTGGACACTGAAGGGTTGCAAATGTTGCTTGTCTAAGCCTGTTCGTCGCAAGCAACTCCTTACTCTTGAGGATCTTGCTCTCGTGGTGGACACTCTCGCTTCCTCCAGCTCTTATGATGATATATTATTTGTTACTTTGCTCGTCACCGGGTTCAAAACTCTGCAGCGACTAGCTGAATTATGTTGGCCCAACACGAAGAAGCATCAATCATATCGGAAGGTGCCTTTGCGGCACAGTCTCACTCTCACTTCAACTTCGGCGAGCTACACTCTGCCTCATCATAAGTCCAGTACTTTGGGAGTGGGATGCGAGATTCTTGTATTGGGGGAGCCTGACACTAGGGTAGATCCCTTGAGACTACTCGAGAGGTATGTGGCTGCTCGCGACAATCTGTTTCCGCATCATCCCCAACTCTGGCTTGCCGCTAGTGGCACTATCCCAACTTGTGCTTGGTTTATGTGCTATCTTTGTCGTTTTTTCCCACCAAGTATTTCTGGACATTCGATGCGAGCTGGAGGAGCTACTGCTCTCACTGTGGCCGGCGTCGTGCCTGCGCTGATTCAGGCAGTGGGATGCTGGTCTTCGGATGAATTTCAGAAATACATTCACAAGCACCCTTTTCTGCATCACCTCCTTATACACGGTTCTCAAAATCCGTAACTCACTGAGAAAACCAGCTCTTCCTGTGTCCATGTCTCCCACATTTCCCACGTTATTGTCATCCTCAACTCTGCATTGCCATCATCCTCATCTCGTATTCAAAACAATCAAACAACATTTCAAAAATAAATAAAACAATAAAAATAAAATAAAAAATAGCCCTATAGTGGTTTTGTCGAGCCCTATACGGTTCATGAGTCGTGGTTGTCGAGATCGGCTCATTTCCGCTCGGTCTCACTCGTTCTGATGACATGTACATTAGTTTTACTTTGTGTTGACTCCTCGAGCGCCTATATGCAGTGCCAGTTTTAAACATAAAATGTTAGAAGTAACTTTTCAGAGCATGTGATGAAGACGCATGATATCTGATATCAAGTCAATATATGCGTGTCGTCCTCGACGCATCTCATACTCTGTAAATTATTATCATGATCACATTAGAGTGGCATGCTCGTTCCTTCAGATCATCAAGTTTTGATGATAGTGACTCCGACAACGACTCATATCAGACGGACCTGGACTTTCGATCACACCTTCACAGATCTCCCTCCAATGAATCTTCTGATTCTTCAGGCCAGGCGCAATACCACTTGGACACCTTCTTAGAATCAATACACAAGAAGATCTTCCAGATGAGTATGACTTCATCAGTAAACTAATATGCACTGCACAGTGCCCAAGGGCAGCAGCTTTGTCCCTCTGTGACAGTGACTCACAGACACACCTATTCTGTGCAACTCTGCACAGAGTCTCACAAATGCTCCAATGATCACCTCGTGCACAAGTCAATTTCCATGTCACTCTGCACAGAAGCTCACAGACCTCCAGTGACTGCCTTGTGTACAAAACTCAGCCAGGTGTGCAGTAGTAGCATAATAGATCACATTGATAATATAATGATAAGCGAGATAACACAATGCAGTAATGAAATACAGGAAACAAAAATACTCGGACATGCGGAAATGAAGGACACATCAGTCAAGAATGATCTGCAGGTGGTCATGTCGAGCGCCCACAGCTCCGTCAAGCCTCAAACTTGCGGCCCTGTATGGATAAAATTAGTATAGAATAATATATACAAAAGCAGCATTCTCGCCATCCAGCTTCAGCCCACTCCCGCAGCTGCGCCAACAACTTAGGGCCATGGTACAGATTGTGAAGAATATCCTTGAGCATTTGGTCCATTCTGGAGTAGATGGGCGCGTATTCCTTTGCAATAAACATCAGGTAGTATTTGCCATTACCGTTCTTCGCAAGACCGTTGAGGATGCAGTTGTACTATAAAGGGCAACTTAAATCAATATTATGATGTCGAGTAGGGGCGAAAATACTACCGCTGCACCAACCAGAGCTAGACATGATGTGCGCAATTGATTGCGGAATATGTCTGGTCGCTTGCATGCAATTCAGCAAGGCCCCATGTAGATGAAGAAGACGATGATGGCGTCACGAAGTATGGGATGTGCAAAATTCCTTGTTTTCCCCTAAAAAGGTTCCATGAAAATAGCTTCAGGCAGCACAAGATCACTTACATATTCGTTTAATCCAAAGTGCAGGAAGAGCGACCCTCTGAGTAAGGCAGCAGCAGTGTGTTCTATCCACGCTGCACGTTCGTGAATGGGGACCGAAGGCGGGGGAATGAGTGAGTATGATTGGGGCGCCAGGCTCATAGCGGATTTCTTCAAATCAGATCGCCAGGTTGCAAGATCATCATACAACTGTAGTATACATATATTTGTATTAGCGAGAGCAGCGGGAATGTGAAATCATACCTACCAACCGAGCCATGTTGAATTTTTGTTGTGGCCAAATCCCTGAATTGCGATATGAAATGGTTCAGTTAAAAAGGGAACAAATGCTCACCAGCTTCAAATTGTTTGCTGTCCCAGTCCCATGCAATTAAAACTGAAATGAGAACCTCGCTCACAGATGACAGTAAATCAGCAACTAAAGCTGGGAAGGGATTCTCCAGGGCATGTTGTGCATGACATTCTCCTTTAGCATCCTCGAGAAAAGATTTCCATCGTGGACCATACCATGCTAGTTGGGTAGGCTTTGGCCCATTGAGTTTCCTTGATTGTTTGGTTTTGGTCCGCTGGGTTGGTTGGTCCTCATCAGACTTGACTTGGTGCAATGACTCCAGGGTTTCAGGATTGGGAAGATGTGGCTGGCCATTCTTCTTGTGATGGTGTTTCAATACGTTGTCTGGCTGTGACGTCATGACCTACGAAGAAAAAAAATGAGCCTCGCCAAGGATGAGTTTCATTGCCCCACCTGAACTTCCTGTGGCTGTAGCTGTGTGGGCGAGGCGTCTGGAGGAGCCTCGAAAGGTAAGTAACTGTAAGCACAACACTGGCAAGTCAATGTCAACTCAGCATACCTGTGAACTATTGGACAACTGGTTGGACGGCATGGAAGGATTGGCCGTACGTGTGACACTGGTCTGCGCAACCACGTCATCTTCATCGTGGGAATATTGGAAATCAAATTCTGGTGTAAGTGGATGAGTGACTCGAGGTTGTGAAGGGGGCTCATGCCCAGAAAATCCTGTAATTTGTGTTAGTAAAATCGCCTGAAAGATGAAGGCGACTGATCCTGCAGAGGAGTTGCAGATACATTACCTGGATGTTCAGTGCAACGTCCACCAACCCCACCCCAGCCAATCTGCTGGTGACTTGTCTCCTTGTCATTGTCATTGTCATTGTCATTGTCATTGTCATTGTCATCCCCCTTGTCCTCGTCCTCATCTTTACTGTCGTCATCAGAGCTGCTGTTTGCTTTTGATGATTGATGCTCGACCAAATGGATGCCACGCAAGGCTGGGTCGATGTTCTGGTCCAGAAAGCCAGCTAGCGGTGCAACCAAATCAGCTACACTAAGGCTGGTTGCAATTTGGCGAGCTGGCTTCCGAGCGACTTTATTGGTAACAGTGGGACATAGGCTGTGTGAATATGGGTAGGGAGGGACAGTAGGTGCATGTGTAGCAAACCCGAATCTTCCTCCAGCTTGACGGATTGAGGGGTTGAGAGGTTGTGAAGGTTCTGTGGTACTGACATCTGTAGCAGCTGATGGACTATATGGCGGGGGCGCAACCTAGATGCGAACAATTAGTATTAAGAAAAATAATATGACTATGCATCACACCTAGCCCATTGCTATCATTAGGGTTCCCAGTGATCTTTGATAATGTATTCTTCTCCATCCAGACTGACCAGATAACAGACAGTGCCACGACCAACGAGGCCCTTGGTGGTAAAGAGAATCTTCAGGATGGTATAGATATTGTCCTTTCACACAGATCTGGCTGCAGGGTTCTGTGGGCGATTGATGAGTATGTAGGAAATGGGAAGGATGGGGTATAGAGCTGAAGGTGGCATTAGCCCCCTGCCAGGGAGCCTGAGATACCAGGTTCAACAAGGGAGCACTAGTGACCACAAGAGGTTGGAGCGGAATATGCGAGGGAGAGGGGGGGAGGAAGGAGGGGGGGGCAGGGAGCTCTTCTATTGGCTCATCGGAAAACTCGAGATTGCCGTCGAATAATGACTCGAGAGAATCAGGAGATGTAGACTCGACATTATCATCTGAAGGGAGTGCTAACTCTGCCTCATCATTAGTGGGCAGTTCCTGGGGATCCTCGTGTAGTGCAGTGAGAGGCTCACTGACATGTTCGGCAGGAATGGTAATACTTCAATTAGTATGGGTAGGAAGGTTTTTGTGTGGGCAATGGTCAGGTATATTTGTACCTGGGGGTGGGGGAAGTGGGATGTTTTTCCAGAAGGTGACAGTGGAATCGTACCTGATACATTCGGGGCTGCCAAAGAGAACAGCAGCGATGATTTGGATAAACGAGTCTGGATTGTGATGGATTTTGATACAAGGTGTTACAATGCCACTGGCATGGTCATACAACAAGACCTGTAGTTTGCGATATTGGTTTGTAAATGACAAAATGAATGCAAAATGCCTTCAGGGCTGGTTGCTGAGAAGCAGGTATGCCTGGGTGTCTGCAGCCTTCACAATTCACTGTGCAGGCTTATACTGACTGTATGTCAGTTCAGCGCATACACCTCATTATTGACAATAACAGTGTCATATCAACCAAAGGTCCAGATGTCAGCAGGTGGTGCGCAGTTCAGGGTCTGTGCAGGCCGCACATTGGTGGTATCATGAAATTCTGTGTTCTGAAGCTGAAGTTTGAACCATATTTGCAGTCTATCAAAAGGAAGTGAAGCATTAGACGGAGCCCTCCCAGCCCCCCCAAGCGAATGAACATGATAATACCCATGAGTATCCTCACAATGATGGAAATCGGCAATGGCTGGTTGTAAGTCAGGAAGGCCAAATTTAATGGCAGCATTGTCGACAGAGATGACCCTGAGTGATGGGCTGTAGGCAAGATGAAAGGCTGTACATCCAACAACAAAGGTGCGCAATGGTAAAGGGACTGTTCCTACATCTTTGCGCTGGAGGACCTTTGCGATTGCAAAGTAGTCAGTGACTGGACATAGATATCCAGGGCGCGTGACTATAGACAAGAGGTCTGCAGGGATGTCATCATCGACATTGGAATTAACGGTGTCATTGTCAATGTTGACATGTTGGTCCAGGTTGGCTCGCAGCCTCGAGTCTAACAGACTTGTTGCAAGGTCAAAATGATGGCATTTGTCCGCACGGTCAAGGTGGCGACAGATCTGTGAGTCGTAGTTGTTGTTGTTACTTAAGCGTGCAGGATCTTTGATCTCGGTTATATGTGCATGCTCTGTAGCATCTGTTGCATATACTTGGAACAACATTCTGCATGAGCTCTATCTTTGGAATATACCAGTTATCAATAGGCTTATTGCCCTTTCCACGACAAAGCCCAGCAGCTATGATCGCGTGTTTGTTGGTGTGAAATTCAGCCAGTGCTGAGGAAATACGCTCGATATCACGATCATTGATCCATGGTGACTGTACGAAATAGCAGAAGTCCATCAGAGCTCGTACAGCGGTCATAACAGCGCTGGGCACCGCATCCGCACTGACCACAATAATCAAGCGCTGGATATCACGTTGGGCACGCCCTGTAACCTGCTTCAACTTGGAAATACCACCATGAAAATGGCAAAATCCTGTCACAGGCTGCAGTGCCGAGAAGCGAAAATCAATTTCTACCTCCTTGACCGCACATATGATCCACTTGACGTCATGGTCAAAAAAACTCGTGGTGGACATGATGGAGATTTTCGGGAGTGAGGAAGTGTGACGGATCAGCAAAGAGCCAATCCTGCCAGAAAGGTTTGTCGACACCGTTTAAACGAAACTTCTGCGCTTTGCGGAAGAAAGACTCGATATCATTGGGATCAGCCTTTCTCCAAACAGCAGCTATTTGTGCGAGCGCCGTAGAACCAGCTCGAGGCTCGTGTTGGAAAGGGTTGCCAAATTGCTTGAACATGGCCATAGTGACCGGGGAAGTTTTGCCACCAACGATAGCCAGCATCATGGCCTCTGGAGTATTGACAATGTAACTTGGGGGGGGGGTGAAACAGTAACGACTATACCCAACAGGATCTGACAACATGATCCCCACACGGGCAGCCTGCTTAAGTGGCTCTAAAATGATATCCAGACATTGATGGACTAGGCGATCCTCCAGTACGCCACATATCCGTTTCTTCTTATAAAGGAACTTTGGCACTGAGGTCTTGAGCCGGGTAGACATGGGTATATTAGCGAGGCTTATGAGGAGCGGGTGAGCAACTCTGTCGCCCATCATCATAGATATATTCATCTTGTTGGACGATAGAATGGTCCCAAGCAGAGTCGCACCTCGTGGTAGAGCTGACTATGTCGAAGACAATGAGTACTGCAACTGCCTTGTGCAAATGAAGAGAAGATACGCACCTGCATCTTCCATGCATCGTCTCCTGTCATCCATTCCGAGTACACACGGCACTGTTGCTGCACCATGGTATATACCTTGTGGGACGTAAAGTCCAACTGGTCGTGAAAGCACGGATAGCTGAGTATGCTGGCGATACAATCCAAGGGGTCATGCCAATATAATACGACAGGTGATTTCGTTGGATGCGTCGTCTTGATCACTTGAGTCATCCAGCGTGGACCGCTTGGCAGCATTTCTGCTCTGCCTCACAGTTCCCTGGCCGAAGAGAATGACAGATGAAGACCCTGAATCTTAACATATGCTTTGTCAGACTCAACTAGATGAAGACATTAAGTACTTACCATCTCGAGCGACAAAAATTGATCTATCTTCCCCATGCTTAGCCTCGAATGAAGTAGCCATGACACATGTTCCCAACTATGTGGTGTTAGTCTCATGGTTGATGAAATTGCTCTGGAGGAGATGGTGGTTCACCTTGGCAGATACAACAAAATTGCCGGCCTTTGCTGGAAAAATTTGCATGTTGTTGACCACGTCCTCCGCACTTACGAATCAGCTGTCACCATCGCGCAGAAAATTCAAGATGGTGATGTTCATCTCGGCAAGGAACTTACTGTCATAGGTGTCGCATGCTTCGGAGAGGATGAACTATATCCCATTTTAGCTGCACCTACCTGCAAGACTGAAGATGCTAGAGATATGGAGGGTTTGCTTGCTCGTGCAATTGAGCGGTGGAATGCTACTGGCGCAGGTTCAGTCATTGGACCCATGTGGTCCTTTGCGACTGATGGGGATGCTACCTGATGTTCAGTGGGGCACCGACTTTTCCTGAAGAATCCTCTGTCCCCAGACTCAGAGTTATATGGTATTCTTGGGAACATGCCTGGCCTGAACACCATGACAGGTGATGCCGAGGTAACACTCGATTTTGACTTCAAACATATCTTCAAATGTGAGTTTTTTTTTTTTTTTTTCCTTTTGATCCATTCTAATTGATCTGTTCTAATTCTACCGATAGATTTCTGTACTCTGATCTGCTCCCCCTTGGGAATTGTACTCAACAATGGGCGCATCATTGATTCAATGATGCTGGCATGGTACCTTGTTTGGTTACCTGCGTACAATGAAACAAGTGTCATCAAGCTCCTCCACCCTGGGTGATTGAGCTTATGCAGGCCATAGTTGACTTCTCAAAGTCGCAACATGCCCATCTCAATGATTCATTCTCATCTGATGTCAAGACACGTGTGGACCTGATGTCAATCACACTTCTCAGTCATGTCATTGAATCCATACTAATGCCATTCATTAATACCAAGCTCTCACTATCTGAACAAGTCCACCATCTTAGTTGTTATTCCCACCTTGCATTCACCATCTTCCATGTTCATTGACAATTATTCATGCCATTCCAGCTTTATTATGATACTCAAACAGCCGTTAAGAACATCGTTTTCAACATCGTGAAGCAGCAAGTTCTTGATTGGAACTCACCATTCTTCCTCGGGGATTGCGGAGACGATCGACTTGAACTCATGTTCGGCCGGTCGCACATGATTGGTGGCCATACTTCTGGGTGTACGTATTCCCAGGCCCTCTATTGTCTTGGTGCAGCAAAAGACATTGATGGTGTGTTCAAACGACACCCTGAACTTGATCCTGGCCACCAGCGTCTCAGTCTTGGCAAGCGTATTGAAGACATTGATCACATCAACCGGCAAATGTGGAGGGGCGACATCATTTGTGGTAATTGTGACCTTCCATCAGCATGGCGACAAGGGCGTGAGATCGCGCTTTTCATTCTTACTTCCCCCCAGATCGATCCCATCAACTATTCACTTGCCGAACTGTTCCATGATCCTGGAACGGACATACTACGTCCTCTAGGTATGAATAAATACTTTGGCATTGCAGAAGACGATCCCGACGACTCTAGCTGTGTACCTAATCACCTGCCAGTGCCTGTGTCTATGCCCTCGCAGGTTTTGGAGACTATGATGCCCGATTCTGAGGCTGGTGAGATTCAGGGGGCTGATATGACCACTGAAGATGATGATGAAGAACCTATTTCAACTTTTGAAGAAGCGCTTACCATGGAATGTGTGTCGGATATGCCTGGCACTCCATCCCACCACTTTCCTCTTGGCATTCGCGCTGACGACTACCTACTCTACAAAGATTGATGGATACACAAACAGACCATTTGCCAGCTTGTGATCAACAAGGAGTTCATTTCCAAATCCTTCAACTGACTCGAGCATGTACGCAGCTATACCAAGGTCAATAAGAGGATTGATATGTGTGCCAGGCACATCACTGATCAAAACTCATTTCTCGTCAGTGATGTGTTCCTCACCATTCTAATATCTATTGCCATCCTTTGCTCCATTTCGGTCACTCTTAATGATGTTTCTCAATCATCGATCAACACAACGTCACTGAAAGCTCGTTGTATCACAGCGAAAGTTACCAGACAACTTCTTGCCCTTGTGCTGACAGAAACTCACCCAGGAAGAGCTCAAATTCGAGCCACCTGTTTGTGCTTCATGTGCGCTAGGCAAGATCACGAGAGCCTCGTTCCCACTATCGGAAAGTGGTAGAGCGAGCCAATTTCTTGGCCTCATCCATTCGGATCTATGGGGGCCCACTCCTGTTCAAACCATCTCGGGCTCCCGTTACATGATCACTTTCACTGACAACTTCTCTCGCTGGGTCTGGGTATACTTCCTACGACGAAAAAGCGACGCTTTCGATGCGTTTAAAGAGTGGAAAACTCAGACGGAGAAAGCATCTGGCAAACCTTTGCTAACTTTTTGTACGGACAATGGTGGCGAGTACTTCTCCAACCTCTGGACAATGTTCATGAAGGGTGAGGGTATTCGTTGGGAGTCAACTATGCCACGCACACCAGAGCAGAATGGTGTGTCGGAGAGACTAAATCGCTCCATCTTTGACCGTGTCCATACCATTCTAATTGATGCTGGACTCCCTCTGCACCTATGGGCCGAGGCAGTAAACTACATTGTCTACACCAAAAATCGCCACTCCACCCACTCACTCGTCGACCTCACCCCATTTGAGAAGCGTTTCAGCACAAAACCCAGCATGTCCCGTCTCCACCGCTTCGGGTGTGTCGCTTACGTCCTTGATGACAGCCCCCATCGTCATAAGCTTAATCCGAAAGGCAAACGCACACTATTTGTGGGCTATTCCGAGACACAAAAAGGCTGGAGGATATATCTTCCAGACAAGAGATCAATTCAGGTGTCCGCACACATCAAATTCGATGAAGATGCGGACCTCCGTGACAGTTTCCTGGCTGAGGGGGAGTATCAATTCTCATATAACTCTCTCAAATCTTCTTCTCTCGATCTCGAAGACGACTCTGCCACCCAGGCACCTGCACCACCTGATCTCGATGCTCCACCTATGGAGCCACCACCTCCGGACATCCAAAATCATCCTCCGCATCCGCAACCTCGTCCTCCTCGCATTGCTAAACCTCTACCACCACCTCGAGCTCCATCCACTCGCACTGCTGCTGCTGAGGCCCGAACAAAAATTACCAAGGCCTCTGCACGGCTCCAGAAGGATTCGGACGAGGATACAGACTCAGCAAGCGAGGCTGAGGTACTTGATGCCCTCATGGGTGATGCCACCAATGACTAAACTCCATTGCTAGGCTCGGAAGTTATCAACTTGTCGAGCTACCCCCAGATCGTGAAGCAATCGATACAAAATGGGTCTATCACATCAAATGTGACACTACTGGAAAAATTGACTGGTACAAAGCTCGTCTTGTTGCCCGTGGATTTACCCAAAAACCAGGCATTGATTTTGATGAAACTTTTGCTCCTGTAGCAAAAATCGAGTCAATTCGACTGCTCTGCGCCCTAGCCGCTACTCTCGATTGGGAAATCCATGTCATCGTCATCAACTCTGCATTTTTGAATAGCGAGATGCCCCAGGATCAGCCAGCATATGTGAAACAACCAACCGGTTACGAAGCCAAAGGCAAGGAGCACTTGGTATGGTTACTACTGAAGGCGCTCTATGGTCTCAAGCAGTCTGGATACCTATGGTATAACAAACTGAAGTCCATTTTAACCCAGCTCGGGTTTAGAGTAAGCCTCGCCGATCCCTGTGTCTTCTATTGTTCCCATTCAACTGGCATCTCCATCATTGCTTCCCATGTCGACGATCTCGGCCTCTACTGCTCGTCTACCTCAGAGCTCCGTTGCCTGAAAGACGAGGTCAGTCAACACTTCTCATTCAAGGACCAGGGAGAGATCTCCCATATCCTTGGTATCGAAGTGCTCCGTGACCGTTCCAAACACACAATCTCCTTCTCATACCGTTGCTACATTGACTCCATGCTCAAAATTTATGGTCTCGAGGACGCAAATCCCGTTCGCACCCCTGCCGTATCAGGTACCAATCTCAGCCTTGCAGATTGCCCAGCATCCGCCGAGGAGAAACAATACATGCTCAAAGTGCCATATCAGAATGCCGTCAGTGCACTTAATCACTGCGCCATCATGACTCGTCCAGATATCTCACTTGCTGTCCAAAAGGTTGCTCAATTCGCTGCAAACCCTGGGTACAGCCATTGGCTCGCCGTCAAACGCATTCTCCGTTACCTCAAGGGCACTCGGGATTTCATCCTCACAGTCAGTGGGAAGCTCGAATCCCCAGCTTTTCTCGCATACTGCGACTCCGACTTTGCAAACTCGCCTGACCATGGACGGTCTGTCTCAGGCTATGCGATTCCACTCGGAAAGGGTGTATTTTCGTGGTCCGCGAAAAAGCAAACTGCTACAGCTTTATCGACTAGTGAAGCTGAGTACTATGCAGGCATTCATGCTGGACGTGAAATTATGTGGCTTCGAGAGCTCACAACCGAAATCGGATTTGCGCCCAGCGGCCCGACTCTACTTCACATGGACAACACATCAACGATTCGCATCGTCACGAAACCTGACGAGGTCACTCACCGAACGAAATACATTAGAGTTGCACACCACTGGATTCGCGAATCTGTGCGTGAAGGGAGCATCACCCCACACTACATCAAGTCAGCGGACAATGTCTCAGACATTTTCACAAAGCCGTTGCCTGTGGATGACCATTGGCGTTTAGCGGAACACTTGGGACTATGTGAACGAGACGCCGTTAGCTGAGGGGGAGTGTTGGAATATTGATGGTTGCCAATAGAAGCTTGTCTTGAGACAAGACGATGGCACAGATAGGACCGGTACGTTCGCCTAGACGGGCAACTTCCCCCTGGGTATCGGTGCTTGCCTGCACGATTCCATTACTACACCCCAGAAAAATCTATCATATGGGGTCCATATGACGCAATGGACTTGCTGTGATGCGTGACATGCTTCTACAAAGCGGACCGCCTCCCTTGTCTTGATGTCCCAAAAAGTGATTGCATTGTTATATCCCCTCGTTAGGAGCGTTCCACCGTCACATGAATAGTGCACTGCATATACATGCAGGTGGGCAGTTCTGATAGGAAGCATGGTGTCATTGGGGTCTGGACGGAGATTCGGCTCCATAGCCACAATGAAAGATGTACTAACGGTGGAGAACAGACCAGACTGACTGAGCGTCAATTCCAACACAAGGCAAATGTTTCCGTGATAAGTAAACATCCTCGGGACATGAACGCACAAACAATCTGAGCGATGACGGAATCGACGAGACATATTTCATATGAGGTAACACAAACATTGAAATCCTGAGGGATGAGCTGATTGGTGATGATTTCTGTGTGTTCTTCCTGGTTAGAACCGGCAGACTGGGGCCTAAAATGTCAGTGTTGTGGGGAATAAGCTTGGTGAGAAACCACCCATAGCCTCAATAGTCCACCCTGAGACTCCTTGCTGGCAATCATAAGACGTTGATATCAGAGATGGTTGGGACTGGGTCGGGCGTAGCGCACTGTCAGCTGTTCACTGTACGGCTGGTGAGAAACAAATAAAGCATTGAAATCAAAATCAGCACAACAGTGAGCAAGATAAAGCAAGCAAAAGGCGAGAGGCGAAACAGTAGATGGGAGAGAAAATTGAGATAGGAAGTAAGTGTCACTTGTCGTAGATGATCACAGTGTCCTTGATATTGTCACACTCCTCCTCTGCAATGGCTCTGAGGAGAGCATCATTTGTGCTGTCGGTAGATGTCAAAAGTTCGTTTGATCCACTCTCGTACACCACCCTATGCTCCATGTCCCATTGAGAGGCTGCCTAACTTTTCGTGAAGTTAAGCCATTCTTTCTTCAGGAAAAAATTTACCATCTGCAATGCTTCCATCAAAACGGGGCTGAGGTGATTCCTTTTTTCATATGAGTTTCGCTACTTGATGAAAATACTCGCTCGCACAGCACTGCAGAGGCTTGTACTGGGGCGTAGTCCATGGCAATCAAGTATATAGTTGGGAACGTGGACTGTGAAACCTAGTCAACAGCTCGTCGTTAATGAAAAGGGTGTGACTTGAAGAGGTAACGGACTCACATTCCAAAATGCAAGTATGTCTGTTCCACGAGGACTAAGCGTAGCTGTGGCATATGCTGCGAACTCCTGATCTACTGTTTGACCACCGCCATGGTGATGCTGCACATGTGCATGTGCCATGGGAAGTCCATAGCAACGTGAGCCTAGTGTGCATGGCAGCGGTTGTGGAGCCACTGCAGGTTGAGAATGCGCAGGATCAGAGTTCTCCACCCGCTTGTTATGCATCTGCAGAATAAATCAATCCAATGTCGTGCTTTTATTTAAAACAGAGATATACCAGCTTCAAGATAAATTCCTTGGCTTCAGTAACACATCCCTCCTCCCATAGATTGTCCATCCAAGACATCCGCATCGCAGGATCAATGACTACAAAAGTAACCATGAGATCAATATTTAAAAAGCAAAACATGGGACTGACACATAGCGACAGAATAAGCATGTGTCACGTTCATCTGGTCGGTGTATTTGCTCGCCCAGGCCAAACCTATGTCGACGATAGGCTTACAGTGAGGCACGTGCAGGCCAATAGACTCCCAGGTCTCGATCATTGCTTCAAAAGTTGGAACGGCAAGGCTCAGCAAGGGAGTACTTTCACTGGAAAGTTTTTGTTGGGCAGCGTGGGGTGCCTGGTATGAAATATTAAATCGGATCACGAGCTTGAAACATATAAGTACTTACCTCCAAGATCACTTCTAGGTCCTGGAGGAACTGCCAATCACTATCACTCAATCTTTTGTCGGATATGTTGCATTGAGCCAAAGCATCAAAAAAGGCAGTTATCGCCTAAGCCAGTATTAGTTTATGATGTATGTTTTATGATGTGCAATCTTACCTGCTCCAGTGTCCGCATATGATTAACCATGATGTATGACAAGTCCCATCTAGTGGGCTCATCAAGGAGGAGTTCTATGACCGGAAGCTGTACAGCGTCACCATTCTCGTCATGAAACCACCCCTCCTCATTACCCCTAATGATGTCGCAAAACCTGTCGCGCTGCTGGTGTGATGCATGGACCAATTGCATAATATGCCTGGCTCGCTCGAGAGGCTTAGCTTGCATGGCCTGGACATAATCGACCTTCTAAATGTCCAGATCTTCAATTGTCCATGTATCAGTCACAGCCGAATAGTTGGCAGTAGCGTATTCATCAAAAATATGCTTCATGCATATGTTAATCACGTGTGGGAAACACGGTATCCTGTTTTCAACAGGATTAAAATCAATCCCGCATTGCCCAAGTAGTGAGCAAAGCTCCTGCATTGCGGTATGATTGTTACCCGCATTGTCAAGAGTAAAATGCCCGGTCTGAACAGCGAACAATGTCAGAGCATGCAACACAATACAGCTAAGTACCAACCTTAGCTGCGGTTTCTGCACGATCGAGGAGATACAGTATCATGGAACCCAGTGACTGTCCATCGTGATTTCCTGGGATATGGTGAAAAGCAATGAGGGCCGACTTTAATACAAGCATTGAATCTTTATTGGCCTTGGCGATCTACTGAGCTGTAACGGCCATGAACGACTGAAGCTTTTGATCTGACCACAGGCCAGATGTGAAGCAGACTTTTCCCTGTGCATTCTAAAAGGAATAAGATACTTCGTAGGATGCTTGGCAACTATACACTTACAGCAAGATCTTTCTTCAACACCAGGAAGTATTCCTGCCATTGCTCAATGACCATTTCACGAGCCTTCGTGTGATGAAATAGGCCCGTCTCGCCAATCTCCGGGCGCAGGAGACATATGAGGCGTCTAAATTCAGGACATTCGATCATATTAACAGCCTGGGGGTGATTATTAATGGTAGCTGTAGGTACGAACTGCTACTCACCTGATCGTCAGCCACAATAAACTTGATGATGTGACGATTCATTTCATCAAGTGAAAAGTCCGGAATTACATCGTGTGAAGAGCCAGGTCCTACTGGCAAGGCACTAGATCCCTGGTTGGGGGGAGGATTAAGTGATTGCATTGTGCAAGGTGATTTCTTCAGTCATTTGCGAATTGTTGTTAGTGACCAACCTTCAGCAAGGCGTTCACTTAGATCCTTTATCTGTATGCGCCAGCCAAAACACTTGGCCACTTCTAGATAAGGGTCGGTGTGGTGAGTGAAAGCATGTGTACGGGGAGCTGAACTGGATGTTGAGGCTGCATATACCATGAGCTTGTGCATTGCATCAGTTTAATGCAGTGTTCTGGTGAGGGGCGTGAGTAACGACAAAACATTGCAGATGCAATACTTACTTGCAAGGGATGCAAATTTTACTCTTCGTATCGGGGTCAATCTGGTAGAAGTGACTTATGTCAGTTGGCCTTTTAGGCTGCTTGAGGTTGCCAGTGACCAAAGGGTCAGTGCGCACAGTGCTGGTGGCGGTCTGGAGTGGGCTCGTATTAGAGCCCGCAGATGCGATAGCAATGGGCGCAGGTGTGATAGCAACGGGTGCAGGAAGATGTCCTGGTTCCTCTTCATCCCCTGAGATATTGTCGAGGTCAAAGGCTTCACCCTCGTCTGGACCAGCGTGAGCTGCATCACTGGTTTTGTATCTCACAGGAAGTTGTCGCTGACGGGGTTTTGCAGAGTAGTGGCATTTGCTGCTGCAGCAGCAGGGATCACAGCGGGAATAGTGGTAGAAATCGTGGCGAGGATAGCAGCAGCATCAGGGATATCAGCAGCAGTGGGGATAGCAGCAGAGGTCGGAATAGCAGGCACAGCAGGCAAGGCTGCCCGGGCCTTATTCTGCCCACATCGATGACCTCGCATTTGTAGTATTTTTGACGATAACTCAATGACAGAACTGTCTGTCTTTATATGTGTTCTGTCTGGGAAACCCCAGAAAAACCCCATGTCTGCGAAGCTCAAAGGCAATATATTGCAGGAGAGAACATAGTGGAATGGGGCAGGGCATCAATGAAAGGTCGCCCATGCAGCATATAATAGCCTGTATGGTGGTGATATGAATTATATGATGCAAGAGAAGCAAAAAAATCGACATACAAGTTTGGCGCCTGTCGGACGACTGACAGGGTGTGGGTGTAATGAGTCTTCTTTGTCTATTTTCCCTCAATAAAAGCTTGCAAAGCACTATGATTTGGTGGGGGTGAGGGTGGGGGAATCTCAGTTAAAGAAGCACATACCTGGAGACTAGAGTGAATGGCTCCATGTAGATTTCTAGATCGCCATCAGATACATAGTAGCCAGATAAATGAACAGCTTATCTTCATCTCAGGGTTTCAATTCCAAGCCCAGATCAGAAGGCAGTAAACAGAACCAAATCGTGTGACACTTATAATACATAAAATTACAGTCACACTTTCCGCTGTGGAGTTGACGTAGCACGCCATGAGGAGCCATTATGCGGGCGTAACCTGCAAATAAGTTAAACTTCAAAGATCAGTGAAATAAACAAGTTACTTACACACGAGTTGATCTGCGCACTGCCTTTGGCGGACATATTGACATTGCTTCAACCATACAGCACTGGTCAGGTAATAGAAGGGAGTGCATGCCAGGACCATCAGGTTGGCAAAAATCCAACATGGAGGTAGCCGGTGCAGGCAATGTGGCACGAAGACCGTGTGGTATTGAACGAAGGTGCTCGTAATCAGAATCTTGTGCGAATGCGAGAGAGTGGGTGTAAATAAGTATGTTCGCGAATTCGACGGGGATGTCATGGCATATTTCTGCAATGGTAGCGTGTGCTTTGCACTCGAGTATGGTGGTGCTGGATAACTTTTCATCATCACTTGTTAACCAAGGAAGGGAGCCACGCAAGAAGTAGATTAACATATAAGTGAGCGACTCAAGATCGTCACAGCAACCTGGCTCAACTCCAAGGTGATTGTTGATTGAGGCGAATGCGGGAGTACCAGAGAGACTTCGACCATGGTGAAATGGCACATGGTCACTGGTTTTAGTGTTCCAGTATGTCTTTGTGATTCCAAAATCGATGATATAGGCGGTGTGCCTCAAATTTCCGAGACCCACCAAGACGTTCTGCGGTTTGATGTCGCCGTGAACATAATTGCGTAAGTGAATGCACTCAAGATGGGAGAGCTGGGAAAGTCAGTCAACCTATCTGTAAAGACCTTGGACCAAATGACTCACCAACTGGACTCCAAGATTCACGACATTGAGAAGGCTGAATCTCCAATTGTTTGCAAGGAAGAGTTGGTGGAGTGATGGCCCGAGGAGTTCAAGAACCAGAACATGATACGCTGATTCTCTACCCAACCAGAAGGTGCAGGGGATGCCAACTCCGCTTTCGAGTTGTTTCAAAATAAAGTATTCACGCTCCACTGAAGATGAGTGGTTCACAGCGGTTTCGAGTTTGAGGGCAACATGATCATCATTGATGATATTCTGTGCAGAATATACGACAGCTAAGTCATAGTGAATCTGAATCAGTATGCAAACAACAAATTTGACTACATACCATACGAGCCAGAACCTATAACATCTCCCAATCTAAATCTGCCATCCACTCGAACCGGGACCTTATTCATGGTAACTTACAGTGAATCCAACCGAATAGTGGGGAGATGTTGAAAATGAGCTCACCACGCACCAGCCTGAGCTGGCTTGAGGCCGGCTCAAGCCGTTGTTCCCACATTCTTGGTTTGTACTATCTGTGCCAATTTTAGGTGCCTTGCGAACCAGACCGAGTTGCACATGAGTGACTTGGTTCATGGGGATCGCCGAACTGCTGGTTTATTGGTAAGAGCCAAGCCCGGACCAGCCATAGCCGAGCTATGACACTACTAGATCGAAGATGTGTCTGCGCTGTGAGTGCTACTGATGCTAACCAAGCCTCATAGGATGAAAATTGAATTGACCTGGATGGTGGATTCTCTGTTGAAACTAAGATGACATACCTTCAATGTCAGTCTCTTCGTGCTCTGACTTGTCAATGACCAATACAGTGTGATCAAACCATGCATCCAACTCTCCTACGCTACTACGCCTCCGGAGCCATCCACAGATGTTTGACAAGGCCTTGGTAAATCTGATGAAGGATATCTGGAGTGATGACATCATGAATATTGCAGTGCAACAGCCTGATGAAGAAAGGGTCGGGAAAGAGGTTTAAGCCGTGATCCTTCAAAGCTGCATGTGCACGGGCTCTCATTGATTGCTGACTAGCGTGGTGGATGGTACAAATTAACTGCTCCTGATGTCTTGGATCTCCGGTGACGTGTTCACCCAGCTCATCCTTCGATACAGAAGCACTTATGCTCCTGATGTCTTGGATCTCCAGTGACATGTTCACTCAGCTCATCCTTCGATACAGAGCACTTAGGACATGTTTGTGAGTAGCGGGTGCATGTCACCAATGCTTGCTCCGGGTAATCCGCCACATAGGCAGCGACAACAGGAAACCCAAGGTGCACTGCCCCTTCTGGATATCTCTCCACTACAAGTATGGGGTCCCCACAGTCATTGCACTTAGCTTGATGGGACAGGCCTGCAGAAGCGCGAGATGGGGATCCAGCCTTGTGTTGCAAAACCTCAATCTCATCTAACTCAGCTTCATCCACATCGCCGCCATCCTGATTTCCGAGATGATCATCATCTGCACAATGTCCCACTACCTTTACTATTCATTGAAGGTGGTAAATCAATATTGTGTGGAAGCTCCTGTGGATACACCTTGCTATATTCTGGAAATATGAATACGGTCCTCCAGATATTAAGACACGGAGGTATGAGCCTCAAGATTGATGCTACTACTACTTGTACTATCAACTGATTTTGATGCACCCCCTAGAACACAACATCATTCAAGCATTGGTTCGTTTGTATTCGCATTCTGATCTGAATGGCGCTGATCCTTTGAAGGCATATTGCGAAAATGAGGCAAAATTCATTGCAACAGCCTCATCCGAGGCTGATTTGGACAATTATAATCGGGTCTGGAGGACAAGTGCAAGTAAGAGGCACTTTTTTCTCATTGTCTGCACAGATCCTTACATCAGTGGCTAATGTGACAGCTTCACAAAAGATTTCAGTAAGTTACAAGCATTGTCACACCCTAGAGCACCATCTGACGTAAGAAAGGTTTCATCACAATCACGCTGGAGTATTGGTATATATGTCATGTTGATATTTTTTGTCTTGACATCCGTTTGGGTTGGACTCAGATCTTTCAGAGTCGACGTAGTGCAAGTCAGTCCTTGGTTGCATCCCTCTCCTGCCCTCCATAACAGTTCATGACAGGCCCATGTAGAAAGAAAAATCCTGGAAACTTTAGAATTCTTGCACTACATCGCCAACCGAGCCTTTGAGGCTTTAGCCTCGTCATCCATTTTCAGCTGGCACTGGGTCCAGACTGGACCATGCTCTCATCACTCACTTCAATCATGGCCTTTTACAGGCGGGTTTAACATGGCCTGGGACTTCTGAGCAGGCAGCAAGACAGACTGTTTTGAATTCTGGAGTCATGCACTCATCGATGGAGTATGCTTGGTGGGAGTTGTAATACCTTCTCGCTCAATACTTTCACTCAAATAGATTGGCACTGCATGATTTCATACATATATTCATATAGATATTAACGACCATCCAGTCAGAGACAATGGCTATGGTTATATTTAAATCTATTGCTATTTTATTGGCATGTAAATGAACAGACAAAGCAATCTCACCACTATTTTTCACCCTCGACATTTTCACACACGCGACAGATTCAAGAAAAAAGCCTGAGTTTAACGTTTAAGGGGAACTCTGGCTGAAGGTCGTCATCGCGATCATTTGATTCCATCGTATGTCAATCTCTGATAGAGGTGTGAACAAAGAACACAATATTTGTTCAATATTAAGCTATTATGGTTGATTAGATATGCAATTTATGAATGGCCAACAAAGACTAACAATGATAATGTGATGGGACAGTGCACATGCCTGATTGTGACAATTGACGTCTGGACACTAAATCTGCAATGCATCTTCCAACAGCGACATCCAACAGCTACGTAAATGTCCTGAAAAACTTGTCGGAAGAACTGTACTGGGGTCGGGGGGAAGGAGAAGGATGGGCATTGTTGTGATATGTGTGATAAGCGTGTGTATGAGGGATGGTTGAAGGCTGTTTCCTTCGAGAGCAGTAAGCATTATAATACTATAATCATCAAACAGAATTTGATACTTAATGCTGTTACAGAAATCACGGGTGTTCTTGATATATGTGAGCATTCATTCCCGCAGCCTGGAATATCTTCAAGTTGGTGTCGAGTTGCTGAGTGAAAGATCACTGCTGACTTCCTCATCTGATCGAGTTTCCCCGTTCCGATAGCTGATAGCTAGATGGATGTGCATTGCCATGGTGAGGTGTGGCGGACAGGAATTGATGGGAATAAACAGCGACTGCGCCCTGCAGAACGGACTTGTGTCAGACTCTCAAGGTCACTTTCTTTCTTTGGATGCTAGCACGTGGAAGGTCACATGACGTATCTGACATCAGTCAGAAATCTTGTACTCTTGAAGACTCTTTACCATCTAAAATACTCTACCACTCTGTCATCGCACTGCTCTAATCCTTCTCACTTGCGACCACATACAAATCCAGGACGAGTTGGGACAGCATAGCAAATGCATCCCGCATTGCGTATCTAGCAGCGATGGCAATGCTGCCATACTGGGTAAGTGTGTACGTTTTGAACTAGTGATAAAGAGGCTGACAGTAGAAACACACAAAAGTATACGCTTTTTGCCAATTCCTATATGGCTGGTCTTCTGCCTGTCAGGGTGCTGTTTTATGAGTTCCCTGACGAACCTGAACTTCTCACAGTGGACAGGCAATGGCTCGTTGGAAGTGACATTCTCGTGACACCAGTACTGACTCCAGGAGCTATGACCGTCGACAGTACTAGTCCAAACTCTACCAACGACATCCTTGATTGACATACTATCTTACAGGCATCTTCCCTGGCCGTGGTAGCGTGATCTGGCACGACTGGTACACTCACGCTGCTGTAAACACGATGTCTGGAGGAAATACAATGCTAGACGCTTCCCTTAGTCACATCAACGTCCACATCCGGGATAACTCTGCTCTATTGCTCCACCAAGTGCCTGAGTACACCATCTACGAGACTCGCGAAGGCCCCTATTCACTGCTTGTATGCATTCTGTACTGCATATGTGGACGATGGGATCAGTTGCCTGCCTGGACCGAGTTGGAGGCTCACATTCCAGGCTGCAGGAGGCACGCTCATGATTGAGAGCAATGGTGAATATTCAATTTCGCAGAAGTTGGAGACAATCACTGTGCTTGGCATGCAGAAGCCTACCCAGGTCTCATTCCAGGGATCATCAGCTGACAGCTGAACGTATAAGGAGGCCACTGAAGAACTGGTGGTGTCGAATGTGTCTGTCAACCTTAATGGACAATTTACCTTAGCGTGGAAGTAGATGCATGTTCTCTCACATATGGACAAGTCGTCAAGAACACCATTAGACCACTATTGTTTTTGGATAGTTGCACAATGTTATTGAGTGGTCCATCCTCAATACGTCTGATTTGGAGGCGAGAGGGGGTACAAAGGTCCTGTGTTCACATGTCCGAATCATGCAAATTTCAACATTGGATGTGTGAGAAATGACCACAGTTTTGGGGAGACATTTCTCAGTGTGCTACGCTAGCGAACAACCTCGCATCCAATGGCACCGGAACACCTTACTCCATGAATGTCACAGATTGTCCAGGTAGGACTGCAATTCACATTTTGTGGAGTTGCTACTGACAATGGCAGATCTCAGGATACACTCTAGGGTCGCTTCAGGAGTCTGACACTGGTCTCACAGCTCACCTCACACTCGCTGGACCAGCATGCAATGCTTTTGGACTGGACATCTCAGGCCTAACCATCGAAGTCATGTATCAGTCGCAGTCCACGTACATTGTCTCTCGAATCTCTAGGTGCAGCGCTAATGGCTTGTTTTAGTTTGCATGTCAAGATTTATGACACTGCTAACCAGCAATTCACAATCCCTGAGTCAGTAATCGAACGGCCTGCTGCGCCAACGACATCCTACGCAGGCAATTCCGACCTGATATTCAACTACAATGCAACATCTTTCGCGTTTTGGATCACGAGATGCTCTGACCCAGGGGCAATGCCATGGTTCAACACGCGAACTTCGTCGCTGCCACCGGCACCTATTCCACCTTTCAATGCATCTGACCCAAGCATGGCATTTGATGGCTTTCCTCTTGAATTCGAAGATCAATATCTCCAGGTCTGCATCTGTCGCCCCTGATATAAATTTGGCTTACAATTACCAGGTTGCTTCTACTCTGCCGTATGGCACAAACATCTACGGTCTGGGTGAAGTCATTGCTAGCAGTGGATTTAGACATGACATTGGAACAAATGGGGGCGTCAGCACTATTCAAACACATTGGAGTCTCGGAGTTTCAGATCCTATTGATCAAAACTTGTAAGTTACAATCACTGGAAATTATTCTCACATGACGATATGTGCGCTGGTCAGGTATAATTCCCATCCAATCTACCTCGAACATCCGTACAATACGACTACCAGAAAGGCGTCTGCCTCCGGTGTTCTTCTGCTTAGGTATTCAACTCCAACTTAATCTCGAGTCTATCTGTTTCAGAATATTCCTCCTTCCAGTGACTTTCAACACCAAAACCATCAAGGAGCTAAAAATGCTCCTGCAACGTCCCATTATGCACATGTGGCTGACTTATCAGCTTTATCTGCAAGGTAAGCATATGCTCATCTGGATCGACAAAAGGTTTATGATGGTCAGCGAAGGTTTCATACAAAACAAGACACCGAGATCGTCATCCAAAGAAGAATTGATGGAACATTCCACCAGGAGAGAAAACACCATCATATTGTCGTACGTGTATCACCTGTGAAATATTTTCCCACCGATTTTATCGGTTTGTCGTCCATGTTGCTCACCTGGTACAGGGTGTCCGATTACTACTGATCTCTTGGTCTACCTGCGGCACCAATTAGTACGTGCATGTGTTTCCTCGTGACACGCTATCATACGCCTCAATATTTTGCGATTCCGTCAGTGAGGGTATTTTTCTTTTGGTTTCACGTCTGGCCTATCACCCTTTGTGACAGTGCTTGTCGTCACTCAAGTTGATTCGCCTTCTAATCATTATCTTCTACTCTCCATCCAGTGCACTTGTAAGTCTTGGATAACTGAATATTGTCGATCACCGGGGAATGCATTTGATTGTGTTGCAAACTCTCGCTCCTATTCACTCTGGTTCATCCTCATCCGCTCTGCTGGAATCTTTCTTACTGATGCAGTTGTCTCACCGCCGATTTACTTTTGATAGGAATCGGAGATCGAAACATGAAATCAACATTGATGATTCTGCCTCATGGCAGCCATGATGTGACTTGGCCAGAGGCTGGGACTTGACGGGTTTGATTTCCATTGTTACGCACTCATTGTCCATCAAGATTCCGATTTTCGAATCCTTTGTCATCTTCGAATTCCTGCGTCGTTTCTAGCATCCAACATCCATCCAATGCCTTCTCGCAACCAACTGGCCGCCAGAGCCACATCCGTAAAATTTATAATCTTCGTTCCTCAAGGTGGAGTTCATCATTACTCGGCTCTGAGCTATCATCTATTCGCGAGGTACATTTTGCACTTTGGGAAATTGTGAAACTCGCCATTGATTTAGGCTCTTTTCAGATGGCATGTCAAGTTGGAGCCCTAGGCGTCAACCTTCAGCAGCTGAGAAAGGTGAGTATGTACCATTTATGTTCTATTTTCTCATCGTGTTTCACTAGGAGCTTGCTACGGTGAAGCAAGAGCAGAAAAGGGCTTCTACGGAGCGAGATAGCATGATTGCTGTTCACCAAGGCATATGTGTCCAGTCTTGATTCATACAAAAGCTAATTTTCCTCCTTTCGTAGTTGTTGCAAGTTGTCAAAACCGCATTACAATGCCCAATCTGCAAAACAAGCATTGAACAGCCTTTCACGTAAGTTCCCATCAAGTCTGGTTCTCGGGTGCCATTGAACAGTTCATTTTACAGGTTGAGTTGCTGCCATACATTCTGCCATGAGTGCCTGGTCAGTTGCTTTCATGAATGTATAAGATTGCGGTTATCCTACCATCCTGAAGCAATTCTTCCAGATAATTTCAGGAAACATGCCACACTGTTTACATCCGCTGAAATTGAAATATTGTGCGATGGCGAAGACCCCGTTCTCCCTGGTTGTTACTATCACTGCCCGACTTGTCAGGTGTTCATACACGACCCTCCTGCCGAAATTCCGTTGCTCCGCGACGTGGCTGCAAAGATTACTGACCAACTCAATCCCGATGTAAGCGGTGCCAATCAGAGGGTCCTTGCAGATGCAGATGCACTGTTGGAGATCTTCAAAAAAAATAGACGAGTAGTAGAATGATGGGATTTGCTGCATCAGGCCATGCGCCCATTGCTTGTATTTCACGTATTTCATGTCATCTACCATTATCCTCAAGCTCCAAGCCAGGCTATTAGTTGTCTCTATTGTTTTACATCACGGGTGCTGGTGATCCTCAATTCCCAATAATTTGTGCTTGGCTTCTTCTACCATTATTCACAGTCTATCGTGTTTCTACATAGTGGGGGCAACCACATCCAATCGTCATTGGAACAAGTGGCATCCTCCTCGTCGGAGCATTCAGTTACTGTATTAGACATAATCTAACATTCAAAAGAGTGTCAGTTATGCTTTTCTGCTCGACTTTGAAGGAGAGTGGTGCAGGTTTGCTGAATTTTCGACATTTTTACTATTTTTGAACCATTTCGAACACGTGAGTCAAGACTTTCCGAAAGGACTGTACCGATTCAGACATCAATTCTGATGTTGGTTTTCAGGTGTCAGAATCGAGCAGCCACTTCAACGATTTGTTTCACTCGATTCACCTTGTTTTTCAAATTTCAGGCTCCATGCTTTTCATTTTATTTCGATGTTGAACGAATTTAGACAATCCAGCAGTATATATAGTGCTTTGTATGATGCAAGGCTTATGTGGAATGCCCTGCTTTTCTTGAGCCTCACAGCCTCCTCATCTCACACCCAGTGCTTCAATCAATATCACCACACAACGTGCCCCTACCGTACAAATCTGGTGGGCACTCTGACAACTTGAACATGTTTACAGGTACTGCAGGATTTCATGACCTCCAGTGCACATCTTGCTCTCGAGTGTTGGTTTGGATCCACTCCTCAGTCATCATTATGGTCCATCATCGACGTGTCACCCTCTTTTGTTGAAGATATGGCCAGGAAGGCTTGATTTCTGCTGGCCAGAAGCTCAACGACGTAATAGTCTCTTTATCAGGTCATGTGCACAATATCAGAAGCAGTGGCAACAAGCTCAAGTTCTATGACCTACATGGCGAAGGCACACAAGTGCAGATTCTCGCGAATGTCCAGTGAGGTCCATCGTAAATGACGGCATACATGTATGCAACCGTGTATAGCGATGGGGAATACTCGGATGAATTCATCTCTACACAGGCACTCTTCCAGCGTGGAGATATTGTGGGTGTCATTGGGTACCCCTCCCCAGTCAGAAGGGCGAGCTCAGCATCTCCCCCACATCCATGGTTCTCCTTGCACCCAATTTGCACCAACTCCCATCCGCCCACTTCGGTCTGAAGGACCAGGAGACCCAGTACCGCAAGTGTTACCTTGATCTCATCATGTCCCCTGGTACGCGCAATATCTTCCTCACATGTGCACACGTGATCAATTACCTCCAGTGTTACCTCGATAACCTCGGCTTCCTCGAGATTGAGACACCTATGACGAGTATGGTTGCAGGTGGTGCCACCACACGTCCATTCGTAACTCATCATAATGATCTGGATCTGGACTTGTACCTCCGAGTTGCACCCGAGAAATTCACATTGTCAGTAGTGTCTGTTGCAATAATGCCTGACAAATGTTAACCAGTACTCCTCAGTCATTATGATGGTCCATCGTCGACGTGTCACCGTCAAATCATCAAGTTCATCAGATTCAAACTCTGATTCAGATTTTTCTTCAGTGTCATCACATAAAACGAACTCTTCTCCCAATGCCAAGCCCTTGGAATGCAGGAAACGGAAGTGTGACCCGTCTGGCAAAGAAAACGACAATGAAACGAAGAATTCCGTTGTGATGTATATCACATGCATGAACTTAATCTCATGTTTACAGACAACAAGATCTCAAGTAAGTATATGAGGCGCTCATCATCTAAATGTCTGACATTGTGCATTTTCATTTTGTTTAGTGAGGAGCCGAGCCACCCAGAACATGCCCAGAACTCTGGAGAGATACACCTCAGTGAAGTGCAGCAAGTCATCATTACTGGTATGTGATATCTATCTCCGCCCAGCTAGAATTGACAATGTTCCTCAAGACATTCGTGCAACTGATCTCACTCTTGGTCTCCGACGGATCCCTGCTGGCTTCCATATGGTTTTCAAGGCTGATGATCATTTCGAGGCAGCAGCAAACTTCATGCCTGGAGGCTTGCTATTTCACCTCCAAGATACTGAACTGGAGGCATATGGGACTTCCATGTGTAAAGCTTTACGGATTTGTAGATAATATTTTATGCGCGAAAATGATATACCGTAGCTTATGTGTACCTGCACCTTGTGTTGGTGCCCCTCCCTTACAAATTTAATAAAATCAAATCAAACTTATTTTTGTCGGTGAATCAAATTTTGACAAAAGTCAAGAGTGAACAGTCAACATAGATATTTATTTTTGTTGGTGAATCAAATTTTGAACAAAGTCGACATTGACTGTTAACTGTCAATGTCGACTTTGTTCAAAATTTGATTCACCGACAAAGATAAGTCTGATTTTATCTTATTACCAATTTTGTTTAGTTTTTTTGTGCCGATAAATATTATGTTTGCCACTATAAATCAGAGGAACAAAAGCATAGACATAGGAAAAACACAGAGTGATATAAATTAAACACTATTGAGAATGTGATAAGAATTAAAGTGATATCTTGCTTGTATTCACAGACAAGGGAGAGAGGAGAGGAAGGAGGAGGTCGTATGCTGCAGAGATCAAGGTGGCGATATTGGTTGTTGAGGATGTTGGGGAGGCAGGAATAGAAGCAGCTGTTGTAGGGAGGGCCGTATGTATAAGAGAATGTCTGCACACAATTGTACCAATAATTACTCACTTGAACGTGTTCAACAGCCTCGTCATATCGTCTTGCACCGTGCAATGCAGCCCCCTTTCTGAATAACTTGAGTGTGAGCATCTTGAAGGTGGTACTGAGCCATGTTCAGTCACGTGGTAGCTCGTTTTGCCTTTGGCACGTCAGCTGCACTTGATAAGGCTTGTTGCGGGCGGATTGAGAACTGTGTGACTTGGCGAGATCTCCTGAGCTAAAGGTGTGTATGACATCTGTATCACTGTTGCACCTTTATTTCCCTGCAGGACAAATGTTAGTTCAATGCCATAGGAGTCACATTCACGACTGTACCATGATACCCATGATTCCTGCACCAGTGACGCTAAATCTGATATTGCCAAAGCATGTCAGACACGACTTCTTGGCAACTGCGACAATCAACATCACCTTGCGAAGTGAGGTCAGGTGAAGTGGGAAGTACCATCATATTTGTCTTAACAACTGGGCTGTAAAAGGTATCATGAGAGGTGCCCGAAGAACAGCAAGAAGGTGGCAAATGTACCCAGTGACATCTCCTATGCCTATAGCGCAGACCATCCAATTCATTCAAGCTAATTCCAGTTATACACTTGAAACTAACCCCGGCAAATAGATCCTTCACAAATATAGATATCTGAATAGGTGCTTTAAAGTTTCCAAGGGTCACTGCGTTTACAGCGAGGCGAGACTATAGAATAATGATGAGTGAGTTGAGTGTATCGTGAGTGCAAAAAATCGCCAAAGCTATCAGAGAAGGGCTGTTGCAAGAAAACAACGATAGAATGCATTCATTTAAATATTATTTGACTTACCAACTCGTTGACAAGGCTTATCAGACCGTGAAGATAATCTTTGATGGGAAGTGCAAATTGGCCCTTCCATTCATCTTTGACTGGAGTCCGGGACAGGATAGTTACTATGCAAACATCGCAGATAAGAAAGCAATGCTTACTCCCTAAAATCTGGCAGACCTCTGGCAGGGAAATAAGTTTCCCTGTAGCAAGAAATTCAACCAAAGCAGCTGAAAAGATGGCAGTGCGCAAAGAGTTGGTCCACATTTCCTTCCATCGCCAGAACTGGCTGGGAGGGATGAGTGCAGTGATTGCGGCACAAGTGATGTGACAACTGTGCAATATTGGGCACACACTATCAAGGAGACCTGGAACTAGGATAGGCATCAGCAATCAGCCGAAAGACTTGACAATAGCACAACTTGACTCAGGAAGTGTCAAATGGATTTTATTGAGAATCCCGACCATGTTGCAAGTCTTCTTGTCCAGATCCGTCACTTGCTCCTTGATTTTCTAGAAGGGGGAAGTTTTGGAGGTCAGTGGTGATCAGCAACTTCCCATGTCATTATGAATATTAACGTGCACCTCTCGCAGTTCTACATCACAAGAATCCATATGTTGTAATGATGAGGCACCTGTAAGTTATTGTACTGAGAAGGCCTTTGCTGGGTGAGATCATTGGCTCACTGTTCAACTGAGCCTCTCAGTACTGCACTGGCTCTCCAAGACTGTGCTCACCAAGCCTGATCAGATATTCCCCACTGCTGCTACTACCCTGGGCCTCGATGGTCGGCGGACTAATGGTAAAGAACGCAGCTAGATACATGACGAATAGTTGCATGACATCTTTGCTTTGGCTCATGTGAGGTCTTTATGACTGAATACGCCTGTGCCGAAGTGTCATGCTTTAACATGCAATGGAAAGTGGGGCTTGAGCTTGAAGGCACCGGAGTTGGTTTTCGCTCAATGGAGTGTGTAGACGTAACTGAGGCTGCCAGCTGCCCACGAAGACATGGTGCAGGGACACCAAGATAAGGTCCTCCATTCTGATGTGACATGTTCCAACTCTCCACCTACGGTCTGCTTCCAACTCCATTCTTTCCTCTTCCTTGTCCTGGAATGAATGTGAGATGTCATTTACAGATGATACACAAAGATTGTGAAGCGTACTTCGATAAATCGTTTGATGCACATGGCGATGTTTTTGGCCAATTCAGCCCTGGTGATAGGACCAGGTGGACTTTGAAGGTTCATCATAGGAATTTGCTTGGTCCAAGTACGGTACCCGGGCCACTAAGGGCGTGAAGGTGAGAAAACAATCGAACCAGGGATGTATTAGAATACCTGAAGCTGGATGGACACAGAGGGTCCACAGTTCTCGAGCATATTGTCATATTTATCGAGAAGGTCCTTCATATTAGCTCTAATGGCGTCCTGGAGTGCTATGCCCCATTGGTCGGGATGCGTTGACTTAAAGATGATGGGCTCCTTGAGATCGGCTTTCTCGATGTAGCGGACATGATCCGCCACTGTGTATGGTTGATATATTGACTGAGGGATGTAGACTGTGGTGCCTGTGATGATGATTGCTTGGTCGCGAATGGCCTTCCATTTTAAGACATGTTCCATGGATGGAATTCGACAAGCAAAATCCTGTATCAATACATCTTTAACAACTGTGCATCAATTGAATCAATTGGTGCAATAGTAGCGATATGGGGTCTTACATGATTCAATGTCCTGCATTATGGGAGATCCTATGACAACATGAGAAAACAGGCAAGGCAATTCAACGATAGGCGTCTTAAGAGCATCAGTATCCCCCTGAAGAAAATCATTATGGGCTATACCCAGGTGTCGCTCGTCGCTGGATATGGATAAGGTTGGGGTCTGGGGACTTGTATTTGGAGTTCGCCTAACGAGCTGGTGAGAAAGTGCTTGGTTGATACAATGAAGGAGATTGACATACTGTGTTTGGTACTGGAATGGGACTTGTGATTGTTACTATATGACAAGGATTCAGAGGGATGATTGGGAACAGAGAAAAATGACATTAGGGAGAATGGAAACCGGTATAGGAGTGAGTCCAAGTTGCCGTGCGAGCCTCGAGGTACAAAATTCACCTGGGAGACCATTGAACACTTAGAGGGTGACCATCTTTGACATCGAGACTCCATTGAAGAGTGTTCCGAGAGCAGTCAGCCTGAGGGAGGAAGTAGAAATTGATCACTTTATCATAGTCCTTCGCAGAAAAGGCTCACCTCTGGCGGAAAGTGGCTTGGGCGTCAGAATGACAAGCACAGACAAGTGCAGGCACACATAGACAAGTGCAGGCACACACAGACAAGTGCAGAAGGGCACAACGAGTGCAGACGGACATGCACAAGCGCAAATGAGTCCAGAAGGGCACAAAGAAGTGAAGATGGGCATGCACGAATGCAGACGAGCACAAACGAGTGCAGAAAGGCAAAGACAAGTGAAGATGGGCACGCACGAATGAAGACACGCACAGACGAGTGCAGAAGGGCACAAATGAATGCAGACGGGCAGACGAGCGCAGATGGGCACACACAAGTGCAGACAGGTACAAACGAGTGAGGGATTGCTAAGACCAAATGAAAATAGTCAAGGAAGAGAGAACAGTACACAATTGAAATCATAATATGATGCAAGAACCATTGCAAGATGCCAGGCAAACAGAAGTAAGAGCAGTGTACGGAGTGAAACATAATCCACAACAATTGAGCAGGAAAGCAAACATCACAAGTTGTAGGTAGTAGGAGCATCGTCAATATCATCACACTCCTCCTCTGCAATAGCTCTGAGGAGAGTGTCGCATACAGCACCTGTCATTCTGCTGCTGGAAATTGTCAAAAGATTGTTAGTCTCCCCTCCTTTGCCCAACACCTCATACTCCATATCCTTTTGCGATGCAGACTAGCCTTTGTAAAGTTGAGTCGTTCTTTTTCACGAGGAACTTTACCACCTGCAGGGCCTCCATCAGGACTGGGCTCATGCGATTACATTTCTTCATGTCGGTCTCACTACCAGATGAGAATACTCGCTTGCACGGAACAGCAGAGGCCTGTATTGGGAGGTAGTCCATTGCAATGGCATAAATTGTCGGAAATAAGGTCTTCGACACCTGGTGAACATCTCATGGTCAATGATAAAGATTTAAATTGTAGAAATATAGGATGCTCACCATCCAGAATCCAAGTATATATGTTCCCTTGACACTGAGATTACCCGTGGTGTAGGCCTCGAATTCTTGTTCAACTGTTTGGGCACCACTGTTGTTACTTGGCAGGATGTCAATATCAGGAAGTCCATAAAGGCGTGAGCCTAGCGTGCGGGGTTGTTGTCGAGGTGTGATTTCATTAGCTGGAGACTCGATAGATGACGAGCTGTTTGTGGCTCACTTTTGATGCATCTGCATGTGATAATATTAGTTCAAAGTTGCATTGTTGCTGGTTTGATGGACGTACCAGCTTGATTATGTATTTCTGCACATCTTCAACCAGTTGTTCCTCCCAACGACTCCGAATCCATGACATTCGGATTGCCAGATCAACAACTATAGATGCAATTGTACCTCATGAGCAACCAAATATTTTTTAAAAATGCCAGACTCACACATAGTGACTGCATAGGCATTTGTGGTTTAAACACTGACCTTTTCGGTCACAGCGGCACGATCAAGAAGGTGCAAGATGACTGTCGCTAGCAAGTCACCTGTGTGACTGCCTGGAACATGATGGAAGCCAATTAATGCAGCCCTCAAAACGAGGATTGAACTCTGCTCAGCCTTAGCAATCCAGTGGGCCGTAACGGCCATGAACGGGCGAAGGTTAGAATCTGACCAGAGGTCAGATGTAAATGAAACCTTTCCCTGAGTGGCCTAAAAGATATAAAATATTTTGCAAGGCTCTTGACAACTGTAGGCTTACCGCGAGGTCCTTCTTCAGAGCATTGAAGTATTCATGGAAAGTGTTGATGATCAGCTCACGAATTTTGGTACGGTGATATATATCGGTCTCATTCACCGATGGCCGCAGAAGACGGATCAAACGACGAAACTCGGGACATTCAACAATGTTAACCACCTAAAAACAGTTACTAAACATAACATGTAGAAAGTGTACATTGACTCACCTGATCGTCGGCGACAATGAATTTCACGATTTGTTTATGCATCTCGTCCAGATTAAACGCAGGCAATACATCGTCTGGAGCTGACAGGCTAGTTCCGGGGAGTGAGCCAGGACTAGGGGGAGTACCGAGTGAGTCTAACATGTAAGCTGGATCCTTCAGCCTTTGACGCATGGTTGTGACCGTCCAGCCTTCATCCAAAAATGTCTTCAAACGTGATGACTTATGGAGGACATGGCAGTGCTGACGCTCTGCCTCCTCCAGGTAAATGTCTGTATGGTCGACGAAGGTGTGTGTACGACGAGCTGACGTGCCTGTGCTAGGAAGGTATGACATGATGTGGTGAGTATCATTGAGATTATGGATTGCTCTGGTGAAGGATGTCAGAGAGAACGATAACACCAAACACAATACTCACTCGCAGGCTTTGCAGATATTTGAAAGAGTGGTAGGGTCCTGTCTAAAGAAAAAATGTATATCGGCAGAGGTTTTCGGCGCTTTTGCTTGGCCACCAGTGGCCAGATGGTCAGTTGTAGCGGTATTCATTGCAGTCTGCAATGGACTATGGCCTGCAGCAGGCCTAACTGCAGGTGCAGGTGAATTGTCAATTTCATCCCCCTCGTCCCCAGAGACGTTGTCAAGGTGGAAGGATTCCCCTTCATCTGCATCATTGTTTCGAAATCGAGCAGGAAGCTGATGATGCCTTTGAGGCTTACGAAGGATATTCACATTTGCTGCAGCAGCGGTTGGACCAGGAGTGGCAGTGGGAGTGACAGGAGTGGGAGAGATGGTCGCAGCAGCAGCAGGGGCGGGAGGAATTGGAACAACAGTGGGAACAATGACAGCAGCTCTGGCAGTAGTCCGGGCATTCTTCTTTCGAGGGGGCATGTTAATGGCGGTAGTAGTGGAGATGATCCAACAGCAGAATTACTGACCTACATATATAATGGCATCTGGGGAAACCCCATAACATGTTGATGTGCAGTGATCCTGAGACCCTGATGGAAAAGCCCAAAGGGCGATTGTCATGAGGCAGTCTCCGCAACTCATGCATGCTTCAGGTAGGTCATATCTATTGAGCAGTTAGTGGGGGGTGAAAAATTTCGCGCAATTGTGCATACCTAGAGAGAATCAACTCCAACTTGAAACTCCAGATTCCAGAGGGCCCAAAGGCTTGAAGTCAAGCATATCTTCACCCTCAGGTGTAGTTGAATCGACTTGAATGATCGAAGGAATCAAAGCTGGATCTCCATCGATAAGCACTTCCTGAGTCGCTGCTGTTATGTGGTATGGTTGAATTACCAATTATGATGGTTCTGGAAGTCACAATGAGTCCCTCATGAGCTGCGAAGGTCATTTCAAGGCTGTAGCCTGCAGCCCACAGGGGATGTTGAAAGATAAGAGGCGCTGCGTGGGAATGGAAGAAATTTGGATATCAATATCCGGTTCAGGTGACTATTGCATCCGCCACGTCATATGTGTGATGCAAAGCTCGTTGTAAGAAATTAATATCGATACAGTAGGTGCTGCGAATGCTACTATATCACAAAGTACATGTACATGTACAAACTACTCCCTACAGGCTACAGGTATCCAACAGTATCACAATTCACGATCTAGCTTGTTTACGGTGTGGAGTTGAAGGGGGTGCATGATGCAACAGGGAGTCATTTTGTGGGCGCAAACTTGAAATTGCATTAGTTCGTAAGTACTAAGATAAATGAGCTACTCAAATACGAGTCAATCTGCGAAGTGGCAGGCATGGAGACACTGCCTCAATTACACAGGGTTTATCGAAGAATGGAGGGGAAGGGGAATGTGTGATAGGTACACCAGGCTGGTTTACATCCAGCAAGCATGCAGCTGGTGCGGGTAGTGTAGAACGAAGTGTGTGAAGTAATGAATGAAGGTGGTTATAGTCGGGTTCCTCTGAGAATGTGAGAGAGCACATGTAAATGAGCATTGTTTCAAATTCGACAGGAATTCCACAGCATAGATCTTTGATAGTGGTGTTAACTTTGCGCTCGAGTATGGAAGAACTGGAAAGTTTTTCTTCATCACTGATTAACCAAGGAAGGGAGCCCTGCAAGAAGTATATCAACATGTACGTAAGTGACTTGAGGTCATCACGGCGACCTGGTTCAACTCCCAGGTGATTGTTGATTGACGCAAACGCAGGAGTGCCAGTGAGACATTGACCTTGGTGAAACAGTATATGGACACTGGTTGTCATATTCCAGAATTCCTTCGCGATACCGAAATCAATAATGAAGGCGGTGTGCCTCAAATCACCAAGACCCAGAACAACGTTTTGTGGTTAATGTCACCGTGAATATAATTGTGTGAGTGAACTTATTCGAGACGTGAAAGCTGGGGAAAGGGGTCAGTACATGCAACCCACACAGTAGCACACGGACGGACCAGCTGATCCCCTAGATTTATGACAGTCTCAAGGCTGAATTTTCAGCTGTGAGAAAGGAAGAGACTGTGCAGGGATGGCCCAAGGAGATTGAGATTGAGAGCATGATATGTCAACTCCCTACTGAACCAGAGGGCACGAGGAATACCAACACCACCTTCAAGGTGTTTCAAAATATTGTATTCGTGTTGGACAGATGATGAATGGGTGATGGGTTCAAGTTTGACAGCAACTGCATCATTCTTTATGATGTTCCGTACGCGATACACGACAGCTGATGGGGTCCAAATGTCAAATTTAACATATAGTCAGTAATTGTGATATGTAAATAATATATCATATGAGCCAGATCCCAAAATGTCTCCTAGCCTGAATCTTCCGTCAACTCGAACAGGAACCTTATCCATAGTGTATACAATAGCCCACGAGTAGAGAAATCAGGGGAATCCGACCAACAACACTGGAGTCTGGAGGCAACCAAAAAGCAGTCCTTCCACGCAACTGCCGTGTGGCTTGAGCTGGCTTAAAGCGGTTCAAGCCGCAGTTCATATATTTTTGGCTGACGAAATTTGTAGCCGGTTCACATGGCTTATGAATCAGATCAAGCCAGTGACCAGTGGTTTAGCTAACGGGTATCGCCGAAATTCTCACAAACCGGTAAATACCGAGCCAGAGCCAGCCATAGCTGAGCCGTGGCACTAGTAGTTGCAAGTGAACTCTAACCGTGCCATGCTTGCTTTGTCAGATCAAAATCAACAAATGCCTTCATAGACTCACATATTGGTACATAAGGACATTGATCAGCTCAGGTTTGCTGCGCACCAGTTCCACTTGCCTCTTGAACAACTCAACAGCATGGTCAGAGGCTCGCGTTCAGGATTGATTTGCAAATTGTGAACTCCTTCTGGGGCGGGCGTTGAGTTATCTTTGGGCCATCTCTGGAGCTTCAAGTTCCTGCATTCGAACATTAGCAACAATATGTACACAAGCAGAGGGGATCACACCTGGTAGTGCTATCATCGGTGGTTCGTGATGTAATCCTACAAATGAATTTGAAATGACTAGAGAATACTGTAGTGTTTCGACCTTAGGTTCATCACAATGTCGCTAGCCCGACGAACTGAACCTATTTTTTGTGACAGTCACACAAAAATGGGTGGACGAACCTAAGTTTGTGACATTATGTTCGTATGCAATTTTTGTAGAAAATATGACCTATAGCCTATACTAATGCTGCTCGTATGCATTGTATTGCTTGTTAGCAAGACACCTCCGCTTTCCTCTCCCAAAGACCTCAGGTTCTCCAGCGACAACAACTTCTTCGAACATGTCAGCAGCTGTATCAATGCGAAGCGAACCATTTGCATCAGTGATGTACCCATCAGGTACACGATCCTTGCCTGATGCAATGAACTCTAGCAGGAGCAACAATGGGGCCTCGTCACCAGGCTGTTCATCAACATCGGCAACATGGTCTTCATCCAAATTGGTGTTGGCATCACCTTCTGCACCATCATCAGCTTGTTTTTGGCGAGGCTGAATACTCTGCCACATCTCTGGATCTGTTTGGGGCAGGTCACGAAGCACCCGGCGCGCTTCAACACTTGCAAGGCTCTCGAAAGAGAGGTTGAATGGAGTAGTACCAGCCTTGCAGAGCGAGAAAGCCTGCCCTCCACATCAGCACTTGATATTGATCAGCGAGAATAGAACACACTTTTTGCACAATGTCAGGCTTGTTGATGAGCTTGTATGCCTCGACAACCCAGCGCATGGACCGATCACGGAGTGTTCCTTTTGTGACATCAAGTCGAATTTCGTCAGCAGTCCTACCAGCCCTCAGTTGAGTCAAGGTTTCCGCGACAATGTCTTCATGTTGCAATTCTTTGATAGCAAGCTTGAGGGGGCGTTGGATGTCAACATTGCAAGGCTGCGCAACACCAGTTGTGCCTGCAGGGACAAACCGGTAACAGATCCATTCATAGTTGACATCAAGCCATGTTCGGAATGCAACAGAGCGATGAACTGACCAACAATCGAGCTGAAGAATGCATGGCTGATTGAGTGGAACCCCTCACTGCTGTTTCTTCTCGAGCCAGAATGGTACGAGAATCCCAGTGACATATGTACACATGGTCTCAAAGGTGGCCCAGTATGTGTCCGTGTTTGAGAACATGAACTGAAATTTTAACTCAAGTGCTTCGTTGTAACATGGCACATTGGGGGATGGTAGCGAATGTTTCAATTTTCCATCATGAACGATATGAAATGGAAGGAGATCACCAGCTGCAGATATCCCAACAAGGAGCGTGAAAGCACGTTTTTCCTCCTGGCCAACTATAGTTACCTGTTTTGAGCCAATGCGCTCATATGTACAGCCCTTTGCGGGCTGGTAAATGAAAACTCCGGATATGGGATGACATCATCACAGATTGTCAGAGAGAGTCAAAGAAACTGCTGTCGGCAGACATCGTCAACATTTGGGGTAAACTTTTGTGCTGCGCTTGTTCCTTGGCGGATGGTATACTGCAGGTGATCGTACAGGAATGCCTTTACCCATGAGTCAGAGTATTTGAACATGGAGCCATCTTTTGCTGCCGTCGAGAAAATGTTAGGCAACTCGTGATGGAGAATACCAACAATGATACCCCGACAACGAGCAGTGCTGAGTGCGACACCAACCTGACGAAGAGTTGGTATTTGGTGCATAATTTTCTTGATGACATTGGGATAGGGTGTGAGGATATTTGTTCGTGTGATGGTACTTGATGCCAGATTGCCCCGCTTCACACGTTCTATGACAGTGTCTTTCCATCTAGGACGTGACCCATCACGGTCAATCCAACGACCAAGTACTTGGGGTGTAAGAGCTTGACAGCGTGGATCAAGTTGTCACGCATGATAACAAATGGCATGGGGAGACATTGACGGGCCAGCACTGAGACTCGCTGCTCTGAGAATTGTTGGCCAAAAGATGGGGCTCTGCCAGTTAACACGTTGGGCATCAATAGGATCATGCACTCGTTTCCAATCACTGTTTGATGGCTTCTTTGTTCGAAGGTCCTCTTTGATAGAATGATCGGGTCGTGTGAGCTCTGCAAGAGACTGACTCGGTTGGAGCAATGATGTATCAGTAGCGTTGTTAACAGGCTTTGCTGACTGCTTTAACTGCCAGCATGGTCAACATCCATATTTTATCAGCGACATTAGCATCAGATGTACCTCTTTTGTACGAGCACGATGTGCACGCTGGCGGTCTCTGTCATAGAGCCTTTTCTCGTGTTTCCACTCAGCTTCGTTGAGTGCTGCCGAGAAATTGTCGTCATGCTGTTTGTCTTGACACACAAGGTCACACTGATGGATATCTGCGAGATAATCCTCACGTGAAACAATTTTGAAGTGCTTGAGGAGCCCTGTTTTGGGCTCCGACGACGAAATGCGATAGTTGAGTGTAATTTTTGGATGTGATGTCATGACCCGGGGTTGCGGGATATCCGCACCAATTGGGGATTGCACTGGAGGCACAACAGGTGCTGCGGATGGTGAGCGAGACCGAAATGATATGAAAGATGAAGTAGGTGATGGTGAGCGAGATTGAAATGATGCAAGAGATGAAGTAGGTGACGATGGAGAATAATCTGAAGCAGCTTTTGATTCGTCTTCAGAAAAGTGAGCATGGAGCAGGAAGATAAGCTCCTGAATGCGAAGCAGGTCTCTTTTCTCATTTGTGAATAGAGGAGTACCATAGAGTTTGTGGTGTATGGTGTTAATCATGGCGATTGCGCAGGAGTATGCATCCTGTTGGCGACCATGGGAAAGTATCGCGCCTTTCGAAAAAGTTCTAAGGCCATGCTCGCGTAGCCATTGCTGAATGCGATCAACATCTGTTTTTGGCCATGGCCAGTCCAAAGAATCACCATAGCATATCTCTCCCGCCTTCGCATCCACCAAAAAGACTGTCCAGTGTGCACCATTGATATTAATGGGAAATATAATGTATTCAAGCTCTCCATTGCTTAACAAGTCACCAAGTTGACGTAGCCTTGTGAAGCCCCTGTCAAACATGTACTGAGACCACCGCTTCGAGTCATAGCGCAGGGTTGAAGCGAATGTCAGCTCCTCAACAACAGTTGATTTGCGGAGCTGCGAATCAAGCTGAATTTGGTGGGAAATCCCATTGACCATGGCATCAACAAAGCGACCCTTCATTGGCGTCGAGGCAAGAAAGTCGGCAAGATCTGATGTTTGAACTTGAAGAAATGCCGCAGGACCCCGCAGGTCCATATTCCAACCCAGAGTCTGCAAAGCACAGGATGTCTCATTGACAGCAAGCGAAAGTTCTTCGTCCCCACTATCATGACCACGCTGTGCCAACCAATGACACGCCATCGACCATTTTTCCTTGGAGGCAACAGCATGGCCTAAGTTGTGCCAATAGGTAAGTACCCAGCACGGCAAATTGCCTGAAAAACGAGGGTCACAAACAGACTTTGCTCCGTCAAGCAAAACCTGGTTGAACTCGTCCAAGAGTCGAGATGACAGGGCAAGTGGTGGGATGGAGCGCTCGAGGAAGTCGCTAGCAACATCACGAGTGGTGCATTCGATTGACGAAAAAAACCGATGGACATCAACTCCCGCAAGTGTCGGATCGAAACCAGGAAGTACTGTGAAGTTGACGAGGGCTGATATTGAGAGATCAGGAAGAGGGATGAAAGATGCGAATTAAGGGGGTGGTGTCAACAGGTGATGGTGATCCTGCAAGACAGGCGGAAATCTGAGTGCATATATTCCCACGAACCTAAGGTCGAAACGCTACAGTAGCTCAGAATCGCGATACCTATCATCGATATGCATACTCTGCAACCTACTCGTATTCTGCCTTGCCTTCGGTAACTGCCTCAACTCACGGAAATCATTTCGCGTATACGTCTTTGTGAGACCCGTAACAGCCAGCGAGCCCAGCACTGCAGTTGGTGGGGAGATAGCAACGAGACCTAAAGCTAGAATCGTGTGAGACGATGATGGAGGTACAGGTCTTCAGGCTGACGAGGTAGTTCTCGAGCCATGCAACGCTGACAATATCCAAGTGGTTGGCAGTTGCACAGGTCTTCGCCCTCGTAGCAGAGTCCACTTCGGAAACGAATGTACATGGTAGCCAAGAGAAGTTGAACGGTATTGGGCACCTCCTCGACAGGATTTATGAGAGCCTTAATAAGAGCTGGAATGAAGCATTCAACGTCCTTGTTTGAAACCAACGCAGTAACCTTTGTGAGGGAATCGCGTGCAGCCTTCTTCACGTCAACCTCGGTATCCCCCAGATAACCTCCGCAAGGATAGGGATGATGTCGGGCATCAGGCGAGCAATTTGAAGGGGGGCAGACACAACGAGCTGGTTCAGGACAATAAGCGAGCCGGTCTTCACTTGCCGTTTGGGTGCTGATATTGATAAGGACATCGCGGTTAGAATTATCGGAATTAGGGAGTGGGTTGAGTTACATGAGTTGGAGACTGGCGTATATTGTCGAGGTGGTTCCGATCCAGATCCATTCATCGTTGTCAATGCGGGACTGCGACAAATGTGTGAATAAAACGAATACACGAAGGAGTTGGAACGTACTCAATCATCATCGGTTGTTGGTTCTGTGCGGGGTGCGACTGATGCATAGAAGCGGACTTTTGAGGAAGTCGCAGAAGTTGCATCGTTCAACGTGGAGTAATTCGACAACGGTAGGTTAGTTTGTGGATCAGTCCAGGACATTGAACCATAAGATACAGCGTTGTAGGGACCGGGAGCTGAAGACAGGTAAAATGGATTGAATGGACCGCCATAATACGCAGGCGGCTGAGAGTGAGACAATGTCTGCCCAAAAAACCAGTTGGGCAAGCTCAGCATAAGCAAACACATATTGCTTGTCGAGTTCCGAGTGATGATGCCGGCCTCCTACGACCCGGCGCTAAGAAGGTTAGCAGAAAGGCGCGAGACGTAGACGGCAGAAGCGTCAGTGGTGGAAAGAGTGGCAGTACCAGTTTTCTTGTAGATAGCGGCGAGTGATGAGGAAAGGCGCGATGCCTCAGCAACCTTCAGTGCAGGGAGGTTGGTACACGTTAGTGGGGGGAAACGAGGTGCAAAGTAGCACGGGCAATAGAGTGACTGCTGGAGCGAGAGTGACTGCCTGAGCAAGGACGAATGCCATGGGATGTGGAGGAGGGTGTAAGCCTTCGTAGGATTTGAGGTGGACCGAGGGGAGAGGAAGGAGTAGAAGAACCTTTGAAAAAGGGAAGCATTTCAATTGTGGGTGGTGGTGGGGGTATGCTATCGCAGAGGGCGCGAAACTTGACCCGAATCCGACACGACGCTGGATCGCTGAAACGTGAGATGAATCCGACGAGGATATGCAAAATCGACCCAAGATCGATGCTGAGAGCTTCATCAAGTGGCATTTGTGCATTCTCGACGAGTGATTTCAAGACCGAGATTAACTAAAGGAAACGATTAAATCTAGATGATAAAGTACCAGTCACGAACTCGTACCTGATCCAAGAATAATCCATATTCATCCTTAAACTCCAGACCTGCTCCGTCCGTAATATTCCGCGTGATCCTGCCAGAATGGCTTCGTCAGACTTGTAAGAACTACTTATACCATAAAAATGTACCCACTCGTCAAGATGTCTGAACAGCTTTGAAAACAAACGAGGACTGAGTTCCGACCCAAGAGCTTCACGTGCGACTTGGCGAACTCAAACGACGTCATCAACAAGGGCAGCGGTAAGGAATTCGATGAAAATGGCAAAAAGATCTTCTGGATCTCTCAGCAAACGCATGTCATCAAGCAAAAACTCAGAGGAATAGCAGCAGCTGCGCCTAGGATTCCAACTGGATTGGTAGAACTGATATCAGGTGCCGTTTGTTAATTCACTGGATTGGCAGTAAGCAGAATGACAAATGCTTCGAAGAAGCGAAAATTTGAGAAAGAGAGTGCCGTTCCGATTGAAAGCAATCAAGCCGCCCGATAGGTCGTAAAAGATGTGAAGCGCAGTCATTGGAAGACTGTAAACGTTTGCAAGGGGCTTGACAATGTAAATAAAGCGCACGAGGGAATCATGATGAAGGTATTGGGTTCGTGAGCACCTCTACAGTAGACTGTGAATGCTGCATCATGCAGGACAATGGGACACTCACCCCGAGCGATGAATATTTTCATTGTGCCCATAACACCTGCACATCAATTAACATTATTAAGCTCACGACCTCATCACTACTTACCGATGTGATCAAGCTCAGTGAACACTAGGATCGAAGTATTAGCAGAGACATGTTATATTGATGGAGATCAACGTGTTGATCATGACGTAGATGTCGAATTGCTTGACACCGAGGTTCGACGGGGTTTCGAAGGTCTGTATTGTCGTGACATATCAGGCAGTCACTTGACCGATCCTTTAAAGTTGCAAGGTCGCTGTTTTGCATGTCCAAGCGTAATGTGTTGAAGGTTCCGTCAATGTGTGAATGACCGAGTGAGAATTGTCAGTTTTGGGGGAGACTCGGAGATGGTCCGAAGAATGAGATCAGTCGTGCGATTGATAGAATCTGTAAAGGTCAACTCATTTGCGCCCAGTGACGCTAATGCTAGACAGTACATTCGAGTCAACGTAATTCCGGAGCAAAGAGGGACTTCTCTGGGCCACGAGAGGGAAACCTGCCAAAATGTTGCAATATTGCTACGTGAAAGTGCATCTGCAATGTTTTCTCGACTGGGCACGGATTCTCAGAGTTCTGTGCGAATCCGCGAGCAGCCTTTGTTGGTTACCGCAACGATCCCGGCGTTGTCCGAACGTACCGGGAATAAGAGCAGAAGGTTGCTGCGATTACGGATAAATCCCGTTCTCGGCTGGGACGGTAAACGTTTTCTTGTCGATGTTCCAATCGAATCGGATGAAACGCCGTATTGATGCCAGCCGGCGAAACCTTTCGAGACTCCACGGAACACCGCATTGAAGGGCCGCTGCTGGTGCACATGCTCGGTCGACCGTGGCTGGGTCGGCAAACGGGGCTGGCAGTGGATCGAGAGGAGCTTGAGCAGGGCGGTATGCACCATTGGCCTCCTCAGCCTCCAACTCGCGTAGCCTTGCTTGTATAGCCGCCCGCTCAGCGAAGTGGAAGAGTGCATCCGGGTTTGGTTGAGCAGCACCTTGAGCAGCGGGTCGAGCTGCAATAGGTTGGACATGGCCGGCAGCAGTGGGCGGTTGCTGCTGGACGCCGATTGGCAGTTCTGGGAGCATTGGGCCGAGTAGTGCGTGACGGGGATGACACAGGAGCAGCGGCTGGAGCAAGTCCTGTTTGGTGCGGTGATGGGGAGAGGTTTCCAGGCGTGTTGGAGGTAGGCGTTGCGGACGAAGAGCACTGAGAGCGAGATGATGACGCAAATGGCTGCTAGACGGTAAGAGGTTGTGAGCGCTGATGAGCAGTTGCTGGTTCCGGTAGTTTAGTTGAAGGGCGGGGCGGCAAAAATTGAGAGAGCTGAGGACGCGCAGACTGCCCACCAAGGCTGCTATATGGAGCGGCGCTGGAGTGGGGGGTGGCCGATGTACTGGATGCCGATGGTGGGAGGGCATGACCCAGATGACTGTGAGTCACGATGTGTAATAGCAAATGAAATGAAATGAAATATGTGAGCGAGGGAGGAATGAATACGCGAGCTGGGAATGAATACACGAGCGAGCGGGTTGTGGGATGTACCGAGGAAGAACAACGGGAAGAAGAATGGACATTATGCCGCTCAGGTGGACGTGCGGTGCCGGTGCCTTCCGAGCATTCAGGAACCGGCACCTATCGCATTGGTTGCGGTTGTAGTGGGTTAAAATGTGGATTGTGGCCGAACAATATCCATTCCCTATAAATTACCCTCAACATCACAATTCACATCTTCTTCCCATACATTCCTCACTCCTCTTCATTTTTGACGATGGTACCACAAATTCCCATCAGCTCCGATAGCGAGCCAACCGCAAACTTCAACATTACCTCCCTCCAGTCCAATGACCAGGGCGCCGTCGCCCTCAACTCATCCCCGGACGATACCCGGGGTGCCGCCGCCCCCAATTGCGAACCGTCCGATCAGCCCCCAATTGTGAACCGTCCGATCACCAAGGCGCCGTCTCCCTCAACTCCCCTACGTCCGCTCACCGGGGTGCCGGAGGCGGAGGCAGAGACAGAGGTGGAGGCGGAGGCGGAGGCGGAGGCGGAGGCGGAGGCGGAGGCGGAGGCGGAGGCGGAGGCAGAGGTGGAGGCAGAGGCGGAGGCAGAGGCGGAGTTGGAGGTGGAGGCGGAGGCGGTGGTGGTTGTGCAGCATAAGGTATGGACTTACATGCTTCATATACACATCAACTGATTACTCATTTGTAGCGAACTGTCCCGCGTATGAGCGCCGCCACTCGACGGCCGAACGCGGTCCCTTGTGATCGATGCAGGAAATCCGAGCGCGACTGCTTCGGCCTCCCCGGCGCCGCCTGCGGCCGCTGCAAGGTGCAAAAGGCGAAATGCTCTAATGTTGCTGGTAGGTCCCCCGTGTTTTTGTTCTGACATTTATGATCCAGCAACTGACGCCGTAGCCACAGACAAACGAAAGGCTACCCCCATGCACACGAGCATGCCGGCGCCGGCGCCCGCACCCAAGTCAAGGCAGTCCCAGGTGCATCCTCGGGTGCCGGGCCCCTCCGTTGGCCGGCCATATGTGCTAATCGACAGCCGCAAGAGAAAGCGGGATGAGATGGAGGAGGGGGAGGGTGCCTACATGGCTGGTAGGCTACAGGCGCTGCCGGCGCTCATTGCGACTGTTGAGAGTGCACTTGAGGCCCTGAAAGAGGAAGTCAGTAAGATTGACCAGCATATGAGAAAGAAGCGTCGATAGTTTTAGAATGAGGTATTTTCTTGTTGTCTTATAATGCTGTACATATTGTGCTGTGTAACTTTCAATCAAAAATGACAACCGGTATTGTCGCTTTGTTTCCCTGTGCAATTGGCAGGCCCGGCGGCTTGACGCCGGTCATGCGCCGTGTGCAGGTCCGGCAGACCCGAATCTGCAGGGCCTTAATTAGTTGAGATGAATCGTGCTTAAGAGTATATCGATATTGATTAATGAAACAGCAGATGGGAGAGTCAGCGGCATACTCGGCTAATGCACCAAGTTTGTCGGCTCTTGGCATCAAGCTCTAGGGATACATTTCTGTCGAGTCTATAGTTGTTTTCCAATGCAAATTATGTAAATTTATCAAATGCAAGTGCTTGTTGTATACACGCCGATGGTTGTTTGTGCATGTTGAATTCTAAAGCCTTCGGCTAGTACCATGACGCACCCAGTCACAGCAGCAGTTGCTCCTCCTGCCCCCACTCATAATCCCGATCACCTTCACCACACCCTCGCTGTTCTTGGTGGAGAGTCTTTCACGCCGACCAAGGGTGATGACCATGGAATTGCTAATATTATTGATACCAGTATGTGACTACTCTCTTGCACCAATATCACTGCTGAAGCTTGCTCAGAGCGCATCAAATACCCTGATTCAAGCAACGGGCCACCAGGCAACAAAGTTGATCGAAAATCATCTACTACACCTAAGCCTCCACCAGGGCCACCCGCACCAGGAAGCGCTGTACTTAATGGTGCCCATGCCACGAGGCACAATCCTCTGAGGCCAGCAACCGTGCTGATGCCTTGGAGGAGACGCACCACCGTTTTGTTCGTAAACGCTCGGAAATTAGCGACCGTTACGGTCGAGGCCATTCTTCGAGATCACCCCGAACGACTTCTAGGCCACACAGCGGCAGCTGGAGGAAGTGCAAAGAGACATCTCAGCACGACTGCAATTTATTTCGGTGCGCCCAGTTCATCTTGAGTTTCTTATCACCTTACTATATTAGTGCTGCAGGCGCCTACAAAATCGCATCGACTGATCACTGTCAATCCGAACAACAATTTTAACTGCCAAGTTTGCCCCTGCTTCAGCGCAGACCAGCAATATAATCCATATGCTCGCCCCTGTGCACCATCCACCACCTAGTTTTACAGATATCCAATTCGATACCATCGGGAAACCGCCCAATCTACTTAGCCGCATTTCTGCGCCTGATCCGGACCAAATGATTCATGACAGAGATTTATCCAACTCATGACGCCACTTTGATCAGGAAGTACACATCTACTTCTAAGATCGTCTAGCACACCCGGTACACTACCAACTTTTCTGTTGGGCGCCTTGCCGCAGATGTGCAATACCCTCCTCGCACTCGACATTTCTGCCAACTTCTTGAACGCGATTCCTATTGCCCTTGCTTCATGCGAGAACCTAGAGGAGCTCAATATCGCGTCCACGCCAAGAATGATCATTTAAGTCCTCCGCAATGTTTTCGCTTCCCCGCGAGGAAGGCGAAGAAAGACAATCGCAAGCCCTGGATGCGGTCGACCACATCGCAGACCTCGTAGATTTGTGTGGAACAGTGACACGAGAGGAGCCCTGGGTTACATATCGATGAGTGCCTCTCCGCAACAAACGTTTAATGAAAACCGGGCTTCTGAATCTCTTCTGAGGTGCCTTTCGGTGTGCTCTCGAATACACGAAGGGCACAGGCCCACAGGGAGGCGTCTAGCTGTAGTAGCTTGTGAATTTGCAAAGCCGAGGAGAATTGCTGTAGTGATGCAATAAATTCTTGTGCGGAACCTCGATGCATATGCTCAACGAGGCGAGTGAACGTTGTGGGAATAGGTGAAACTTCACGAAGCAGATGCAAGAGACACGAATCATAATCTGCCAGTGAATGTGCAATATGAAGGTGAGTGGCGAGTATCGTGATTGCGTCAGGAAGTTCCTCTTGAGAGGATTGAGGTGAAGTGCCCAGTCTCAGAGTATGCATTCCGTAGCTTCGACATCGGTCGAGTAACATAACAATACAGTCGATATCGAGATGGCGGGATTCATCTGCAAGTGCTGCAGAGGTACTAGCGGTGACTGCAAACAGCCTATTCGTCCAATCATGCAAACGATGGCGAATAGCCACAATATCTAGGTTTTCCTTCTCCTTCCCTTTTCCAGACCGCACTGGGTGATGATGATACATGGTTTCAACCAGAGAATCCAGAAGGGTAATAAAAGAATCAATGTCGGCCACCTCGACACTGCGAGAGAATCTAGCGACCGCTTTGCATGCCCATAAAGAGATGTTTGATTGGGCTAGAGTATCTATAACCGCTCGCGAGAACGTCGAAACCGAGAATAGTGGAATGGCACTAGAAACTATTGTGTCGCTGTTCCCAGATACCCATTAGCGAGAAGATCGGCAAGGAAAGAGACATGTCCTGGGTGCGTGATCGGAGGAGGAGAGTTGGTGGACAGGAAGGCAATTTTAAGGATGATGCCGAGTAAACGACGGGATTCGTGAACTAGACCAAAGGACAAGCAGATGTCGAGAAGGGTGCTAACAAGTGTATGGTGGTGCGGACAATTTGCTGGCGCGAGGGGGAGTGCATGGGACGCGATCGAATGTCTGCAGGGGAAACAATGAAACTCCGTAGACAAATAGCCAGCTCACTCACCGTCGATAGTAGGTCGGGATAGTGTCATAAATCTTCTCCACAGTTTTCATCAGCTCATCTTCGTCTATCGTTTCTTCCTCTTGGTCGTCACGCGTTCTGGTGCCACTGAGCGGAACATTTTCTCCAACTACGAAGCAGCACATGGCTGCCAGGCTGGGAACTGACTCCCACTTCCGCTGCTTGTGGTATACTGTTGGCACGTTCGGCTACCCGAAACACATCGGTGTGGGTGGCCGAGATGACGAATAAGTCATCCGAAGAGTGATAGCGATCAGCCAGTGGCTATAATTGAGAAAGGAGCCACATCAATAGACGGCCTCCTAGGAACCAAGTGGGACTTTATGGACGTTAGGAGTAATCAGGGTAGACGGGAGTGTGCGATAGGAAGGCAGGGTACGAAGAAGGGCTATCATACCTCGATGCGTATACACAGGGTATGTTAAGAGCATCATGCCGAACCCACAGAAAGCTGCCGGCTCCGGCACACCTTGACGTTGCAAACAGTAATCTACGATGAAAAGTAAGTCAACGAGTGCAAAGAACGTCTCCCACTAGTATAGTTTTAGTGACGAAGGTTTATGGGAAAGGGCTGACAAACACGCCTATTTGTCAGCTGACTGACCAAAGTACGGTAGAGTGCTTGGGACTTTACCTTACTTGCGCTCGCAGTTTTTAGTAAACAGCATCAGCTTCTCCGGGGTAGCGCCTTTAGATCGTACCCCTTTTGCTCCTCAAAACTTTCTTACTTCGTTCTGCTATACAAGCTACTTTTAGACCTCCTACTTCTCCTCCTACTCTGCTGCAGACTGCTTCTTCTACTGTTGAACACCAGCACAAGACTGAGGCAGAACCGGCGGTCCTGAAGCTAAAGAGAGCAAGCAAATGGTACAAAAACAGGTGAGCGCTAGGGAGGCAGCTCAAGAGACGATCTATACGACGTCAGCTCATTGCAAACAGTTGCAAGCGCTACTGCGCCTCATCAGAGGTCTCAGTAAGCGATCTGGTTCAAGAGTGACAGCTTGCAGGCCTCAGACTTGCGATCGCGAGACTAGACGACTTCCGAGTTCCTCTCAAGGCTGAAGCGGAAGCGTGCGACCTCTTCAACGACGACGTTCGAGAGTTACTTAGTTGCCCATTGTAAGAACTGCTACTATTTCAGTAGCCGTGGAACCTCTGGGAGTTTGCTCTCCGACGCCTGTAATGAGTGTTCCAACTTCTTTGCCTGTAACAATACTTCCTCCAACTCGTTCACTGACGCCTCATGAGCAGACAGCGTGTACCTGCAGACAGAAAAAGTAAGAACTCGTTGAATTGGACCAGTTGGTGAAGATAGTTAAGAGCGACGCCAAGAAGAACCTGTATAAGCTGATGCAAAACGTAGTGTTAGGATTAGACTTCTTGCATAGGCTGGTGGTAGCTGCCGCGCTCTAGGAGGAGCTACTAAACAAGAATTAACAGATGTTCGCCTGAAGATCCCGAGAAGAAGTAGCACTAGTACACTACGAGCGGCAAGAAGACCGCGTTCAGTTCGTGGCTCCCTACCTTCTATAGTCGCTACCTGACCTTAAGGATGACCTCTCGCCCGTTCCGCAACGTGAAAGATGTCGATGGAGCTGTCTCGTGCGATGGGGAAGCTACGACTGCGGTCTAGTCTACTACGTGAATCTCTCGATACGGTTTGTTAGAGAAAAGTTCGGACAAGAGTTGTTGTATAACCTCTTGGGTCGACTCAGACGTAGTCAAGGAAGTAGTTGAAGGGCTTGGGGGGTGTGATGGTTGATGCGTCACACATTGTTTCTCTGGAGTAAAGTAGCTTTCAACCGTAGACGTCCGACACCATTGACGGTTACTGTTAACAAAGTCGCTGACTACGGTCACCATCGGTGGAGTGGTGCAGTGCGTATTTGGCCAACGACTCTGGAAACGCGTTGTTTACGAACCGAAACTCGTTCAACAACAGGTGGCGAGCCGTGTCACGCAGAGCGTCGTGTATGAACAATGTATCAGTTCTGACCGGTGAACTAAGGGGAGGTGGTGAACGGGAGGAAGGGGTTGGCAGGAGAAGTCCCTCTAACATAAAGCTGTCTCGCCTTCTGGACCTCGAGAGAGCCAACTATATACGTCAAACACCACGAAAAGCTACAGAGGAGGTCCAGTGAGTGCCTTGCCACGGAC